>OX608073.1:205949465-206337771 GCA_951509635.1 Eupeodes luniger | reverse complement strand
ATAATAATAATAATAATAATAATAATAATAATAATAATAATAATAATAATAATAATAATAATAATAATATAATAATAATAATAATAATAATAATAATAATAATAATAATAATAATAATAATAATAATAATAATAATAATAATAATAATAATAATAATAATAATAATAATAATAATAATAATAATAATAATAATAAAAATAATAATAATAATAATAATAATAATAATAATAATAATAATAATAATAATAATAATAATAATAATAATAATAATAATAATAATAATAATAATAATAATAATAATAATAATAATAATAATAATAATAATAATAATAATAATAATAATAATAATAATAATAATAATAATAATAATAATAATAATAATAATAATAATAATAATAATAATAATAATAATAATAATAATAATAATAATAATAATAATAATAATAATAATAATAATAATAATAATAATAATAATAATAATAATAATAATAATAATAATAATAATAATAATAATAATAATAATAATAGTAATAATAATAATAATAATAATAATAATAATAATAATAATAATAATAATAATAATAATAATAATAATAATAATAATAATAATAATAATAATAATAATAATAATAATAATAATAATAATAATAATAATAATAATAATTATAATAATAATAATAATAATAATAATAATAATAATAATAATAATAATAATAATAATAACAATAATAATAATAATAATAATAATAATAATAATAATAATAATAATAATAATAATAATAATAATAATAATAATAATAATAATAATAATAATAATAATAATAATAATAATAATAGTAATAATAATAATAATAATAATAATAATAATAATAATAATAATAATAATAATAATAATAATAATAATAATAATAATAATAATAATAATAATAATAATAATAATAATAATAATAATAATAATAATAATAATAATAATAATAATAACAATAATAATAATAATAATAATAATAATAATAATAATAATAATAATAATAATAATAATAATAATAATAATAATAATAATAATAATAATAATAATAATAATAATAATAATAATAATAATAATAATAATAATAATAATAATAATAATAATAATAATAATAATAATAATAATAATAATAATAATTAATCTAGCAATCCAGAGTGTTCCTACAAAAGCAGAATATGCCAAAATACAGATCTTAACTGTCCATCGCATCACCCGATCACCCGTTGTACACGCAAAAGTACATAAGTACATACCAGATGGTTAGTTACATCGCTAATCTGCATAAAAACCAAAAATTAAATCTAACTGACCAACGTGTCATGCGATGTGGGTATAACATATGTACGTAGGTACTTATATGCAGAGTGGTCGGTTACATAGCTAATCATCCCATCATCGATCCCGCTGATCGATGTGAGGTGATTAGCTATGTAATGATGCGGGTGATGGAATGGACCGTTCGTTGGCGAAAATAAAAATGCAAATTAAGGAAATTGGGTTAAAAAGGGGAGGAGCCTATTGCACCAAGGCTTGGAAACATAAAAAGTAGATGATTTAAAATCATGAAAATCATGAAAATAAAATATATATGATTTAGCAAGTGTTCATATATGCGTTTCGCCCCGGTGCAATGGTTGGGCTCATCAGAAGATGACCATTACACCTTGTCTTGACGCATATTTTCCCGAATTAATCGAGATACCATATAATCCGAGCTACTTAGAGCAACTGCGAATTATATGGTTGCTACAAGTCTTCAGAGAAGATAAATTGTAGCTATAATTTATTGCCTGCTAGGCTTTTATTTAAAAAAGACTGTTAAAAGTCAAATGGTTTTTTCCCTGAACACTGTTTATTTTTAATAAAATGATTTAAAATCATGAAAATCATGAAAATAAAATATATATGATTTAGCAAGTGTTCATATATGCGTTTCGCCCCGGTGCAATGGTTGGGCTTATCAGAAGATGACCATTACACCTTGTCTTGACGCATATTTTCCCGAATTAATCGAGATACCATATAATCCGAGCTACTTAGAGCAACTGCGAATTATATGGTTGCTACAAGTCTTCAGAGAAGATAAATTGTAGCTATAATTTATTGCCTGCTAGGCTTTTATTTGAAAAAGACTGTTAAAAGTCAAATGGTTTTTTCTCTGAACACTGTTTATTTTTAATAAAATGATTTAAAATCATGAAAATCATGAAAATAAAATACATATGATTTAGTCTTTTTCAAATAAAATGTAGGTCAGTTGGTGACGAGCTTTAAACGTGTGCGGTACAAAAAAATTAAAAGTTAATAGAAAATAAAGTAAATGAAAAGCAAGAAAAAAAAAGAAATACTTAAAAATTGCCAGTGTAAAAAAGTAAAAAAAAAAAAAAACCTGATAGAGAAATAAAGGAAAAATTAGTCAATAAACAAAATAAACATTATTCAGACGATAAATCCCTGAAATAAAAAGAAAAGAAAAAAGAACCTGTGAGTGGGAAAAACTAAAGAAAGTGGCAAGTGTTAATTAATCACTACAAAAAGCCAGTGAGTGGAAAAAAATAATTTTTTTTAAAGGAAGTGGCAGGTGTTAATTTAACTTAAAAAAAAAAAGGAAAAAAAAAGTGAAACACCTAAACGAAAAAAAAGGTTGAATTATTATTATACAAAAAATAATACATTAAACATAAATATAAAAGTGAACCTCTACCCACCCCACTTCAGAGACGCAACGTCACGACCGCTCCACCATAACCAAAACCGCCATAGCCCCAAAACTTTTACCACTACCGCTACCGTAGTTTTTTTTTTCTTAAACCCGTCATCATCATCATCAACATAATCATTATCATCATCATCATCATAATTTTCATTATCATCATCATCATCATAATTATAATTATCTTGAGGGTGGAAAATTTAGTTTTCCGTCGGCTATTTGGTCACTTTATTTTTGTAAAGAAAACAAATTCTTTAACTTATCCCGACGTTTCGGCAAGGATTGTTGCCTTCTTCAGGGGAACTTTATTTTATTGAAGAAGGCAACAATCCTTGCCGAAACGTCGGGATAAGTTAAAGAATTTGTTTTCTTTACAAAAATAAAGTGACCAAATAGCCGACGGAAAACTAAATTTTCCACCCTCAATATAAAACTAAAATTGGTCAATACAACAAATCATAATAATTATCATTATCATCATCATCATAATTATCATCATCATCATCATCATCATCATCATCATCATCATCATCATCATCATCATCATCATCATCATCATCATCATCATCATCAACATAATCATTATCATCATCATCAACATAATCAGTATCATCAACATAATCATTATCATCCTCCTCAATCTTTATCCTCATCAGCAGCAGCATCATCAACATCAGCAGCATCATCCGCCTAAAGTGTAAAAGTGTCCATTGTGTGCTTCCCTCCCAAATTCCTGTCGCGTTCCCAAACCCCTACAACATTACCCTATTTTTCTTATATGTTCTCCTTATCCTTAATGCCAAGTGTTGTTAAATATAGTGTATTGTGCGTATGTGTCATCTTAAAGTAATTTTGTTTTTTTTTTCTTTTCATATATTTAATTATTTTAAATTCTTTTGGTATGATCATAAATATTCATTAACGGTGATATTTATTTTATAAAAAAAAATAGTATAAAGAAAAAAAAAAAGTATAAATAAATAAAAGAAAAACAAGAAGAAAAGGAAAAGTTAATTAAAATAAAAAACAATATAAATCTATTTATTCTATAGCCAACGACAACCACCGTGGTGCACTGCAGCTGGGACGTCTTAAAGGGGTTGGTAAGTCATTTCTTTTAATTTGTGCATTTACACTTTGATTTTGTTTATTTTGATTTAATTTAAATTTCCTTTGAACTATAAATTAAAATTATACTTACCGTATAACAATATTACTTGAAAAGGGAAAGTTAAAAATTTTAAAATTTCACTTACCTTACAACTAAATTAATTATTAATTTTTTTTGATATACTTACCGTTTAATCATCATACCAAATATCAAATAAAAAAAGAAAAGTTAAATATTTTAAATTTTACTTACCTTTAACATTATGTTTAAACCTACCGTTATAATTATCATACCTGAAAAGAAAAGTTAAATATTATTTAAAATTTTACCTACCTTAAAACGAAGACTAAGTTAAATTAATTATTAAAATTTGTTTTTATATACTTACCGATACCTACCTGAAAAAGAAAAGAAATAGTTTAAAATTTTACTTCCCGTAATAATATAATACCTAAAAAGAACAGCAAAATATCTTAAAATTTTAATCACCTTAAAACTAAGACTAATTGAAACAAATAATTAAATTTGTTTTTATATACTCACCGTTATAATCATATTACTTTTATAAATTTCTTTAATAAAGTGAGTAAAACCATTTTTTATAACGTCGTTGAAAAAAAAAATAAAACAAAAAGGTTTTTTTTTTTTGCTCGATACTGATGGGTGAGATTCACTTTTGGGAAGGCACTTGAATTTAATTGTTTCAGCATGGTGACACTGTTGGCCTAATACCATCCCATAGAGGTGAAGGTGATGGAAGAATAAGAGGGTAAGGTATACAAAGGAGGTGCAAGTTTGAGAGAACTACTGCATTGAAATGGAGGTTGCAGTAGTCAAGGTGGTATCTTCTAGATACATGGGCGGGTAAATCCTCCGAGGGTCAACACCATCATCGACCCTCACCCCTCTATAGAGAACACTCCCCCTCATCTAGCTGGACATTTCGGGTCCCCATCTTCCTCTTTTTTTTTCTCGATTTTATTTGGTAGGCATGAAATCGTAACACAGTCCAGTACAGCGGTAGCAAGAACCCCCCCTCCGGCGAGCTAGCTCGTGCTTTTCGCAAGCATGCCAAGCTGCCGTTGTCTGGACACCCTCACCTTCCTGCTGCCAGGATAAGCCTTTAGTGCCTGTGACTAGGGGTTGTAATGTTGGTAAGGAAAGGGAAGGTGAGGCATAACATCTATTTTGTTACATAGTGTGAACGAGATTTCAACAATGGACTCCGAAGCGAACTTATAAGCCTGAATTTCATACCACATAGACCCGACTTACCATTGGAGTGCAGTATGTGCAATCTTAGAGAAAGAGAGGACGTTATTCATTTCGTTGGAAAATGCCCTACTTAAAAGGAAACAAGAAGGAGCCTTTTTGGAAGTGACTTCTTATCGGATGAACAAGTTGTTGCCTTGTTGAATGAGATTAATGTCGGCAATTTGTACAAATATTGCAAAATCGCGTTAAGTTATAGATCTAGAATTATGAACGAAGATTTCTGATTTATCAAACAATAATCCACTTAAATTAATTCAAACTTAAAATTGAGAAAAAAAATAATTTAAAATTAACTTCTTTTTTAAATCCACATAAATAATTATAAAAGCTTATTACAATATTTGTATAATTTATGTTAATTGTCAATGTGGCAGACGGCAAATGCCATGTCATTTTGTATATATGTAAAAACATGATTTTTAAAATGTATTTATAATATTATAATAAAAAAAATCTATCTATAATTTGAAATTAAACGGATATTACGATTACCAGACTTCATAAAAAAGGATTTAAGCACTTTAAAACAATACAAATGACGCACTGGAAAAATTTTCAGGTCACAAAAAAGAGGAAAACTCGGATATCTACTTGGTTTACGGAAAATTTTTTTAATAACATATTTTTGCAAAACTAACAAAGGCTGAATTTTGTTGAAGTAGATACCACCAAAACAAGCAATTCCATATTGTAGCTTAGACTGGAAAATGCCATAGTAAATGGTTTTTAAAAGCTCAGTTGAAACTAAATTTTGCAAAAAGTAAAAGTGCCTCATTGTACACCTATAGTACTTTCCCAAGTTATCCGTGTGAATTGATAATTTCGTTTTGGAATCAATTACAAGGCCTAAGTATTTAAAATCATTCACTTTTTCTATTGAAAAACAATTGGACGCACAGTTTTGGTTAGTATAAATTAGATAAGTCTTGGTCCCGATTAAAAAGTTACAGTTAGGAAGATTGAACTTTTGACATTCTGGGGCATGGTACTGAAAATCAACTTCAAAGTTTTGGAAGGATGATAAGCTGAACAACATTAGCTTCGTTTTCGAACTAATAACTAAAATATGTACCGAAAACCATATTCTCAATAACTCAAGGTCCCAATTTATATCTGTGACCAAATCCAATCGACTATTAGTGCCATAAGAAAAACCAACATCATCCGCAAACGCAGTTGGTTTACCTCTGAAATCAAGAGTAAACTGAGAGTTTATGTACACTAGGAATAAAATTGGTCCCAAAACAGATCCTTGGGGTACACCGAGGTTGAGAAACATAAATTCGCTTATAATCTCATCCAACTTCACTCTCTGACACCTATTTTCAAGATAAGATCCAAACCACTTTAACATAAAACCACGGAACCCAGCATTTTCTAATTTTCGCAGTAAGATTTTATGGTTAACCATATCAAAAGCCTTTGTTATATCAATAAATAAACCAGCTGTGCACTTTTTTTGATCTAAATTGCGCATTACTTGGTCACAAAACTGTAATAACGCTTCTTCAGTTGATTTTCCCTTCTGAAACCCAAATTGGACAGGATTAAAAAAATTAGTTTTTTTTCAAAAAGCTAACCATCCTTGTTTTTATAACTTTTTCAAAAATCTTACTAAAGACGGGAAGAAGAGATATAGGTCTATAGTTGCACGTATTACTGGCCGAACCTTTTTTAAATAATGGTATGACATCAGCACTTTTGAGAGCATCAGGGAAAATCCCTGCAAAAACACAGCGGTTAAAAATACAGGCGAGAACATCAATTACGAAACATGAAATTTGTTTAACAAACAAATTTGATATACCATCAGCCACAGACGAATGCGATATTTTTAAATTACCAATAGCTTTAAGTATCTCAAGAGAAGATATGGATTCAAAAACGAAACTGTTGCTTTGCATCGGCTCAGCGTCACCAATAGGTTGGCAATAATGTGGTTGCAGAGTAGTGGCTACATTTATAAAAAAGTCATTAAACGCATTAGCAATTACACATTTGTCAGTAACTTCACAATCATCAATGCACATCGTTTTAAGACTTTTTGACGTAGAATGTTTGTTGAGTATGCTGTTAACGATTTTCCATTCATTTTTCAGATTACCTCTTGAGGAGTTAAACTGATTGCGGTAAAAGTTATCACGGCAAAGCGGAATTTCTTTTTTAAGTTCAGCACACAGCTTCTTATAATTTCGTTTTAGAATAGTATTATTAGGGTTCTTATAGCATTTTATTCTTAGTTTGTTTTTTCTTTTTACTTTATTTATCAAATAACTTGAAATCCATGGCTTAAGCCTTTTATTTATTTTTTTTGGAGAAAAAGTTGAAGAATTACGATTATGCTTATTAAGGCAATCAATAAAAAGCGAATAGGAACTTGAAGCATCTAAACAAGAATACACATTTTCCCAAAACTCATACAAAAGCAAATGTTTTAACTTATTATAATCGATTTCCATCAAACTATAAGAATTTTCTGAGATTCCACAATTTTTTCTTTTGGAAATATCAACTAGAATTCCTGTCATTGAATGATTGGATATCAACAAATCAAATACACCCGATTCACAATTACCAACAAACGCATTACTGAAACGGCCATAAATGTGATCTATACAACTGCCAGATGAATTACGTGTAGGCTCATTAATAAAAGAATATAGACCATGAGAAGCCAATAAGGTTAAATAAATAGAACAAGTTTCATTATTTTCCAAAATATTAAGATTAAAATCTCCTAGTATACTCAAATTTTTTGACCTTTCTTTTTCCAACAGACCACAAAATTCTTTCACGAACTCTAAAATACTAAAAGAATGAAATCTGTAGCACAAAGAAAAACATAGACTTAATGGTTTATGGAAATGGAAACTCTTAAAATATCAGCGTACTCAAAAACAACACAAACGACATCGAGAACTTTGTATTCATCCTTAACAAAACATCCAACACCACCGGAGGCATAATTATCATTAGGATTTAAAATAAAGTTAAACCCCAGCAAGCTATATTCATCTTTTTCAAAGGTATAAATCCAGATTTCGGATACAAAAACAATATCTGGAATGCAAGCAAAAGAATCAAGATGGGTAACAAAATCTGCAAAATTAGCTCTTAAGCTTCTGATGTTCTGGTGTACACTAAAAATTTTGTTATTACAATATGATCTATTTGTAAAAACATTATTTATATCAATATCTGCATTACTATTATTGAAAGAAGAAAAGTCATCGAATAAATAATAATCTTCATTCATTGTTAAAATTTAAAAAAAAGTGATAAGCTCTAAATACGAGCAATATCATTAAAAGATTTAATAGATATTACTTTTCCCCCCTCAACTTTTCGTAAAAGTATTTGATTATCTTTTGTTTAGCCATCTCTTTTGTTTTCATAAGTAAAGCCTGGGTATACTTCGTGAGGGAGTCATTTATAAAAATCCCGGTGCCAGTACTTTTTCATACCGATTGTTCACATACTTGATCGTACTCTCCATGGAGCTCAGAGCACGACCTGTCTCTTTACTAACCAAATCACCCTTCGGCACCATAACACCAAATTCCTCCGTTGTAAAGTGACGTTTCACTAATTCGTGGAGTTCATCTTCGAATTTGATGGCGTCATGAAACAAAACTTGCATAGCCGGCTTTGAAACATCATGAAAACAGGTTGCTCTAATCGTGGGAGCAGACTTACCATAAACTATCCACCCCAGTAGAGTTTTTAAGGCACATGACCCTTCATCATTGCCGTGTCTCTGGCCATGGCCCAAAAGGAACTTCGCATGATCTAATCCTACCAAAATCTTAGGCTTAGCCTCGACTAGGTCTGAAAGCGGGAGTCCACGAATATGTGGATACTGTTCTTTTAATTGGGCAGTATTAGTAGACTGCATTGAAAGCTTCAATCCTTTCACTGTATACACATTTCTTAAAAGGTGACGTTTTTTGTTTCGAATGCTCGAAACCGCTATAGTAGTATTTTCCATCATAGTTAAAGATGACCCATCATCCAAAAATGCAAAGGCGTCAATAACCTTTTCGTTAATCCCATAAAGTCGTATAGAAATAACCTTAAACATCACGGGCATCTCAGAGCTTATATGGTTTGAATTAAACTTGGAATTAGGAATATATGGAACGGCCGACACATTTAACTCTTTAGTCTACTGAACGGGCGACTGATGTAGAAGAGGATGATGACGACCGGAGCATCTGGATATACCACAGGTCTTCTTCTTAGAACACGACTTCCAATCATGTTGGGCTGGGTCCAAACAACGAAAACATATTTTTTGCTAAATTGCAAATGATAATTTTGATTCTGGCGACAACAACTTAAATTCTTCACAATCACTAAGAGTATGTTCTTTGCCTTCACATTTAGCGCAAGGATCCTTTGAAACTGCAGATGTTGGCTGATGAGTCAACACTCGATTTGTGGTTTTCTGTCCCAACTGTGTCCTTTTTGAAGCAGAGGTTTCCAAAGGCTTCACTAACTCCGGTGGCAAATCAATAACTTTCTGCATAAGGAAATTTGCGAGATCCTCTATTGATGTTCGAGGGCACCTAATTTGCAAGACAGGTCAGTCAACACATACCCATTTGACAGGTCATTAAATCTGTTCATCGACTTAAAATCAGCAACAAATCCGTTCACTTTAACAGCCCATAAATGTAGATTTGGATCGCTTTTTGACTTCAAAGCCGGAAGGTTGAGAAGATCTACTGTCAAACCATGAACCAAGACATCAGAACGTCCGAATATAACACGCAAAGAATCCATAATTGCCCCATCATCAGTTGAATATTTCAGACGATGACTGACCAGCTGATATGCTTCCCCTTTAAGGGCTTTACGAAGCCGAGCAACATTTTTTTTTGCATTGTACTTCCCTTCAATGGTCGTCGATCTGAAAACTTCCTCGAAATAAGGCCATTCCCGCTTATTACTTCCAGAAAATGTTGGCAACTCCTGCACGTTGCTTCTATTTAGAATAGTGGCTGCTTGAGCCACTGCAGCTTCTAACAGCAAATCTACGGTAGGAACTACCTCCTCACCTTTGTCCTTTTGTACATTACTTTCTTTATTAACCTCTTCACTAAGAACTTCTTCTGGTTCGTCTTCCCTAAAAAAGCAATCACTTTTCTTGCAATACCATGAATCGGCAGTCGAGAATAAGTCCTGGTTAAACTTGGCTCAAGCATAATGCCACCATCGCTTACAATTCTCACATGAAACCATCAAGACAAGACTTCTAAGTGCAACTATGTTCCGTCTGACTCATCTTAATGAAGTTCTTCAGTTTTTCCAATTTAAATAAAATAATGTTGCTACACCGCACATTACCAAAATATAAAAATCCTTTAAAAAATTAGTTTTCCAATTTGATTTTATTTAAATTGATATTTCACCCGATGCGAATGCACAACAATCCAATTTATTATATAATTCCAAATAACCATTTCAAAAAAAAGTCGCAAATTCAACTAACAAAGGCTTACAGGTTAGAATGAATAACAAAATTGTAACCTAATATTTTACCTTGGTTCGATTGGCTGGAATTATTCCCTTAAGCTAGCTCGGCCGTGGGGTCTTGAACCTTATGGAGTTTACAAAAAAAAATCCAGCCAGCGTCAAGATGTTGACAGACGCGGGGGTAAATTTCTTCTACCCTTCCTACCTTAGTTGCTTCTCTCGCCAGAGCGACCCCTTTTCTAGGCTTCTTCTTACCTTTCTATCATCCCTTGTCCACCCCCTTGTTCCTCACCCTCATCCTCAATATCAAAAAATTAGTCCCGGCACATTGTGCTAATGACTCTCATAAAGCTCAATAAATTCTACACTGATGGTTGATCTTTATGATTTAAATTCGATTTTAATGATTAGACATAAATATGATTTTTAATTTAATAATAATAATAATACATTAAAATAATTCAAAGTGATCAATCAGTTTAATGTTTCCTATTCTGGTATTTAATTTTATGGCCTTAGTTAAATTATCGATGATTAAAACAAGAAAAGAATATATGGAAAAGTATGCATGCAAAGTATTTAATAATTATTTAAAAATAGTTGGCAATCATGCGATTAAGAAAAAGAAAATCTAACTGAACACTATACGTGATCGATTAGCTTTATAGCAAGTAGAAGGAATTTCTATTCCTTTACTAATTATACTTGTATAAATGTATTCACTTTGTTAACTTAGTCGCGAAATTTCGAGTTCATACAAAAAAAATTTCAAATAAAATATAATACATATGTGTAAATTGTACTCAAACAAACTTACCCCTATTCGTAGAAGTGGCCACTGCTCCTAATAGTTCTGTTTGGAGTCAGCTATCTTTGTAGGTGTGATTTCTTTTGCCTTCACAAATTTACTTACATTTTTTTTGTATATCGTACTCGATAATTTTGCGAGTTATAACAATTTCGATTGGACTATATACTTTATAATGTATGTTATTTTTTTTTTTTTTAATAATTAGCGAGTTTAATTCAGTTAATTGAGTTTAAAATTCTTTCTTTGGTCGCTTTAAGCAAAGCTCGTTTAAACAAAAATAAATTAAAAGCATACAAAACAAATTTGATAACTTAAAGTTGAAGTAAAAAAATATAAAAAGTTAAAGCAAGAAAAAGATAAAGTCTTCGATGGGATTCGAACCGAGGACCCCTAGATTGAGAGGGACGTGGTACGTCGCCTACATTTTTTTTCCAAATTCATTTTTATTAATTCATTCTTAAGACTATCATAAAGCTAGACAAAAATTCATAAAACTAGCCTAATTATCCATAACTTACAACTAACTTACTGGTCCCATACGGTCACTCTAAGTTAAATAATAATACTTAATTCTAATGCCTTTCGGCCCTAAAATCTATTTAACTTCAATTCAATTTCATTTTTTTTGTATTCATTACAAAATTTAAAAAAAACTTATATTAATATCCTTTTTTATTTTTACTTAAACTAACTTAAACTACCTATTCTACCTATAAACTACTTAAAACTAGAACAACCACAGCAGCAAATCTAATTATCTAACATTTTTTGTTTTCATTCCATGTTTTTTTTATTTTTTTTTTTTTTTTTTTATATTTTTTTTGTGTGCATGTATTTTTTTTTGTGCCACCATGCCTATTCTACTTAAAACTAAAACCTAAAACTATAAAACAAGTATGTAAGCCGGCCAAGGCTTAAAACCCCATCCCGACTACCCACTATCAAGTGCCGATTGAAGCCACTAATACTGGTTCTCCTGCTTCACCCTATCAGTTCGGTCCCGTTCGGACACAGCCCTGCTGAACCGAAGGAGCTCTGCTCTGCCTTGTGCCATGTGCCATGACTTTCCGATTGTACAGGAGTCGCCTATCCACGGTTCGTCGTCTGACGTGGTAGATTAGCGGAACTGCCAATCTATCCTGTATCAGACCGCATTTATCTAAGAAGAGGAATGCCTCTGGTGGAATGAATCCACTCAAGCGTTCACTTTCAAAATACTCGTCGTTCGGATAGAACGCCCCGCAAATTAAATTGTTGGTCAAAGACATAGCTCTTGCAATGTGAGCTCGAACTAGTTTTATCACGAAATTGTCAATTCTGTTGATTCGAGCCCCGTTGTATAGGACCTTGTTAGAATAGTAATGCACGTAAGAAGATTCGGCTGTTCGATATAAGCCGGTACAGCGTCGTAAACACTGACGCTCGAACACCCGAACTTCTCCATATGGGAAGGGACAATGTTGAACCACACAGGACAACCATAAACGATCATCAATTCTTGCACGTATCCCTCGTGGTCCTAGCCAACGGAGTCCGGAACAGAATTGTCTCCGACTTCTATACATTTATTTTCAGTTTCCAGTCGTCGCAATATCGCTGAATCTTGTCGAAATCACGCTGCAAGAGAATTCTAATAACCTCAACCTTTCGGGACGTTCTGTACGCAATTAGATCGTCGGCGTACGCAATTGCCTTTGTAAGACTACCTATCAGATCGCTGGTGTAAATGCTGAAGAGAATCGGCGAATTCACCGCTCCCTGTTGAAGACCATTTTTAATTAAGAATTTTGTGGTAGAAGTTACATTGCCACTTTTGACAACAAACTTTCTACCGTTAAATATGTATGTTGTATATCATAAAGTATATACAACAATGGCTTGCTTATGCCAAGCCTGCTCAGTTTTAGGTAAATACCCTCTAACCATACGGTGTCAAAGGCCTTTTCCAAATCAACCAGAACAGCGCCTGTGCATTGTTGTTTTGATTTATTCCATTGGATATCAGAAACGAGTTTAGACGCAGCATGAATTGTGTCATGACCCGCCTTGAACCCGAACTGTTTATCCGGAATTATTTTGTTGTCCGCAGCCCACTTAGTCAGAGCCCTATTGATGATCTTTTCGAAAACTTTGCTGATGCTCGGAAGAAGACTTATCGACTGAAGATTTGACGGGTTGGAGTTGTCCTTTCCCTTTTTCGGGAGACGATGAACCACAGCGGTCTTCCAATGCACTGGATAATATGCATTATTCAGTGCATTATTGAAGAGTGTGGTGTAAATATCAATTGCCTCCATCGGTAAATGTCTTAGTACAACGTTGGATATACCATCGACACCTGTTGACTTTTTGATTTTTATTGAATTGAAAATGAGCTTAAGCTCAACCTTCGTCACTAACAAGGGACTTGGTCCCTTTTGCTCGGCGATTATGGCATTTGCCAAGGAATCGTCATTGAACCGCATGAAACCGCGGTTCTCAGATCGCCAATGTGTCATATCATTTCGAAGGTAAAAGTGATTAAGTAGGGCTCTGTTTTCCAGCTCATGGTTGTGGCGAATGCTAACATTCACCTTGTACACTTGCTGGAAAGCAGCTCCCACCGCCTCCACTTTTTCCTTCGGATCTTCAATTATATAAAAGTCATCGTCAAAGATGGCTTCTTCTGGATCTATTTGCGCTGTCATGAGTACGTCTCTGTGCTCTTCAGTTCTTTGGAGTTTCAGACACGGAAGGTCATTATCGTTTTTTTTCCTGAATATCTTGTTGATTTTGGGGAATATACTAGGGTCACTGGAATTAACTGACCGGATCTTGCGGTCCCAGTACTTGTTAATTGATAACCTGTAGTTCTCCTTAATCAACAGATTGACATTTTTTATTGACGACTTCAGTGTCCTAACCTCCAAGTCGTGTGGGTCTGTAAGTCGTCTGTACAAGTTTTTGAGTCTTGTCAGTAAGCCACTCTTGTGCCTACGTAGTGCGTCAATAGTCGCGTTTCTGTAAGCGTCCATTTGGTCCCGTTCTTATATTTACTTTGTACTTTGGTATTGTCCGTTCCATTGTTCGTTTTATTATTTCGTCCATCTGTTGTAAATGTTGGTCAATTTCTGTATTTGTCAGGTTTCTGTTGTTTGGTGGGACTATGTCACTCGAACGAAGTTCTCTCGCTAGGGCGTTGGTGAAACGAGACCAGTGCATCTTACTGTAATTGTAAGAATGCGTTGCAACGTATTCCTCCAACTCCACGCGTTCATTCGGAATCTGCATTACAGCAGCCAGTCCGCAGTGATCACTGTCGTACTCGACTGTTTGTAAGCAGTTTCGAGGGTGATTACGCACTTTGTCTGTAACTGTCAGTCTTGTGTCGTACAGCAAAAGATCCAGAAAGGAGCCGCTTCTTGGGTACGATGGCTTTTCAGTAGCCAGCAGGTTGACGCCATATTCAACGCTGTAAAGATTCATCAATTAAAAAGATGGTTACCTCTCTGATTAATATGTTGATTTCCCCAATCTTCATGTTTTGCGTTCAAATCACCGGCCAAGATGAAATAGTTTTCTTCCAAGCTCAGTTTCGGTTCCCTAAAAAGAATCTCGAGTTCTGAAGCAAAGTAAGTAACCTGCGGAGCTCCAGCCGCATAAGCCGCAATCATATACATCCGCTTCCCTTGAGTAAGAGAGATGCATACAACGCAAACTTCTAGCGTCTTGAGTTTTCGCAATTCATTGTTGTATTATTATGTATTATTATTATTATATAAAGCTTTATTCACTCTGTTGGCATAGTATTATACAATCATAATATACATATTATATCTACATAATAAAATTAACAAGTTAAATTCTTAATAATAGCATTTTTTTTCATTAATATTAGTATCTCATTAATATTATAATAAATTATTTATTATCTTGTATATATACATATATATTCCGAGTGCAAATTTTCTTCATAATATGTTAAGAGTATAAGCCTCCCCCAAAATATTCCATGCTTCTCTATTCCTTGCAAACTGCTGCCACCGTGGATTAAGTCTTTGGATATCGTCTCTCCATCTCAAAATTTGTCTTCTTGCTCTTCTTGTTCCATCTCTTGGGTACCATTCTGTTAGCTTTTTTGTCCAGCGGTCATCACTTGTTCTTGCTATATGTCCTGCCCATTTCCATTTTTGTGTTTTTACTCTTTTTGTTACATCTTCAAATTTTGTTATTTCTCTTAATCTTGTATTTCTCACTCTTTCAAACTTAGATATGTTAAGAAGTGATCGTTCTATAGCCCTTTGAGTAGTTTCGAGTTTTCTCAAACTTTGTACGTTCATGCTCCAGGTTTGTGAACCATACGTTAAAACCGGAAGGACAGCCATGTCAAATACATTTTTTCTTGATGTTTCACTTATTTTTGATCCAAATACGTTCTTAAGGTTCCATACCTGCTTCCAACTATTTGAAATTCTTCTTTGTATTTCTTTCTCCATTCGATTTTTGAATGATATGATTTGTCCCAAGTATATGTATTCCAGTTTGAGTCTCTTACGAAACGTGAGAGGCTGCTTATGCCAATATGATTTAGATCGTTTAGATCGTTAAAGAAGAATTCTCCTAGGTAATTCTTGCATTTTCGAGCCAGAGCAGGGCATGTGCAGAGAAGATGAAGAACTGTTTCCTCCTCTTTCTCGTCCATACAGCTTCTGCAGAAGTCATTTGAGAATACGCCTAATCTCGTGGCGTGCTTTCCTATTAGACAGTGTCCGGTTATGACACCTATTATCGAGCTTATATGCGATCTGCTTAGAGAGAGCAAGCACTTTGAACGTTTTAAATCCAGTGTTGGCCAGATGTTTTTCGTGACTTGACACGTGGTGATGTTGTTCCACCTGGTGCCTGCCCTCCTCACAGCGTCTTGCTGCTTTAAGACTTGCCATATTTTAACATGTTCTACGGAATCGAATGCCTTGTAAAAATCAACAAACGCTATATATAGGTCTTTGTTATACTCCACACTTTTCTCAATCAGTTGGTTGATTGATTGAAGATGGTCTGTTGTAGAATATCCTGATCGAAAACCAGCTTGTTCTTTTGGTTGGTTTCTGTTGAATGTATCTTTACATCTTCTTAATAGACATTTAGCGTTTACTTTGTATATTATTGATATAATGCTTATTGGTCTATAATTATTAATATCATCTTTTTTACCCTTTTTGTGAATGAGGATTATGTTTGATTCTGTCTATTGATATGGTAGTTCTTCATGTATCAAAGTTTGATTAAATATAAATGTTAAAACATTTAAGATCGAGCTTTTCCAATTTTAAGCATTTCCGCTTTTATGCCGTCACTTCCAAAGCTTTTTCCCGACTTCAGTTCGTTGATTGATTTTTCCACTTCCGATTCCAAAAACACTGGAAAGCTGTCATAATGATCCAAATCTGGCATTTCTGAAGTGGTTTGGTCAAAAGTAAACTTTGAATGGTATAGGTCCTTGAAAAAATTTGTGGCTGACATATTTATTTGGTTTCTATCCCTTATTTTTTGTTTTTTGTCATCTAAAGCAATCATCCATTCTTTTCCTTGAGAAAAGTGTTCTTTTGCTTTTTTGATTGATTTGTTATCTTCCAAGCACATTTTCAACATTTTCTCACCATATCTTTTAATGTCATCTTTAATATTTTTTTTGATACGTTTTCTCAATAATTTGAGAGTTTGTTTGTCGTTTTCATCTAAATATGTTTTATGACGAAGATTTTCTCTTTCTTCAATTAAACTTTTTGTTGTACTTGAAATTTTATCTGGCTTTTTGGGAATAGGTTTAATTATGTTTTCATTTGCTGAGACTAGTAGAGCTTTTTCGAAAGCATCGCATTGGGATTGAACTGTACTTAAAGATTTTATGAATTCCAAACTACACATATTTTTGATTTTCTCAAGGTAGCTGGTTTTGTCTTCATTTGATATAATTTTTGGTATATCCTTTTTAGGTTGGGATTAGTGGTATTCTTTTGTCATGTGGCTGATTTTTATTTAGCTCGTACCATTCCATGGTGGCTTTCAAAATTCAACCGGTTTATAATAGAGACGTCTTGAACTGTTTTTCTTTTGTTGGTGACTATGAAGTCAATCTCATTTTTCACTAAACGGTTTGGAGATATCAAGGTCCATTTATTTTTTGTCTTTTTCTTAAACAGACTGTTGCAGACAGTTAAACCATTTTGCCATAACCATGTTATCATCTTTTCACCACACTGGTTTCTAGATCCAAATCCGTACTCTCCCATTATACCTTCTTCACCATCTTTTCTGAAGCCCACTTAAGCGTTAAAATCTCCAATTATGTAGAGAATTTTTGATCTTGATTTTGATATAATTTTATTGAGATCTTCATAGAAAGAATCAATTTTTTCTTCGTTTGAAGCTTCGGTGGGAGCATAAACCTGGACAATCACGACCCTTGTTTTGTTGATCTCCAATTCGCATGATGCAATTCTTTCGATGTGTAGAGTTACTACTTTAATATTTTTCTTCAGTTTTTTATTTATAAGCATTCCAACACCATATAGGCCTTTGGTCTGCTCTATATAGAAAAAAATATTTCCGTTTTCCTCTTCCAACAGTTTTTCCCCAAATAATCTTGTTTCCGCCAAACCGATAACGTCCCAGTTTATGTTTTTAATAGCCATATCAAATTCGGTGCGTTTTTCATTTGTTGATAGGCTTCTGATATTATATGTGCATATATTTAAATCTGTTATTTGATTTTTTTCTTTTTCATATTTTTGAATATTTTTTGTTTTGTATCCTGATCTGTTTTTACTATCGAGATTTCTTGTGCCTGAGTGATGGTAACTTAGACTTGGGGGGTTTTGGCCTAACTCCCTCGCGGTTTATCATTAGTTTTACTCTTATTCATTTGATCGTGCCTGGTGTTGTTTTTGTGTATATTATTTGAAAATTTGCTGGTTGATTGTTAGTTATTTAAATGTGTTACATTGGCTTCAAGAAATTCTTTCATGGAAATTGAGCCTTTTTTGTTTATGTTTTTTACTGTTTTGTAGAGTTTTATTTTTATCATTTTTAGAATTAGATGTTTCTTCGAATGACCTTGCTCTTTTCTTCTGTGTATTTTCTTTGTTTTCTTCAGAAATTTTCCTACTAATGTCATCTATAATTTCCTTTGCTACAGGCTGATTATCTGCGAAGATTTTTCCATTTTTGATTGATGCAGCTACTCCTTGAGCCTTGAGTTCATTTAAAACACTTTTCGTTTGTTTTCTTTCGGATGCGATTTCTTTGGGCAGGTCATCATTAAAATATATTTTATTGGGTAATTCCTTTAGATACTCTTTGTTCTGCATAATTAAGTTTTTCTTCCTTGATGTTGTGAGTTTCAACTTTATTAATCTTGTTTTTGAAGATTTTTTGCCAATTCTATAAACTGCATCTATTTCGCTTATATCAAGTGGAACATCCATTGTTTTGTTAACTAGGTCGAGTATAGTAGCTTCTAGTGTTTCTTGGCTTGTTTCGTTTTCCTCCAATCCATGTATTAAGATGTTTTTTCTTCTTGTTTCCGTGTCCATACTAATTATTCTTTTTTCAAGTTCATTTTGCTTTATTTTAATGTCTTGCAACTCTTTTTTTGTGGTACCAAATTTTTCATCAATGTTTTTATTTAATCCATCAATATCGGTTTTTAATTCATTTTTCAGTTCAAAAATCGCCTTTAAAATATTCTCTTCTCCCATTTTATGTGATTTATTTTTTGTTTTTTATTTGTATTTTTCTACTAATTAAATTTATTATGAATTTTTTAATATGGGATTTTGTCCACTTTTTGTTATGAAGAGTGTACTTCTTTTCTGTGTACTTTTGGTTTGCAAGAAAAAGCGTATTAAAGGTTTGTGTATTAGATAGGTTCTGTTTTGGGATAAATTTCTGTACATAACGTAATGCAAAAGCTAATTATATAATTATCTGTGTAATGGTGGAATATA
Organism: Eupeodes luniger; assembly: GCA_951509635.1. Classification (NCBI taxonomy): domain Eukaryota; kingdom Metazoa; phylum Arthropoda; class Insecta; order Diptera; family Syrphidae; genus Eupeodes; species Eupeodes luniger. The sequence continues at coordinate 206,318,370 of OX608073.1, read as the reverse complement.
ATGTTGACAGCTTCCAAGTAGTAGTAGTTGTATGCAAAAGAGAAACAATTTGTTTGGTTGTGTAGTTATCAATTTTGTTATTGCGACAGAACAAATGCTAAAAAAGTACTCACCGGGAAAAAGTGAGATAGCGCATATAACTTAGAAGCTCCTCTGAACTTATCTTGAATTGATTCCACCAGGTACAGCTTGATATCGTGTAGATGATTTAAAGCTGATGTCTGTTTGATGCTATTTTGATACTATTTTGATATGCAGGCCGATCTGTGCTGTCTCTCAACGCCAAAGATGAGACAAGACAATAGACAATGCCTTCCAAGCTCAGTTTCGGTTCCCTAAAAAGAATCTCGAATTCTGAAGCAAAGTAAGTAACCTGCGGAGCTCCAGCCGCATAAGCCGCAGTCATATACATCCGCTTCCCTTGAGTAAGAGAGATGCATACAACGCAAACTTCTAGCGTCTTGAGTTTTCGCAATTCATTGTTGTATTATTATATATTATTATTATTATATAAAGCTTTATTCACTCTGTTGGCATAGTATTATACAATCATAATATACATATTATATCTACATAATAAAATTAACAAGTTAAACTCTTAATAATAGCATTTTACATTAATATACATAATTATTACTTCATTAATATTAGTATCTCATTAATATTAAAACAAATTATTTATTATCTTGTATATATATATATTCCGAGTGCAAATTTTCTTCATAATATGTTAAGAGTTAAGCCTCCCCCAAAATATTCCATGCTTCTCTATTCCTTTCAAACTGCTGCCACCGTGGATTAAGTCTTTGGATATCGTCTCTCCATCTCAAAATTTGTCTTCTTGCTCTTCTTGTTCCATCTCTTGGGTACCATTCTGTTAGCTTTTTTGTCCAGCGGTCATCACTTGTTCTTGCTATATGTCCTGCCCATTTCCATTTTTGTGTTTTTACTCTTTTTGTTACATCTTCAAATTTTGTTATTTCTCTTAATCTTGTATTTCTCACTCTTTCAAACTTAGATATGTTAAGAAGTGATCGTTCTATAGCCCTTTGAGTAGTTTCGAGTTTTCTCAAACTTTGTACGTTCATGCTCCAGGTTTGCGAACCATACGTTAAAACCGGAAGGACAGCCATGTCAAATACATTTTTTCTTGATGTTTCACTTATTTTTGATCCAAATACGTTCTTAAGGTTCCATACCTGCTTCCAACTATTTGAAATTCTTCTTTGTATTTCTTTCTCCATTCGATTTTTGAATGATATGATTTGTCCTAAGTATATGTATTCTTGGACGTATTCAAATGTATCTCTTCCTATGTTTATTTGAGTCTCTGCACTGTTAGTCATGAGTTTAGTTTTTGTTTGGTCATTTCCAACCCTGCTGCTTTACAACCTTACATTTGGAGTTTCTGCAAAAAGAACTATATCGTCTGCAAAACAAAGATTAGAAAGTTTTTCGCCGTCTATGTTCAAGCCCATGCTTCTAAATATCTCTTCCAACAATGCACAGAAAAGTGCTGGTGAAAGAGGATCTCCTTGTCTTACTCCTCTGCCTATTGTAAACGTTGGACCTTTAACTTCAGTTGTTATTTTTGATGTACTCTTCATGTATAAGATTCTCAAGATTCTAATAATTTAGTGTGGGATACCTTGCTGCTTTAAGACTTGCCATATTTTAACATGTTCTACGGAATCGAATGCCTTGTAAAAATCAACAAACGCTATATATAGGTCTTTGTTATACTCCACACTTTTCTCAATCAGTTGGTTGATTGATTGAAGATGGTCTGTTGTAGAATATCCTGATCGAAAACCAGCTTGTTCTTTTGGTTGGTTTCTGTTGAATGTATCTTTACATCTTCTTAATAGACATTTAGCGTTTACTTTGTATATTATTGATATAATGCTTATTGGTCTATAATTATTAATATCATCTTTTTTACCCTTTTTGTGAATGAGGATTATGTTTGATTCTGTCCATTGATATGGTAGTTCTTCATGTATCAAAGTTTGATTAAATATAAATGTTAAAACATTTAAGATCGAGCTTTTCCAATTTTAAGCATTTCCGCTTTTATGCCGTCACTTCCAAAGCTTTTTCCCGACTTCAGTTCGTTGATTGATTTTTCCACTTCCGATTCCAAAAACACTGGAAAGCTGTCATAATGATCCAAATCTGGCATTTCTGAAGTGGTTTGGTCAAAAGTAAACTTTGAATGGTATAGGTCCTTGAAAAAATTTGTGGCTGACATATTTATTTGGTTTCTATCCCTTATTTTTTGTTTTTTGTCATCTAAAGCAATCATCCATTCTTTTCCTTGAGAAAAGTGTTCTTTTGCTTTTTTGATTGATTTGTTATCTTCCAAGTACATTTTCAACATTTTCTCACCATATCTTTTAATGTCATCTTTAATATTTTTTTTGATACGTTTTCTCAATAATTTGAGAGTTTGTTTGTCGTTTTCATCTAAATATGTTTTATGACGAAGATTTTCTCTTTCTTCAATTAAACTTTTTGTTGTACTTGAAATTGTATCTGGCTTTTTGGGAATAGGTTTAATTATGTTTTCATTTGCTGAGACTAGTAGAGCTTTTTCGAAAGCATCGCATTGGGATTGAACTGTACTTAAAGATTTTATGAATTCCAAACTACACATATTTTCTCAAGGTAGCTGGTTTTGTCTTCATTTGATATAATTTTTGGTATATCCTTTTTAGGTTGGGATTAGTGGTATTCTTTTGTCATGTGGCTGATTTTATTTAGCTCGTACCATTCGATGGTGGCTTTCAAAATTCAACCGGTTTATAATAGAGACGTCTTGAACTGTTTTTCTTTTGTTGGTGACTATGAAGTCAATCTCATTTTTCACTAAACGGTTTGGAGATATCAAGGTCCATTTATTTTTTGTCTTTTTCTTAAACAGACTGTTAAACCATTTTGCCATAACCATGTTATCATCTTTTCACCACACTGGTTTCTAGATCCAAATCCGTACTCTCCCATTATACCTTCTTCACCATCTTTTCTGAAGCCCACTTTAGCGTTAAAATCTCCAATTATGTAGAGAATTTTTGATCTTGATTTTGATATAATTTTATTGAGATCTTCATAGAAAGAATCAATTTTTTCTTCGTTTGAAGCTTCGGTGGGAGCATAAACCTGGACAATCACGACCCTTGTTTTGTTGATCTCCAATTCGCATGATGCAATTCTTTCGTTGTGTAGAGTTACTACTTTAATATTTTTCTTCAGTTTTTTATTTATAAGCATTCCAACACCATATAGGCCTTTGGTCTGCTCTATATAGAAAAAAATATTTCCGTTTTCCTCTTCCAACAGTTTTTCTCCAAATAATCTTGTTTTCGCCAAACCGATAACGTCCCAGTTTATGTTTTTAATAGCCATATCAAATTCGGTGCGTTTTTCATTTGTTGATAGGCTTCTGATATTATATGTGCATATATTTAAATCTGTTATTTGATTTTTTTCTTTTTCATATTTTTGAATATTTTTTGTTTTGTATCCTGATCTGTTTTTACTATCAAGATTTCTTGTGCCTGAGTGATGGTAACTTAGACTTGGGGGGTTTTGGCCTAACTCCCTCGCGGTGGCCAACCGTACTGAGGAAGTCTTTTTATCATTAGTTTTACTCTTATTCATTTGATCGTGCCTGGTGTTGTTTTTGTGTATATTATTTGAAAATTTGCTAGTTGATTGTTAGTTATTTAAATGTGTTACATTGGCTTCAAGAAATTCTTTCATGGAAATTGAGCCTTTTTTGTTTATGTTTTTTACTGTTTTGTAGAGTTTTATTTTTATCATTTTTAGAATTAGATGTTTCTTCGAATGACCTTGCTCTTTTCTTCTGTGTATTTTCTTTGTTTTCTTCAGAAATTTTCTTACTAATGTCATCTATAATTTCCTTTGCTACAGGCTGATTATCTGCGAAGATTTTTCCATTTTTGATTGATGCAGCTACTCCTTGAGCCTTGAGTTCATTTAAAACACTTTTCGTTTGTTTTCTTTCGGATGCGATTTCTTGGGGCAGGTCATCATTAAAATATATTTTATTGGGTAATTCCTTTAGATACTCTTTGTTCTGCATAATTAAGTTTTTCTTCCTTGATGTTGTGAGTTTCAACTTTATTAATCTTGTTTTTGAAGATTTTTTGCCAATTCTATAAACTGCATCTATTTCGCTTATATCAAGTGGAACATCCATTGTTTTGTTAACTAGGTCGAGTATAGTAGCTTCTAGTGTTTCTTGGCTTGTTTCGTTTTCCTCCAATCCATGTATTAAGATGTTTTTTCTTCTTGTTTCCGTGTCCATACTAATTATTCTTTTTTCAAGTTCATTTTGTTTTATTTTAATGTCTTGCAACTCTTTTTTTGTGGTACCAAATTTTTCATCAATGTTTTTATTTAATCCATCAATATCGGTTTTTAATTCATTTTTCAGTTCAAAAATCGCCTTTAAAATATTCTCTTCTCCCATTTTATGTGATTTATTTTTTGTTTTTTATTTGTATTTTTCTACTAATTAAATTTATTATGAATTTTTTAATATGGGATTTTGTCCACTTTTTGTTATGAAGAGTGTACTTCTTTTCTGTGTACTTTTGGTTTGCAAGAAAAAGCGTATTAAAGGTTTGTGTATTAGATAGGTTCTGTTTTGGGATAAATTTCTGTACGTAACGTAATGCAAAAGCTAATTATATAATTATCTGTGTAATGGTGGAATATATGTTGACAGCTTCCAAGTAGTAGTAGTTGTATGCAAAAGAGAAACAATTTGTTTGGTTGTGTAGTTATCAATTTTGTTATTGCGACAGAACAAATGCTAAAAAAGTACTCACCGGGAAAAAGTGAGATAGCGCATATAACTTAGAAGCTCCTCTGAACTTATCTTGAATTGATTCCACCAGGTACAGCTTGATATTGTGTAGATGATTTAAAGCTGATGTCTGTTTGATGCTATTTTGATACTATTTTGATATGCAGGCCGATCTGTGCTGTCTCTCAACGCCAAAGATGAGACAAGACAATAGACAATGCCTTCCAAGCTCAGTTTCGGTCCCCTAAAAAGAATCTCGAATTCTGAAGCAAAGTAAGTAACCTGCGGAGCTCCAGCCGCATAAGCCGCAATCATATACATCCGCTTCCCTTGAGTAAGAGAGATGCATACAACGCAAACTTCTAGCGTCTTGAGTTTTCGCAATTCATTGTTGTATTATTATATATTATTATTATTATATAAAGCTTTATTCACTCTGTTGGCATAGTATTTTACAATCATAATATACATATTATATCTACATAATAAAATTAACAAGTTAAATTCTTAATAATAGCATTTTACATTAATATACATAATTATTACTTCATTAATAATAGTATCTCATTAATATTAAAATAAATTATTTATTATCTTGTATATATATATATTCCGAGTGCAAATTTTCTTCATAATATGTTAAGAGTTAAGCCTCCCCCAAAATATTCCATGCTTCTCTATTCCTTGCAAACTTCTGCCACCGTGGATTAAGTCTTTGGATATCGTCTCTCCATCTCAAAATTTGTCTTCTTGCTCTTCTTGTTCCATCTCTTGGGTACCATTCTGTTAGCTTTTTTGTCCAGCGGTCATCACTTGTTCTTGCTATATGTCCTGCCCATTTCCATTTTTGTGTTTTTACTCTTTTTGTTACATCTTCAAATTTTGTTATTTCTCTTAATCTTGTATTTCTCACTCTTTCAAACTTAGATATGTTAAGAAGTGATCGTTCTATAGCCCTTTGAGTAGTTTCGAGTTTTCTCAAACTTTGTACGTTCATGCTCCAGGTTTGCGAACCATACGTTAAAACCGGAAGGACAGCCATGTCAAATACATTTTTTCTTGATGTTTCACTTATTTTTGATCCAAATACGTTCTTAAGGTTCCATACCTGCTTCCAACTATTTGAAATTCTTCTTTGTATTTCTTTCTCCATTCGATTTTTGAATGATATGATTTGTCCCAAGTATATGTGGCTCAAAATCACCAAGGTTGCAAATTTCAAAATTTTTTTATGAAAAAAAAAATTGCAAGCTATAATGATGAATTTTAGTTTATACTGTTGCAAAAATTGTATATAAATAAACTTTGACACGACAGCGCACAGAATTGTATACTTTCTTAGTAAAATTTTTTAGTACTAAATATCATACAAAAAACCATCAATTCGGGAACGTTTTTCAAAGTTTGATAAAATCAACAAAAAAAAAACAAAGTACAAAATTTAAGCTTTGTTTAAGAGCATGGGTATATTATTTATGTGTATTAAATAAACAATAATGAAAACAATACCTACAAAATCTTCTACAAGCAAAATACGTAAAAATCATGTCCGGGAACGTTCCCGAAATGACCGTTCCCGAAATGACGATTTCAAATAAGCGCGCGCTTTAATTATACGGCGGTCATCTTAAATGCGATCTGACTTTGTCAATAGGAAAATATTTGAGGTTACTTTGTTATTTCGTGTCGTAAAAAAGAAATTCATCAATAATTAAATGTAATAAATGCGTTCACGGATTGACGGGCTATTGATGTACGCTCAACGAATAATGAATAAAAAGGTACTTACCATTTAAATACAATTTATTTTACGATAAATACTCTGGCAGCCGGCTTTGTAATTGTTCCCTTCCTCGACTGACGTTTTCCACTGAATGGCTGCATTTACTTAGAATTATTTTTGATCGATTATCGATATGTTCACTGAAATGACTTGTGCGGTATCGGACAAACTGTTTTTGCATTTTTTACAGTTAAAAATAAATAATCTATTAGTACCGTTTCTAAAACTAGATTTTGTATAAAAAATACGGTGTATTAAGTGATGACCGGGGTTGAATACCTTACATCTTTCAATTGTATTTTGGGCTTGAAGTTGAAGATTGTAGATTGGGACGCGTTCCCGAAATGATTTTCTATGCGTGTATATTGATTTCATTTAAAATTTAGTTTATTAATAAATTATATTGTTTGATAGAAACATAAAACAGGTCAGTTTTAGTATTTTATTAATTTTTTTTTTTTAATTAAGTCAAGGTTTAAGACATAAAATTGCTAGCGAAGCCAATTCTGCACCTTGGTGATTTTGAGCCATGTATTCTTGGACGTATTCAAATGTATCTCTTCCTATGTTTATTTGAGTCTCTGCACTGTTAGTCATGAGTTTAGTTTTTGTTTGGTCATTTCCAACCCTGCTGCTTTACAACCTTACATTTGGAGTTTCTGCAAAAAGAACTATATCGTCTGCAAAACAAAGATTAGAAAGTTTTTCGCCGTCTATGTTCAAGCCCATGCTTCTAAATATCTCTTCCAACAATGCACAGAAAAGTGCTGGTGAAAGAGGATCTCCTTGTCTTACTCCTCTGCCTATTGTAAACGTTGGACCTTTAACTTCAGTTGTTATTTTTGATGTACTCTTCATGTATAAGATTCTCAAGATTCTAATAATTTAGTGTGGGATACCTTGCTGCTTTAAGACTTGCCATATTTTAACATGTTCTACGGAATCGAATGCCTTGTAAAAATCAACAAACGCTATATATAGGTCTTTGTTATACTCCACACTTTTCTCAATCAGTTGGTTGATTGATTGAAGATGGTCTGTTGTAGAATATCCTGATCGAAAACCAGCTTGTTCTTTTGGTTGGTTTCTGTTGAATGTATCTTTACATCTTCTTAATAGACATTTAGCGTTTACTTTGTATATTATTGATATAATGCTTATTGGTCTATAATTATTAATATCATCTTTTTTACCCTTTTTGTGAATGAGGATTATGTTTGATTCTGTCTATTGATATGGTAGTTCTTCATGTATCAAAGTTTGATTAAATATAAATGTTAAAACATTTAAGATCGAGCTTTTCCAATTTTAAGCATTTCCGCTTTTATGCCGTCACTTCCAAAGCTTTTTCCCGACTTCAGTTCGTTGATTGATTTTTCCACTTCCGATTCCAAAAACACTGGAAAGCTGTCATAATGATCCAAATCTGGCATTTCTGAAGTGGTTTGGTCAAAAGTAAACTTTGAATGGTATAGGTCCTTGAAAAAATTTGTGGCTGACATATTTATTTGGTTTCTATCCCTTATTTTTTGTTTTTTGTCATCTAAAGCAATCATCCATTCTTTTCCTTGAGAAAAGTGTTCTTTTGCTTTTTTGATTGATTTGTTATCTTCCAAGCACATTTTCAACATTTTCTCACCATATCTTTTAATGTCATCTTTAATATTTTTTTTGATACGTTTTCTCAATAATTTGAGAGTTTGTTTGTCGTTTTCATCTAAATATGTTTTATGACGAAGATTTTCTCTTTCTTCAATTAAACTTTTTGTTGTACTTGAAATTTTATCTGGCTTTTTGGGAATAGGTTTAATTATGTTTTCATTTGCTGAGACTAGTAGAGCTTTTTCGAAAGCATCGCATTGGGATTGAACTGTACTTAAAGATTTTATGAATTCCAAACTACACATATTTTTGATTTTCTCAAGGTAGCTGGTTTTGTCTTCATTTGATATAATTTTTGGTATATCCTTTTTAGGTTGGGATTAGTGGTATTCTTTTGTCATGTGGCTGATTTTTATTTAGCTCGTACCATTCCATGGTGGCTTTCAAAATTCAACCGGTTTATAATAGAGACGTCTTGAACTGTTTTTCTTTTGTTGGTGACTATGAAGTCAATCTCATTTTTCACTAAACGGTTTGGAGATATCAAGGTCCATTTATTTTTTGTCTTTTTCTTAAACAGACTGTTGCAGACGGTTAAACCATTTTGCCATAACCATGTTATCATCTTTTCACCACACTGGTTTCTAGATCCAAATCCGTACTCTCCCATTATACCTTCTTCACCATCTTTTCTGAAGCCCACTTAAGCGTTAAAATCTCCAATTATGTAGAGAATTTTTGATCTTGATTTTGATATAATTTTATTGAGATCTTCATAGAAAGAATCAATTTTTTCTTCGTTTGAAGCTTCGGTGGGAGCATAAACCTGGACAATCACGACCCTTGTTTTGTTGATCTCCAATTCGCATGATGCAATTCTTTCGATGTGTAGAGTTACTACTTTAATATTTTTCTTCAGTTTTTTATTTATAAGCATTCCAACACCATATAGGCCTTTGGTCTGCTCTATATAGAAAAAAATATTTCCGTTTTCCTCTTCCAACAGTTTTTCCCCAAATAATCTTGTTTCCGCCAAACCGATAACGTCCCAGTTTATGTTTTTAATAGCCATATCAAATTCGGTGCGTTTTTCATTTGTTGATAGGCTTCTGATATTATATGTGCATATATTTAAATCTGTTATTTGATTTTTTTCTTTTTCATATTTTTGAATATTTTTTGTTTTGTATCCTGATCTGTTTTTACTATCGAGATTTCTTGTGCCTGAGTGATGGTAACTTAGACTTGGGGGGTTTTGGCCTAACTCCCTCGCGGTTTATCATTAGTTTTACTCTTATTCATTTGATCGTGCCTGGTGTTGTTTTTGTGTATATTATTTGAAAATTTGCTGGTTGATTGTTAGTTATTTAAATGTGTTACATTGGCTTCAAGAAATTCTTTCATGGAAATTGAGCCTTTTTTGTTTATGTTTTTTACTGTTTTGTAGAGTTTTATTTTTATCATTTTTAGAATTAGATGTTTCTTCGAATGACCTTGCTCTTTTCTTCTGTGTATTTTCTTTGTTTTCTTCAGAAATTTTCCTACTAATGTCATCTATAATTTCCTTTGCTACAGGCTGATTATCTGCGAAGATTTTTCCATTTTTGATTGATGCAGCTACTCCTTGAGCCTTGAGTTCATTTAAAACACTTTTCGTTTGTTTTCTTTCGGATGCGATTTCTTTGGGCAGGTCATCATTAAAATATATTTTATTGGGTAATTCCTTTAGATACTCTTTGTTCTGCATAATTAAGTTTTTCTTCCTTGATGTTGTGAGTTTCAACTTTATTAATCTTGTTTTTGAAGATTTTTTGCCAATTCTATAAACTGCATCTATTTCGCTTATATCAAGTGGAACATCCATTGTTTTGTTAACTAGGTCGAGTATAGTAGCTTCTAGTGTTTCTTGGCTTGTTTCGTTTTCCTCCAATCCATGTATTAAGATGTTTTTTCTTCTTGTTTCCGTGTCCATACTAATTATTCTTTTTTCAAGTTCATTTTTCTTTATTTTAATGTCTTGCAACTCTTTTTCTGTGGTACCAAATTTTTCATCAATGTTTTTATTTAATCCATCAATATCGGTTTTTAATTCATTTTTCAGTTCAAAAATCGCCTTTAAAATATTCTCTTCTCCCATTTTATGTGATTTATTTTTTGTTTTTTATTTGTATTTTTCTACTAATTAAATTTATTATGAATTTTTTAATATGGGATTTTGTCCACTTTTTGTTATGAAGAGTGTACTTCTTTTCTGTGTACTTTTGGTTTGCAAGAAAAAGCGTATTAAAGGTTTGTGTATCAGATAGGTTCTGTTTTGGGATAAATTTCTGTACATAACGTAATGCAAAAGCTAATTATATAATTATCTGTGTAATGGTGGAATATATGTTGACAGCTTCCAAGTAGTAGTAGTTGTATGCAAAAGAGAAACAATTTGTTTGGTTGTATAGTTATCAATTTTGTTATTGCGACAGAACAAATGCTAAAAAAGTACTCACCGGGAAAAAGTGAGATAGCGCATATAACTTAGAAGCTCCTCTGAACTTATCTTGAATTGATTCCACCAGGTACAGCTTGATATTGTGTAGATGATTTAAAGCTGATGTCTGTTTGATGCTATTTTGATACTATTTTGATATGCAGGCCGATCTGTGCTGTCTCTCAACGCCAAAGATGAGACAAGACAATAGACAATGCCTTCCAAGCTCAGTTTCGGTCCCCTAAAAAGAATCTCGAATTCTGAAGCAAAGTAAGTAACCTGCGGAGCTCCAGCCGCATAAGCCGCAATCATATACATCCGCTTCCCTTGAGTAAGAGAGATGCATACAACGCAAACTTCTAGCGTCTTGAGTTTTCGCAATTCATTGTTGTATTATTATATATTATTATTATTATATAAAGCTTTATTCACTCTGTTGGCATAGTATTTTACAATCATAATATACATATTATATCTACATAATAAAATTAACAAGTTAAATTCTTAATAATAGCATTTTACATTAATATACATAATTATTACTTCATTAATAATAGTATCTCATTAATATTAAAATAAATTATTTATTATCTTGTATATATATATATTCCGAGTGCAAATTTTCTTCATAATATGTTAAGAGTTAAGCCTCCCCCAAAATATTCCATGCTTCTCTATTCCTTGCAAACTTCTGCCACCGTGGATTAAGTCTTTGGATATCGTCTCTCCATCTCAAAATTTGTCTTCTTGCTCTTCTTGTTCCATCTCTTGGGTACCATTCTGTTAGCTTTTTTGTCCAGCGGTCATCACTTGTTCTTGCTATATGTACTGCCCATTTCCATTTTTGTGTTTTTACTCTTTTTGTTACATCTTCAAATTTTGTTATTTCTCTTAATCTTGTATTTCTCACTCTTTCAAACTTAGATATGTTAAGAAGTGATCGTTCTATAGCCCTTTGAGTAGTTTCGAGTTTTCTCAAACTTTGTACGTTCATGCTCCAGGTTTGCGAACCATACGTTAAAACCGGAAGGACAGCCATGTCAAATACATTTTTTCTTGATGTTTCACTTATTTTTGATCCAAATACGTTCTTAAGGTTCCATACCTGCTTCCAACTATTTGAAATTCTTCTTTGTATTTCTTTCTCCATTCGATTTTTGAATGATATGATTTGTCCCAAGTATATGTATTCTTGGACGTATTCAAATGTATCTCTTCCTATGTTTATTTGAGTCTCTGCACTGTTAGTCATGAGTTTAGTTTTTGTTTGGTCATTTCCAACCCTGCTGCTTTACAACCTTACATTTGGAGTTTCTGCAAAAAGAACTATATCGTCTGCAAAACAAAGATTAGAAAGTTTTTCGCCGTCTATGTTCAAGCCCATGCTTCTAAATATCTCTTCCAACAATGCACAGAAAAGTGCTGGTGAAAGAGGATCTCCTTGTCTTACTCCTCTGCCTATTGTAAACGTTGGACCTTTAACTTCAGTTGTTATTTTTGATGTACTCTTCATGTATAAGATTCTCAAGATTCTAATAATTTAGTGTGGGATACCTTGCTGCTTTAAGACTTGCCATATTTTAACATGTTCTACGGAATCGAATGCCTTGTAAAAATCAACAAACGCTATATATAGGTCTTTGTTATACTCCACACTTTTCTCAATCAGTTGGTTGATTGATTGAAGATGGTCTGTTGTAGAATATCCTGATCGAAAACCAGCTTGTTCTTTTGGTTGGTTTCTGTTGAATGTATCTTTACATCTTCTTAATAGACATTTAGCGTTTACTTTGTATATTATTGATATAATGCTTATTGGTCTATAATTATTAATATCATCTTTTTTACCCTTTTTGTGAATGAGGATTATGTTTGATTCTGTCTATTGATATGGTAGTTCTTCATGTATCAAAGTTTGATTAAATATAAATGTTAAAACATTTAAGATCGAGCTTTTCCAATTTTAAGCATTTCCGCTTTTATGCCGTCACTTCCAAAGCTTTTTCCCGACTTCAGTTCGTTGATTGATTTTTCCACTTCCGATTCCAAAAACACTGGAAAGCTGTCATAATGATCCAAATCTGGCATTTCTGAAGTGGTTTGGTCAAAAGTAAACTTTGAATGGTATAGGTCCTTGAAAAAATTTGTGGCTGACATATTTATTTGGTTTCTATCCCTTATTTTTTGGTTTTTGTCATCTAAAGCAATCATCCATTCTTTTCCTTGAGAAAAGTGTTCTTTTGCTTTTTTTAATGATTTGTTATCTTCCAAGTACATTTTCAACATTTTCTCACCATATCTTTTAATGTCATCTTTAATATTTTTTTTGATACGTTTTCTCAATAATTTGAGAGTTTGTTTGTCGTTTTCATCTAAATATGTTTTATGACGAAGATTTTCTCTTTCTTCAATTAAACTTTTTGTTGTACTTGAAATTTTATCTGGCTTTTTGGGAATAGGTTTAATTATGTTTTCATTTGCTGAGACTAGTAGAGCTTTTTCGAAAGCATCGCATTGGGATTGAACAGTACTTAAAGATTTTATGAATTCCAAACTACACATATTTTTGATTTTCTCAAGGTAGCTGGTTTTGTCTTCATTTGAAATAATTTTTGGTATATCCTTTTTAGGTTGGGATTAGTGGTATTCTTTTGTCATGTGGCTGATTTTTATTTAGCTCGTACCATTCGATGGTGGCTTTCAAAATTCAAACGGTTTATAATAGAGACGTCTTGAACTGTTTTTCTTTTGTTGGTGACTATGAAGTCAATCTCATTTTTCACTAAACGGTTTGGAGATATCAAGGTCCATTTATTTTTTGTCTTTTTCTTAAACAGACTGTTACAGACGGTTAAACCATTTTGCCATAACCATGTTATCATCTTTTCACCACACTGGTTTCTAGATCCAAATCCGTACTCTCCCATTATACCTTCTTCACCATCTTTTCTGAAGCCCACTTTAGCGTTAAAATCTCCAATTATGTAGAGAATTTTTGATCTTGATTTTGATATAATTTTATTGAGATCTTCATAGAAAGAATCAATTTTTTCTTCGTTTGAAGCTTCGGTGGGAGCATAAACCTGGACAATCACGACCCTTGTTTTGTTGATCTCCAATTCGCATGATGCAATTCTTTCGTTGTGTAGAGTTACTACTTTAATATTTTTCTTCAGTTTTTTATTTATAAGCATTCCAACACCATATAGGCCTTTGGTCTGCTCTATATAGAAAAAAATATTTCCGTTTTCCTCTTCCAACAGTTTTTCTCCAAATAATCTTGTTTTCGCCAAACCGATAACGTCCCAGTTTATGTTTTTAATAGCCATATCAAATTCGGTGCGTTTTTCATTTGTTGATAGGCTTCTGATATTATATGTGCATATATTTAAATCTGTTATTTGATTTTTTTCTTTTTCATATTTTTGAATATTTTTTGTTTTGTATCCTGATCTGTTTTTACTATCGAGATTTCTTGTGCCTGAGTGATGGTAACTTAGACTTGGGGGGTTTTGGCCTAACTCCCTCGCGGTGGCCAACCGTACTGAGGAAGTTTTTTTATCATTAGTTTTACTCTTATTCATTTGATCGTGCCTGGTGTTGTTTTTGTGTATGTTATTTGAAAATTTGCTAGTTGATTGTTAGTTATTTAAATGTGTTACATTGGCTTCAAGAAATTCTTTCATGGAAATTGAGCCTTTTTTGTTTATGTTTTTTACTGTTTTGTAGAGTTTTATTTTTATCATTTTTAGAATTAGATGTTTCTTCGAATGACCTTGCTCTTTTCTTCTGTGTATTTTCTTTGTTTTCTTCAGAAATTTTCCTACTAATGTCATCTATAATTTCCTTTGCTACAGGCTGATTATCTGCGAAGATTTTTCCATTTTTGATTGATGCAGCTACTCCTTGAGCCTTGAGTTCATTTAAAACACTTTTCGTTTGTTTTCTTTCGGATGCGATTTCTTTGGGCAGGTCATCATTAAAATATATTTTATTGGGTAATTCCTTTAGATACTCTTTGTTCTGCATAATTAAGTTTTTCTTCCTTGATGTTGTGAGTTTCAACTTTATTAATCTTGTTTTTGAAGATTTTTTGCCAATTCTATAAACTGCATCTATTTCGCTTATATCAAGTGGAACATCCATTGTTTTGTTAACTAGGTCGAGTATAGTAGCTTCTAGTGTTTCTTGGCTTGTTTCGTTTTCCTCCAATCCATGTATTAAGATGTTTTTTCTTCTTGTTTCCGTGTCCATACTAATTATTCTTTTTTCAAGTTCATTTTGCTTTATTTTAATGTCTTGCAACTCTTTTTTTGTGGTACCAAATTTTTCATCAATGTTTTTATTTAATCCATCAATATCGGTTTTTAATTCATTTTTCAGTTCAAAAATCGCCTTTAAAATATTCTCTTCTCCCATTTTATGTGATTTATTTTTTGTTTTTTATTTGTATTTTTCTACTAATTAAATTTATTATGAATTTTTTAATATGGGATTTTGTCCACTTTTTGTTATGAAGAGTGTACTTCTTTTCTGTGTACTTTTGGTTTGCAAGAAAAAGCGTATTAAAGGTTTGTGTATTAGATAGGTTCTGTTTTGGGATAAATTTCTGTACGTAACGTAATGCAAAAGCTAATTATATAATTATCTGTGTAATGGTGGAATATAATGTTGACAGCTTCCAAGTAGTAGTAGTTGTATGCAAAAGAGAAACAATTTGTTTGGTTGTGTAGTTATCAATTTTGTTATTGCGACAGAACAAATGCTAAAAAAGTACTCACCGGGAAAAAGTGAGATAGCGCATATAACTTAGAAGCTCCTCTGAACTTATCTTGAATTGATTCCACCAGGTACAGCTTGATATTGTGTAGATGATTTAAAGCTGATGTCTGTTTGATGCTATTTTGATACTATTTTGATATGCAGGCCGATCTGTGCTGTCTCTCAACGCCAAAGATGAGACAAGACAATAGACAATGCCTTCCAAGCTCAGTTTCGGTCCCCTAAAAAGAATCTCGAATTCTGAAGCAAAGTAAGTAACCTGCGGAGCTCCAGCCGCATAAGCCGCAATCATATACATCCGCTTCCCTTGAGTAAGAGAGATGCATACAACGCAAACTTCTAGTGTCTTGAGTTTTCGCAATTCATTGTTGTATTATTATATATTATTATTATTATATAAAGCTTTATTCACTCTGTTGGCATAGTATTTTACAATCATAATATACATATTATATCTACATAATAAAATTAACAAGTTAAATTCTTAATAATAGCATTTTACATTAATATACATAATTATTACTTCATTAATATTAGTATCTCATTAATATTAAAATAAATTATTTATTATCTTGTATATATATATATTCCGAGTGCAAATTTTCTTCATAATATTTTAAGAGTATAAGCCTCCCCCAAAATATTCCATGCTTCTCTATTCCTTGCAAACTGCTGCCACCGTGGATTAAGTCTTTGGATATCGTCTCTCCATCTCAAAATTTGTCTTCTTGCTCTTCTTGTTCCATCTCTTGGGTACCATTCTGTTAGCTTCTTTGTCCAGCGGTCATCACTTGTTCTTGCTATATGTCCTGCCCATTTCCATTTTTGTGTTTTTACTCTTTTTGTTACATCTTCAAATTTTGTTATTTCTCTTAATCTTGTATTTCTCACTCTTTCAAACTTAGATATGTTAAGAAGTGGTCGTTCTATAGCCCTTTGAGTAGTTTCGAGTTTTCTCAAACTTTGTACGTTCATGCTCCAGGTTTGCGAACCATACGTTAAAACCGGAAGGACAGCCATGTCAAATACATTTTTTCTTGATGTTTCACTTATTTTTGATCCAAATACGTTCTTAAGGTTCCATACCTGCTTCCAACTATTTGAAATTCTTCTTTGTATTTCTTTCTCCATTCGATTTTTGAATGATATGATTTGTCCCAAGTATATGTATTCTTGGACGTATTCAAATGTATCTCTTCCTATGTTTATTTGAGTCTCTGCACTGTTAGTCATGAGTTTAGTTTTTGTTTGGTCATTTCCAACACTGCTGCTTTACAACCTTCTGATAATTTTGTAATTATTTCTTGGAATTCATTTGGAGTTTCTGCAAAAAGAATTTTGTGTGCGATACCTTGCTGCTTTAAGACTTGCCATATTTTAACTTGTTCTACGGAATCGAATGCCTTGTAAAAATCAACAAACGCTATATATAGGTCTTTGTTATACTCCACACTTTTCTCAATCAGTTGGTTGATTGATTGAAGATGGTCTGTTGTAGAATATCCTGATCGAAAACCAGCTTGTTCTTTTGGTTGGTTTCTGTTGAATGTATCTTTACATCTTCTTAATAGACATTTAGCGTTTACTTTGTATATTATTGATATAATGCTTATTGGTCTATAATTATTAATATCATCTTTTTTACCCTTTTTGTGAATGAGGATTATGTTTGATTCTGTCCATTGATATGGTAGTTCTTCATGTATCAAAGTTTGATTAAATATAAATGTTAAAACATTTAAGATCGAGCTTTTCCAATTTTAAGCATTTCCGCTTTTATGCCGTCACTTCCGATTCCAAAAACACTGGAAAGCTGTCATAATGATCCAAATCTGGCATTTCTGAAGTGGTTTGGTCAAAAGTAAACTTTGAATGGTATAGGTCCTTGAAAAAATTTGTGGCTGACATATTTATTTGGTTTCTATCCCTTATTTTTTGTTTTTTGTCATCTAAAGCAATCATCCATTCTTTTCCTTGAGAAAAGTGTTCTTTTGCTTTTTTGATTGATTTGTTATCTTTCAAGTACATTTTCAATATTTTCTCACCACATCTTTTAATGTCATCTTTAATATTTTTTTTGATACGTTTTCTCAATAATTTGAGAGTTTGTTTGTCGTTTTCATCTAAATATGTTTTATGACGAAGATTTTCTCTTTCTTCAATTAAACTTTTTGTTGTACTTGAAATTGTATCTGGCTTTTTGGGAATAGGTTTAATTATGTTTTCATTTGCTGAGACTAGTAGAGCTTTTTCGAAAGCATCGTATTGGGATTGAACTGTACTTAAAGATTTTATGAATTCCAAACTACACATATTTTTGATTTTCTCAAGGTAGCTGGTTTTGTCTTCATTTGATATAATTTTTGGTATATCCTTTTTAGGTTGGGATTAGTGGTATTCTTTTGTCATGTGGCTGATTTTTATTTAGCTCGTACCATTCGATGGTGGCTTTCAAAATTCAACCGGTTTATAATAGAGACGTCTTGAACTGTTTTTCTTTTGTTGGTGACTATGAAGTCAATCTCATTTTTCACTAAACGGTTTGGAGATATCCAGGTCCATTTATTTTTTGTCTTTTTCTTAAACAGACTGTTGCAGACGGTTATACCATTTTGCCATAACCATGTTATCATCTTTTCACCAACTGGTTTCTAGATCCAAATCCGTACTCTCCCATTATACCTTCTTCACCATCTTTTCTGAAGCCCACTTAAGGGGGTCATCCCATGTGACGGCTTGTATTTTAAGGAATTTTTAGGATTTTTTTTTTACGACCAGTAAATAGATACAACTTTATTAAGTTTATTATCATTTATTAACATAGTTCGACAGTATAAATATAAAATTTGAATTAAAAATATTGTAAAGAACACGAGTTACACCGGTGTGAACAACACCACCTTGAAAAAATGGGCTCGCAATTCCTCCACGATTCCGGCCGATAAGCTTAACTAAAATAAAAAAAGTAAACGGCGTTTTAATCTGTGAGCCTAAATGCATGGAATGAACTATCATCGAATGAATATTCCAAAAATTGGACTTTTGGGAGACATTGAAAAAAAAAAAGTCGCGAATTTTGCGTTTTTTTTTTGTTGTTTGCTATAAAAAAATCGAAATATTTGGAATTTTTGCTTGTCGATAGTTCATTCCATGCGTTTACATGTGCTGAATCCAACCCATCAAATTTCAAGTGATTCGGTCAAGCCGTTTTTGAGATACGATGGAGGAAAGTTTGAAAAACACAGTTTTGAGAAAAACTCGTTTAAAGTTTCAAGTCCTCTTAACTATGAAAATATCAACTTACTTTTCAATCGGCGATGCCTGGTCCATAGAGTATTCCTTCCTCTTCTTCTTGAAACTCTTTCAAAGCAGATTGTTCAGCTCTTGAATCAATTCTGGCTTGTTTAACGGCATCACTTACGCGCCGCTTAGAACGTGAGATTCGCTTTTCATCACGTTTCTCAACATAAGTATGGGCTTCGCGGCCTATAGGGCATCCCATGACCGACATTACATACTTTCAAATTATCTTCAAAACCTTCATTAAAGATGATAAGTAGGATCCCTTTGTAAGTTTTACTGTCACCATCGCCGATGTATGTAAGATACTTTACCCCATATTTTTTTTTTACACTTCAGAATTTTCAGAAAGTAGTTAGCTTATAGCAAGCTTCAAACTACGATCAGAGGCTCATCATAAGTGCATGTGTTAGTTGTTAGTAAGATAATAGTACAATTAAAGCCTAACACACGCACAAAATACAAAATATAATTAATATTTAACATGAATTATTAGAGAACAACAAAAATAAAATAAAGACGTTTACGATAGTGGAGCACTGGTTCTAAACATGGACCTGCTGTATCTTTAAAACGACTTCGAATTTTGAAAAATCCCTTTACTACCGTATTCTAGACATATTAAACTAGCAATTTATGAAAAAAAAAATTATTCGATTTTTTGAACTCATCACATGGGATGACCCCCTTAAGCGTTAAAATCTCCAATTATGTAGAGAATTTTTGATCTTGATTTTGATATAATTTTATTGAGATCTTCATAGAAAGAATCAATTTTTTCTTCGTTTGAAGCTTCGGTGGGAGCATAAACCTGGACAATCACGACCCTTGTTTTATTGATCTACAATTCGCATGATGCAATTCTTTCGTTGCGTAGAGTTACCACTTTAATATTTTTCTTCAGTTTTTTATTTATAAGCATTCCAACACCATATAGGCCTTTGGTCTGCTCTATATAGAAAAAAATATTTCCGTTTTCCTCTTCCAACAGTTTTTCTCCAAATAATCTTGTTTCCGCCAAACCAATTACGTCCCAGTTTATGTTTTTAATAGCCATATCAAATTCGGTGCGTTTTTCATTTGTTGATAGGCTTCTGATATTATATGTGCATATATTTAAATCTGTTATTTGATTTTTTTCTTTTTCATATTTTTGAATATTTTTTGTTTTGTATCCTGATCTGTTTTTACTATCGAGATTTCTTGTGCCTGAGTGATGGTAACTTAGACTTGGGGGGTTTTGGCCTAACTCCCTCGCGGTGGCCAACCGTACTGAGGAAGTCTTTTTATCATTAGTTTTGCTCTTATTCATTTGATCGTGCCTGGTGTTGTTTTTGTGTATATTATTTGAAAATTTGCTGGTTGATTGTTAGTTATTTAAATGTGTTACATTGGCTTCAAGAAATTCTTTCATGGAAATTGAGCCTTTTTTGTTTATGTTTTTTACTGTTTTGTAGAGTTTTATTTTTATCATTTTTAGAATTAGATGTTTCTTCGAATGACCTCGCTCTTTTCTTCTGTGTATTTTCTTTGTTTTCTTCAGACATTTTCCTACTAATGTCATCTATAATTTCCTTTGCTACAGGCTGATTATCTGCGAAGATTTTTCCATTTTTGATTGATGCAGCTACTCCTTGAGCCTTGAGTTCATTTAAAACACTTTTCGTTTGTTTTCTTTCGGATGCGATTTCTTTGGGCAGGTCATCATTAAAATATATTTTATTGGGTAATTCCTTTAGATACTCTTTGTTCTGCATAATTAAGTTTTTCTTCCTTGATGTTGTGAGTTTCAACTTTATTAATCTTGTTTTTGAAGATTTTTTGCCAATTCTATAAACTGCATCTATTTCGCTTATATCAAGTGGAACATCCATTGTTTTGTTAACTAGGTCGAGTATAGTAGCTTCTAGTGTTTCTTGGCTTGTTGCGTTTTCCTCCAATCCATGTATTAAGATGTTTTTTCTTCTTGTTTCCGTGTCCATACTTATTATCCTTTTTTTAATTTCATTTTGCTTTATTTTAATGTCTTGCAACTCTTTTTTTGTGGTACCAAATTTTTCATCAATGTTTTTATTTAATCCATCAATATCGGTTTTTAATTCATTTTTCAGTTCAAAAATCGCCTTTAAAATATTCTCTTCTCCCATTTTATGTGATTTATTTTTTGTTTTTTATTTGTATTTTTCTACTAATTAAATTTATTATGAATTTTTTAATATGGGATTTTGTCCACTTTTTGTTATGAAGAGTGTACTTCTTTTCTGTGTACTTTTGGTTTGCAAGAAAAAGCGTATTAAAGGTTTGTGTATTAGATAGGTTCTGTTTTGGGATAAATTTCTGTACGTAACGTAACGCAAAAGCTAATTATATAATTATCTGTGTAATGGTGGAATATAATGTTGACAGCTTCCAAGTAGTAGTAGTTGTATGCAAAAGAGAAACAATTTGTTTGGTTGTGTAGTTATCAATTTTGTTATTGCGACAGAACAAATGCTAAAAAAGTACTCACCGGGAAAAAGTGAGATAGCGCATATAACTTAGAAGCTCCTCTGAACTTATCTTGAATTGATTCCACCAGGTACAGCTTGATATTGTGTAGATGATTTAAAGTTGATGTCTGTTTGATGCTATTTTGATACTATTTTGATATGCAGGCCGATCTGTGCTGTCTCTCAACGCCAAAGATAAGACAAGACAATAGACAATGCCTTTGGTGTTGTCAACTGAGAGGGACAGACTCTTTCTCTGATATTGGAAAACTCACTCAGTTCACCAAACTTTTTATATATTCTTTGTTTGTTTTATATTTATTGAAAAATTAATTAAAATATTCAATGATTTACACCAGCTTGAATTATTTAATACAGATGATAGGTTTAGTTTTTTATTTAAACAAATTTTAACTTTATAACGACTTTAGTTCTTTTGAAATAGTAAAAAGATCGCAGAGGTATTAGAAAACACAGGCAGGCTTATCGATCACAGTGTTGCCAGTGATTGTTGTATATGAGTTTATAATTAATGCCTTTTCGTACAAAGAGAGCGACACCGCCCCCTTGAGTGGAGTCGGGCCGGTCTCTTCTTACGATATTGTAATTTTTATGAGTCTATTTGTGTTTGTGGTTTAGCTTGGTTTCGCTAGCCATAAACACATCGGGACTGTAGTCTTTCAACAATTGGAACATATTGGCTCTTCGTTCAATCCTAATCAGTGAATTAACATTCACAGACAGGACTTTTAGGCGAGTCTCCGGCAGCGCGCCCATTATGGTCTAAATTGCACCAGGCCAGGCAACAAAGAGTAGAGATGATCTACCCTTTTGCCTTGCTCCTTTATCTGACTTTGGGGCGATAATGTTACGAGAAACATTGGCAGCCTATAACCCCCTCGCCTGGACTTCACCGTAGTGAAAGGCTTGACCCCGATAAAATCGAGATCATCAGTGGCTTTTTCACGGTGCTCAGCTAAGAGCGCCTCCGGTTCCGTGCAGGAACTTATGCCCTTCAGAAGGACCGTCTTAAATTTTTCGCTTTTAGGCAGTTAGTTGAAGAACTCAGCGGTGGCCTGCGTGAGCACTTCTTTAAGTAAATTGTGTTCGGCCAGTGAGAAGCACTGCACCGAATACCGCAAAATTTTGCCCTTAGTGGCCGACTTACATTCCTGTTTTAAGTCCTGTAGGCCAACTCGGTAGGTCCTAATTAGTGGCACCTTCTCCTTCTTGGGCTGTGGTTGTTTCTGGTTTTGCTGTTGCTGTTTCTGCTGCTGTTGCTGCTGCTGCTTCTGTTGCTGTTGTTGCTGTTTCTGCTGCTGCTGCTGTCTTGTTTGTAGCTGTTGTTGTTGCTGCTGCTTGGCCTTAGTCGAAGTGGATGGGCCCTCAGACATTGGGCCTGTCACTGCTGGTGCAGCCTTCATTTTTTGTTCCGCTCCAGTGATTTTGATAGCGGTCTTTGGCTGTGGTTGTTGTTTTTGTTGCCTTATTTCTGTTTTTTTTGTTTCGCCTGTTGCTGCTGTTGATGTTGTAGGAGCCGTTGTGTTTTTTTTTCCTCCTTCTCAGCTGCCTCTTTTTGTCGGTGCGCTTCAATTTTGGATTTCAGTGCACTGAGAAGGGGCTCCATCTCCTTCTTCAGCTTTTTTAGCTGGTCCTCATAGGTATCTATTTGCTGCTTTTTGCCTGCAGCACTAGTGCCAGCTCCAGTTCATCGACTTCGTTGTCGTTGGGGGTATCAGGCACCTCCATCTCTTTTTTTTAGGCTGCTCTGGCTGCGCTAGACTTGAGAACCTATTTTTATTTTTAGGAGACCTGTAGTGCCCCTCTCCACCTTCGGTGACGTAGTCCATTTCTCCTTCTGACGACTCACTCGGTGACGTCATCTCATGTGTTTTTGTTGGCAGCACTTCTTTCCACATCGCTCCGCGCTTAGCAGCATTGTTCCTTTCAACAAGGTTAGGCATCTGTCTTTTCCTCTTAACATTAGTTGTTGTTGTTAAGGAACTATCAGACTGGTGGCCTGATGATGTTGCGGTGAATTGGGGTACCGCTGATGGCACCACATTAGCATCACCTGATGAATTGGAAGAGGTACCTTTCGATACCCCTGCTCTCTTCTCCTTCACCATTT
This sequence comes from Eupeodes luniger, assembly GCA_951509635.1. Taxonomy (NCBI): domain Eukaryota; kingdom Metazoa; phylum Arthropoda; class Insecta; order Diptera; family Syrphidae; genus Eupeodes; species Eupeodes luniger. The sequence continues at coordinate 206,294,970 of OX608073.1, read as the reverse complement.
GCTTTTGATCCCAATTTATGAAGTCTGCTATTTCTTGGTTATGAAAAAAAGCTTGAATATTTCTCGTCGACTCCGAACGGGATTCGAATCCACGTTCTCTGGATACGTCTTCGGACGCCACTTTTTTTTTGTTTTTTTTTTTTAATTAATTTTTATTCATTATTTCTTAAAACTATCTTTAAGCTAGACAAAAATTCATAAAACTAGCCTAATTATCCATAACTTACAACTAACTTACTGGTCCCATACGGACATTCTAAGTTAAACAATAATACTTAATTCTAATGCCTTTCGGCCCTAAGATCTATTTAACTTCAATTCAATTTTATTTATTTTTGTATTCATTAGAAAATTAAAAAAAAACTTATATCAATATCCTTTTTTATTTTTACTTAAAACTACTTAAAATAAGGTCCTTAAATAAAACTTAAAACTAACTTAAACTACCTATAAACTACTTAAAACTAGAACAACCACAGCAGCAAATGTAACTATCTAACAGTTCTTGTTTTTTATATTTTGTTGTCCTTTTTTTTTATTCCATGTTTTTTTTTTTATTTTATTTTTTTTTTTTTATATTTTTTTAAAAATTTTTGTATTTTTTTTGGTGCCACCATGCCTATTCTACTTAAAACTTAACCCTAAAACTATAAAACAAGTATGTAAGCCGGCCAAGGCTTTAAACCCCATCCCGACTACCCACTATCAAGTTCCGATCAAAGCCACCAAAACTGGTTCTCCTGCTTCACCCTATCGATTTGGTTCCGTGCGGACACTGCCCTACTGAACCAAATGAGCCCTGCTCCACCTTTTGCCATGTCCGTCCCGATTGTTCAGAAGTATCCTATTCACGGTTCTTCGTCTAACGTGGTAGATTAGCGGAACTGCCAATCTATCCTGTATCAGACCGCATCTATCTAAATTCCTCTGGTGGAATGAAGCCGCTCAAGCGTTCACTTTCAAAATACTCGTCGTTCGGATAGAACGCCCCGCAAATTAAATTGTTGGTCGAAGACATAGCTCTTGCAATATGAGCTCGAACGAGTTTTATCACGAAATTGTCAATTCTGTTGATTCGAGTCCCGTTGTATAAGACCTCGTTTCAATAGTAGTGCACGTAAGAAGATTCGGCTGTTCGATATAAGCCGGTATAGCGTCGTTAACACTGCCGCTCGAACACCCGAAACTTCTCCATCTGGGAAGGGGCAACGTTGAACCACACAGGACAACCATAAACAATCATCGGCCGTATTAGGGCCATGTAGCAAATTACCTTCACTCTGGAGTCAAGCCGAATGCTGTAAAACAGCCGTTTCGTCAGAGCGAAGGCTCCTATGGCTCTGGTCAGAGCAGCATTTATATGTTTGCCGAAATATAAATACTGATCTAACCAGATACCGAGGTACTTCACTACACTTTTGCTCGCTAATTGCTGCCCGTGAAGATCAACGATGACCAATTCTTGCACGTATCCCTCGTGGCCCTAGCCAACGGAGTCCGGAACAGAATTGTCTCCGACTTCTGGACATTTATTTTCAGTTTCCAGTCGTCGCAATATCGCTGAATCTTGTCGAAATCACGCTGCAAGAGAATTCTAATAACCTCAACCTTTCGGGCCGTTCTGTACGCAATAAGATCGTCGGCGTACGCAATTGCCTTTGTAAGACTACCTATCAGATCGCTGGTGTAAATGCTGAAAAGAATCGGCGAATTCACCGCTCCCTGTTGAAGACCATTTTTAATTAAGAATGTTGTGGTAGAAATTGCCACTTTTGACAACAAACTTTCTACCGTTAAGCATATCATAAAGTATATACAACAATGGCTTGCTTATGCCACGCCTGTTCAGTTTTAGGTAAAGACCCTCTAACGATACGGTGTCAAAGACCTTTTCCAAATCAACCAGAACAGCACCGGTGCATTGTTGTTTTGATTTATTCCATTGGATATCAGAAACGAGTTTAGACGCAGCATGAATTGTGTCATGACCCGCCTTGAACCCGAACTGTTTATCCGGAATTATTTTGTTGTCCGCAGCCCAATTAGTCAGAGCCCTATTGATGATCTTTTCGAAAACTTTGCTGATGCTCGGAAGAAGACTTATCGACCGAAGATTTGATGGTTTGGAGTTGTCCTTTCCCTTTTTCGGTAGAGGATGAACCACAGCGGTCTTCCAATGCACTGGATAATATGCATTATTCAGTGCATTATTGAAGAGTGTGGTGCCTTCATCGGTAAATGTCTTAGTACAACGTTGGATATACCATCGACACCTATTGACTTTTTGATTTTTATTGAATTGAAAATGAGCTTAAGCTCAACCTTTGTCACTAACAAGGAACTTGGTCCCTTTTGCTCGGCGATTATGGCATTTGCCAAGGAATCGTCATCGAACCGCATGAAACCGCGGTTCTCAGATCGCCAATGTGTCATATCATTTCGAAGGTAAAAGTGATTAAGTAGGGCTCTGTTTTCCAGCTCATGGTTGGGGTGAATGCTAACATTCACCTTGTACACTTGCTGGAAAGCAGCTCCCACCGCCTCCACTTTTTCCTTCGGATCTTCAATTATATAAAAGTCATCGTCAAAGATGGCTTCTTCTGGATCTATTTGCGCTGTCCTGAGTACGTTTGTGTTCTCTTCAGTTCTTTGGAGTTTCAGACTCGGAAGGTCATTGTCGTTCTTTTTCCTGAATATCTTGTTGATTTTAGGGTACATACTAGGGTCACTGGAATTAACTGACCGGATCTTGCGGTCCCATTACTTGTTAATTGATAACCTGTAGTTCTCCTTAATCCAAAAATTGATATTTTTTATTGACGACTTCAGTGTCCTTACCTCCAAGCCGTGTGGGTCTGTAAGTCGTCTGTACAAGTTTTTGAGTCTTGTCAGTAAGCCACTCTTGTGCCTACGTAGTGCGTCAATAGTCGCGTTTCTGTAAGCGTCCATTTGGTCCCGTTCTTTGTACTTTGGTATTGTCCGTTCCATCGTTCCTTTTATTATTTCGTCCATCTGTTGTAAATGTTGGTCAATTTCTGTATTTGTCAGGTTTCTGTTGTTTGGTGGGACTATGTCACTCGAACGAAGTTCTCTCGCTAGGGCGTTGGTGAAACGAGACCAGTGCATCTTACTGTAATTGTAAGAATGCGTTGCAACGTATTCCTCCAACTCCACGCGTTCATTCGGAATCTGCATTACAGCAGCCAGTCCGCAGTGATCACTGTCGTACTCGACTGTCTGTTAGCAGTTTCGAGGGTGATTACCCACTTTGTCCGTAACTGTCAGTCTTGTGTCGTACAGCAAAAGATCCAGAAAGGAGCCGCTTCTAGGATACGATGGCTTTTCAGTAGCCAGCAGGTCGACGCCACATTCAACGCTGTAAAGATTCATCAATTAAAAAGATGGTTACCTCTGGGAGTAATATGTTGATTTCCCCAATCTTCATGTTTTGCGTTCAAATCACCGGCCAAGATGAAATAGTTTTCTTCCAAGTTCAGTTTCAGTTCCCTAAAAAGAATCTCGAGCTCTGAAGCAAAGTAACCTGCGGAGCTCCAGCCGCATAAGTCGAAATCATATACATCCGCTTCCCTTGAGTGAGAGAGATGCATACAACGCAAACCTCTAGCGTGTTGAGCTTTCGCAATTCATTGTTGTATATGACTTTATAATTAATGCCTTTTCATATAAAGAGAGCGACACCGCCCCCTTGAGTGGAGTCGGGCCGGTCTCTTCTTACGATATTGTAATTTTTATGAGTCAATTTGTGTTTGTGGTTTAGCTTGGTTTCGCTAGCCATAAACACATCGGGACTGTAGTCTTTCAACAATTGGAACATATTGGCTCTTTGTTCAATCCTAATCAGTGAATTTACATTCACAGCTAGAACTCTTAGGCGCGTCTCCGGCAGCGCGCCCATTATGGTCTAAATTGCACCAGGCCAGGCAACAAAGAGTAGAGATGATCTACCCTTTTGCCTTGCTCCTTTATCTGACTTTGCAGCCCTGTTAGTTGACCTTGAATGCTCAACAACAAGGCTACAATGTCAGGCTGCACCTCTGGTGCCTTAGGCACAGGGGCCTTTGGGGCTACCGTTGGTTGAGCCTGTCTCGTGTTCTTTAAGTAAATTGTATTCGGCCAGTGAGAAGCACTGTACCGAATACCGCTTTTCTTTTTCATTCAAAATATTTATTACAAAATTGCCCTTAGTGGCCGACTTACATACCTGTTTCCAGTCCTGCAGGTCAACCCGGTAGGTCCTAATTGGTGGCACCTTCTCTTTCTTGGGCTGTGGTTGTTTCTGGTGTTGCTGCTGCTGTTTTTGCTGCTGCTGTTTCTGCTGCTGCTGTTTCTGCTGCTGCTGTTTCTGCTGCTGTTGTTGCTGCTGATGTTGTTGCTGCTGCATTGCTTTAGTTGAGGTCGATGGGCCCTCAACATTTGGGCCTGTCACTGCTGATGGCGTCTTTTTATTTTGCTCCACTCCTGTTTTTTTGGTAGCGGGCTTGGGTTGTGGTTGTTTTTGCTGCTGTGGTTGTTGTTGCTGTTGTTTTTGCTGCAGTTGTGTTTGTTGCCGTTGACCTGCCTCTTGTTGTCAGCGCCTCTTGTTTTAGCTTTAGCTGACTGAGGAGGGGCTCCATTTCCTCCTTGAGCTTTCTGAGGTTTTCCTCGAATTGGCTGATGGTTGCTTGTTTGGCTTGCAGGGCCCTTACAAGTGTTGTCTCATGTTGGAGGTCCGCCTCTACCTCCAAAGCCTTTTTTGTCGGCAGGACTGGCTCTGGCTCCGATAGGATTAAATCCATATTCGGAGACCTGAAGAGCCCCTCTCCACCTTCGGACAGATACTCTGTTTTCTCAGACTCGGCGTAGTCTGAGAACTCAATCTCGGTGGTAGTTCTTCCTTTACCACTCTCCATTTCTTTCCGCATATCCCGCCGCTTAGTGGAGTTGGCCCTCCCCACTTTGTTTGGGCTAAGCTTCTTCAGCTTCCTTTTTTTGTTAGTTGTTGCTGTTATCCACTGGTCAGATGCCTGACCTGATGTTGTTGCGGTTGCTTGCGGTACCGCTGCTGGCACCACCGCAACATCGCCCGATGTGTTGGCAGAGCAATCTTTCGATACCCCTGCTTTCCTCGTCTTCTCCATCAGCTTTTCTTCCCAATCAATAAATGCCACAATTTCTCGATTGTGAAAAAAAGCTTGAATATTTCTCGTGCACTCCGCACGGGATTTGAACCCACGACCCCTGGATTTGTCTTCGGACGCCACTTTTTTTTCCAAATTCATTTTTATTACTTCAATCTTAAACCTATCTTAAAGCTAGACAAAAATTCACAAAACTAGCCTAATTAAATATAACTTTTAACTTACTTACTGGTCCCATACGGACACTCTTAGTTAAACAATAATACTTAATGCTAATGCCTTTCGGCCCTAAGATCTATTTAACTTCAATTCCATTTTATTTATTTTTGTATTCATTAGAAAATTTAGAAAAAACTAATATCAATATCCTTTTTTATTTTTACTTAAAAACTACTTAAAATAAGGTCCTTAATATAAGACTTAAAGCTAACTAAAACTACCTATTCTACCTAAAAACTACTTAAAACTAGAACAACCACAGCAGCAAATCTAACTATCTAACATTTTTTGTTTTTCATATTTTGTTGTCTTTTTTTTTCTTCTATTTTTGTATTTTTTTTTATTCCATGTTATTTTTTTGTATTTTGTTTTGTATTTTTGTGTGTATATTTTTTTGTTTGTATTTTTTTTGGTGCCACCATGCCTATTCTACTTAAAACTAAACCCTAAAACTATAAAACAAGTATGTAAGCCGGCCAAGACTTAAAACCCCATCCCGACTACCCACTATCAAAAGCCGATTGAAGCCACCAAAACTGGTTCTCCTGCTTCACCCTAACAGTTCGGTCCCGTTCGGACACAGCCCTACTGAACCGAAGGAGCTCTGCTTCGTCTTGTGCCATGACGTCCCGATTGTACAGGAGTCGCCTATCCACGGTACGTCGTCTGACGTGGTAGATTAGCGGATCTTCCAATCTATCCTGTATCAGACCGCATTTATCTAAGAAGATGAATGCTTCTGGTGGAATGAAGCCGCTCAAGCGTGCACTTTCAAAATACTCGTCGTTCGGATAGAACGCCCCGTAAATTAAATTGTTGGTCGAAGACATAGTGTTACGGTAAAAATTTACCGCGACAAAAGTCATTCTTTCATTTATCCCATTCCTTGTTCCTTCCTTGCCATTTCTTTTTTTCTACAGGTGTTTCCGTCAAATGTACTGAGAGAGAGAAGGGCAGCCATGGTCCATCAGCCATTGGTTCACTCTCTCAGTATTTTGACGAAACAAGAATCATCGATATCAATCTTGATACCGAACGTGGATAACCGATTGTGACGGACAGACGGGCGGTCTGATCCAACAGAGAGAGAGCGTGGGTGACCATTGGCCCCAGCATGCAGCTAGATGTGACTCATTTTGAGAATGGCCGAGAGCCCATCATACTTTTTTAGTAACTCACACTTTCTAAACTCTTCTCACTATTGTACAAAATGGAACGCTATTCGCTTATCCCTCAACCCCCAAAATCTAACATAAGCCCACCGACTTGGTTTATTTTTTGTAATCGCGTATAAGAACATAACTGCCAACTTTTCCTTCGAAATTCTATACACATTACTTATTCAAGGTTTCTTCCATCATCTTCGATTTCTTCTCGATTTTTTTTGTTATATTATTGAATCCTAGATTCGGAGGGGACTAATGTATTCAGTAATTCGAAGTAGAATTCTTGAATACTGGTATTTGACTTTCTGTTTGGCTTTCTCGAAAGAAATAGTGGGAAAATGGCTGAACACACTCATTGAGCGGTCGGCGAATTCAGCGATGACTGTGTATAAGCCGGGGAGTTATGTGTGAGTAGGTAGGACGGCTGGATTTCAATAGCGTCGGCTCATTTCAGCAAATAAGCTGTATGATGCTGAATTATGACGTGATCGAAGTCCGCGCGTTCCGATTGGCCGAAAACATTGGGGGATGAGTAAAGAAGAGGTTTGGACAGACATCGAAAACCCTGGAAGAATCACTTCTTTACTGACGACAAGAAGATATATATATTCTATTTTGGAAGAAGGAAAGCAATTCAGAGAGAAAAGTGTCAAATTTAAGAATTTTATTTCGAGTGTTATAAGTGGAAAAAAAAAGTCAAGAAATTTTGTAAGGGAAATTAGAAAAAAAAAGAATCGAGAAGAAATAACTAGGAAGTGTGGATGAAGGAAGAAAAGGTGGAAAAACAAAAGGGAAAATTAATCAAAGAGGGTATAGTTGGCAGAGGAAAAAAAAGTTAAGTATAGTGGTTTTATTATTTTACATTCAAATCGTTTTTTTTTATTGTGGAAAATTTTGCCAAAGATCAGAAATCGGTTGTCTTGTGTTCCGTTAAAATTTTCTCGAAATTACGAGACGCGTGACCCGTTAAACTTTTCTTTTGTCTGTTCGGGACAAAGCAATAGCGGTCCATTTTACTTTGTTCAAATTTCCATTGTTCTATTTTTCTTTTGTTCTTGAAAAGATCTTGGGTTTTACTCCTATTTAAAAAGGTTTCCCAAGCAAATCAGTTTTAAAACTAATAAAAAGAGTTAAAATCCCATTTCGGGAATATAAATTTATTCTTCTTATTTAAGAGTGCTTTCACCGTCGGTTCCGCTCCGAAGGTTTGCAATTTCCTTTAATTTTTCAAAAAAATTGCTGGCGCCCTTTTTACTTTTCAGGTCTTACGCCCCTGTGGTAATCAAAAATTATTTCGATCAATTTAATTGATTGATAAAAATAATTAATTCGACCCATAAAATTAATTGGTGTAACCCACCCCTTTGAACTAGCCGTGGTGGTAGCATTGGAAGTGCTACCTGTTGCACTTCGAATTCGAACGCACCTTATCGTCGTTTCCTTTGGTTTGACATTCGTCTGATAACCAATTCATAATTCGTATATTATCTCGTGTGCCGGTCGTGTTTTAATTTCGTCGTTTTATTTCTCGTAAAGGTATAATTAAATAAGTAATATAATTGTTCGGTTCGTCGCGGAAAAAGTGCAACAAATTGGCGCCCAACGTGGGGCTTGTGAAGGAAAAATTATTTGTTATTGAGATAATAATATTTTCAACCGCGGTGGAAAGCTTTTGTTGATTGAGAAAAACTTTAATTCATTGTCCTAGTGATTGTCCCAGTGTTTTAGGGAAATTTTCGTTTAATCTGTTTTGTTCTTTTTTACTTTCCTTGCTTTTATTTTTCTTTCAGTGTTATAAATTAATTGAATTGATACGATCATCATTTCAACATAATAATATACGTATATAGTGAGCATTTTGATAAGTGGTTCCCGTTGGTTGTTATTGGATGAAGTGTACCTACATACATACCGAACCTGCATATTACATATGTACATACATATACCTACATTACCTAAAAAGGAATTTACTCTATAGGAAACTGTAAGTTGTTTTATTTTCATTACTTTGTTTTGTTTTGGTATTTTCGAAATCTGCATAACTAAATTAATTTCATATTTTATATGTAAAATAATTTTATAATTGCATCAAATTGATTCCATCGGTAAATCTTCGTACGGTGTTTTGTTTTTACTTTGTGCATAGTGGTTTACATATATCTTCCTTGGTGTTTTCTTTTCTTTTCGTTCACGTAAAAGTTATAATTTGATTACGGTTTCGCTTTGTGTTGAACGTTTAATCTGGCTTCGAATAATTTTTGGAATTAAATTCTTATTTGCAATTCAATTTTTGGTGTGACCAGATTTAGTGTGATTCATTTTTTTTGATAAATATTTTTTTGCTTGAGAATACTTTTGTTGCATAGTTCGTCAATTTAGAAGTGGAATATTGAAAAAATTAAATCTAGTACAGGGTGTTAGGAAAGTTTTCTCTGTGTGGAATTTCCAAGCTATTTTGTTTTTTTTCTATGTACATATTAATTTTTTTAATTTTTTTTGTATTCTTTGAAGTGTATAGTTGGAAAATTTTATTCACTAGTACAGGGTGGTACAAAAATTTGTTTCTAGTAAAATAATTACATTTGTATTAATTTATCAATTTTTTTTTTACCAAAATTATAATCGTGGTTTTAATTGTTTTGGCGTGATCGTGTGCAAACAAAGTCAACTGGGTGTTGATTTTTGTTGGAACTTTTTTTTAAACTTTGCCATCAAAAGTAATTTTAGCTTTCGAGATTTAAATTCCTTTTTCGCGATTTTATAAAATTTTAAATAAAGGTTCGGACAAACAACTGGGTGTTGATTTGGCCTCTTTATAGCTCGGTGAAGACAATTTTCGGTTTTATTTTTATTCCTCGCGCGTTTACTTGAATTAGTTTTTTGTTGTATATAAAGTAACCAGCTGGGTGTTGGTATTTTGTTTTATATTGCGCTTCGTCTTGATTAAAAGGAAATATTTTTTTTTACAACGGTATTTAACGTTTCGAAACCGTTCTTTTTTTGAGGAAAATTGAAAATGGATGTTTACCGGTTGAACAAAGAGGAACTCTCGTACGAGTTACGCGCCCGCGGTTTAAAAGAAGGTACGGTGGAGAATATGAGAGCCACTCTCAGATCTTCACGTATTCTGGAACGTTCGGGATCTATATCATCGGATAGTCCGCACTACCCGTTTTCTTTCGGAGAAGATACCGAGGCGGTTAAGAGTAAAATTTTGGAAATTAAGGAACTTTTGAAAGTTCCGCCTAAGAATCCGAGGTCTTCGGAGTATCTTAAGGTTTTGACCAAAATTGAGTGGGCGTTAGTTAGGTTGAATAGGGCTAAGGCAGAGTCGTCGGAAGAGGTCAATGAAGTGGCCGATTTGAAGGGGGAGTTGTTGTTGTTAATGGCAAAATTAATAGAAGGGGATGAGGATACACCTCACGATATTGAAAAAAATTATCAAAAACAAATACGTTGGCAGCAGGGTTGGAAGCGTTACCACCTGCAATCGACCAACGAGCGAGTTCAGGATTTCAACGACAGACCGAGGCTTGCTTACACCAAGATGAGGTCCGTGACCGGAATCCTAAGCGTATTGAGAAATGGGATGTAAAATTCTCTGGTGAGCGGTGTGGCTCATCAGTGAATGCATTTTTAGAAAGGGTAGAAGAGCTTAGGATTTCGCGTGGAGTTTCTGAGGAAAGGCTTTTTCGTTCAGCAGTCGATCTTTTCACTGGGAAGGCACTTCTCTGGTTTAGGGCGATTAGGAACTCGATTTCAACCTGGAAGGAATTGGTTAGCGAGATTAAGTTGGAGTTTTTACCCTCCAACTACGATGACCTCTTATTGGAGGAAGTCAAGCGACGTACCCAAGGGAAGGATGAGTCCATGGGGATTTATATTGCCCTCATGCAGACTCTTTTTAAGAGATTTTTAGAGCCTCTGAGTGAGAATAGGAAGTTGTCCATTCTCATGAAGAATATTACTCCATTCTACCAGACGCAATTAGGGTTGGCCGATATTAAATCAGTCAACGAACTCGTTGCGTTGGGTAGAAAGTTAGAAACCATTAGAACAAATGTAGAAGCTTTCGTTCCTCCTCCTAATAACCGCTCTAGGCAGGCTTTGGAGCCTGATGTTGCCTATGTTGCTTCCGTTCAGGAAACAGCAGCAACAGTTGCAGTTGGAAGTAACCCACCACCTCGTAGGCCCATTCGCTGTTTCAACTGCAATGGGGAAGGTCATTTCTCGAATACCTGTTCCGCTCCTAGGAAGTGTTTTGGTTGTGGGGCTGTAGGTACAACCAGACGCGATTGTAGGCGTTGCTCGGGAAATGGGCAACGGTCTCTTGGGCCAGTAGGACAAGAGCGCCGTCGCAATTAGGGAGGTCGCCTGCTGACGACCAGCTGGTAGGGAAAATACAACTTAGTTTCACATTAGATTCAAGTGGGGACGATAGACGTCCATACTAAGGTGTAAATATTTACGGGGTTAGGATTTTAGGGCTCCTAGATTCAGGAGCATCAAGAACAATTATTTGTAGGGATGGGTGGACACTATTAAAGGATTTAGGATTACATTTAGAGACAAGTAATGTTAGGCAGGTTCATTTAGCCGATGGTGCAGGTGTAGGAGTTTTAGGGATAGTAAACTTACCTATAATAGTAGAAAACAAATCAGTTTTAGTTGAGTGTTTGGTAATACCCTCACTCCCACATGCAATGATCCTTGGTGCAGATTTTTGGGCACTATCGGGGATTGTCCTGGATCTTAGGTCAGGAATGTGGAGCTTTTCGAGCCAGGAGATGGTGGCTTCGATAGATAGCACGTCGCTTACCGAAGAGTCAGAATTATACGTTGAGCAGAGGGCAAAACTAAATGTTTTAATTGAAGATTTGTTTAGGAATATGCCAGAAGGGTTAGGAGTTACAGATAGAGTAGAACACATAATTAGGACGACGTCAGAACCAATTAAACAGCGGTACTATCCGGTTTCACCCACGATGCAGGTCCACATCGACAAATCCCTTAAGGAGATGTTAGATGATGGAGTCATTGAAAAATCAAATAGTCCTTGGGCTTCACCCAATGTTTTGATTAAAAAGAAAGACGGTACTTTTCGGTTCTGCGTCGATTATAGGAAGTTGAATCAGGCAACAGAAAGGGATGCTTATCCGCTTCCGATTTTCTCGGCGATTTTGGATAAGCTTAGGAATGCTAGGTTTCTTTCATCACTTGATATTAAATCGGCTTATTGGCAAATTCCAATGTCAGAAGAATCTAAAAAGTTTACAGCTTTTACGGTTCCTGGTAGGGGTTTGTTCGAATTCAAGCGAATGCCTTTCGGCTTACACAATGCCACTGTGACTTGGCAGAGGTTTATAGATAGTGTTTTAGGGCCTGAGTTGGAGCCATTCGTTTTCGTGTATCTTGATGATATCATTATCGTCACAGATACATTTGAAAAACACTTAGGTATTCTTAACGAAGTTTTGAAGAGACTTAGTGAGGCAGGGCTTAAAGTAGGTCGGGATAAGTGCAACTTTTGCAGACCATCCCTTAAATTTTTAGGTTATGTTGTAGATAGGAACGGATTACACGTCGATCCGGAGAAAGTAGAGGGTATGGTTAAAATACCGGCACCCAAAAACGTCAAAGAGGTTAGGAGCTTTGTAGGAACTGTTTCGTGGTACAGGCGTTTCGTACCAAACTTCGCAACAGTAGTTAGACCTTTAACTGATTTGCTGAAAAAGAGCAAAAAGTTCGTCTGGACTGAAGAATGTGAAGACGCTTTTAGGAAAGCTAAGGAATTTTTAATTATGGCCCCAATTTTAACTTGTCCCGATTTTAGTCTTCCATTTGTAGTCCAAACCGACGCTTCAGATTACGGTATCGGGGCCGTACTAACCCAAACTTTTGAAGATGGCGAAAAGGTCATCTGTTATTTAAGTAGGTCACTCAATCGAAGTGAAAGGAATTATTCAACGACTGAAAAGGAATGCTTAGGAGTTTTGTGGGCGGTTGAGAAGTTGAGGCCGTATCTCGAAGGTGTTCGATTCACGGTCATCACAGACCATTACTCACTCGTAACCTCAAAGACCCACAAGGTAGATTAGCGCGCTGGGCAGTTAGGCTACAGCAGTTTGATTTTAAAATCATTCACCGGAAGGGAAAAGACCATGTCGTGCCGGACATGTTATCTCGGGGGGTTCCAGTAGTGGCTGGGATCTCAGATGAGGATTTAGACCCTTGGGTATCAAAGATGATTTCGTCAGTTGAGTCGAATCCGTTAGATTATCCAGCTTGGAGGGTAGAGAGTGGCCGACTATACAAGTTTGTCAAATCGACACATATAGTGGTGCACGGAAATAATGAAGAGTGGAAGTTGGTAGTAGGGAAAAAGAATAGGTTAGATATTTTAAAAGAATGCCATGATGGTCCGTTAGCTGGACATATGGGGGTAAGGAAGACATTTGCTAGAGTAGGGGCCAAATATTATTGGCCGAAAATGAGGAAAGATGTAACAAATTACGTTAGGAATTGTAGAATATGTCAACAAGTGAAACCAGTTAATGACAAACCAGCCGGTCTTATGACCGAAAGGATAGGAGTTTCTTCTCCGTGGGAGATGATTAGTGTGGATTTAGTAGGTCCATTACCCAAGTCAAGTAGGGGATTTATGTACATTCTTACAGTTGTAGACTATCTCACAAAATTCCCATTATTGTTTTCATTAAGGTCTGCAACGGCAAAGGCAGTTTGCAAGGAGTTGGAGGATAACGTGTTTCTGTTGTTTGGGGTTCCAAAAGTCGTCATTTGTGATAACGGCCCGCAGTTTAAGAGTAGGGAACTTAAGGCGCTTTGTAATGAATATTCATCCAAGATTAGGTTTACCCCACACTATCAACCCCAGGCTAACCCCGCGGAGAGAATTAATCAAATTATTAAGACAACGTTGAGAGCTTGTGTTTCAGAGAACCACAGAGTATGGGATTCTCAATAAGCTAAGGTAGCTTGTGCTATACGCACCTCTCAACATGAAGTGTTAGGAGTTTCTCCATATTATGCCAATTTCGGCAAAGAAATGTCAACTAGTGGTAGGGAGGAAGTGACACTTAGTAATCAGGGTATAGCATCGCAAGGAGAGGTAGGAGAAAGGTTTAGGAAACTTAGGGCGGATATAGCTGCCAAACTTCGAACGGCATCCAAGAAATCTGCGGAATCTTACAACCTCAGGAGGAGAGATATTCAATATCTTCCTAATGATGTTGTTTGGCGCAGAAATTTGGATCTATCTAATGCTGCGAATTATTATGCAACCAAGCTGGCACCGAAGTATGTCGGGCCATTTAGAATCAGAAAACGATTGTCTCCCTGGACCTATGTCCTAGAGGATGACAATGGAAAAGATCGTGGCACTTGGTACACTAAAGATCTTAAACCTTTCAATAAACTTTCAGAAATCGATTAAGTCGGAAGTCCCACAGTAAAGTAACGTTCTTTTAGTTCTGTTTTGCTTTGTTTTTATTTCTTTTCTTTTTTTGATCTCCTTTCGAACCGACTGCCATATTTGGCCTGATGGATTCCTCTGTAGTGATGGTAACCAGGTCCAGCCGTAGGAAATGGTTTACTTTTGTGACAAAAGGTAAACCCATTTCCTAGGAGGAAAGGGTGGAGTTTGTCACGGTAAAAATTTACCGCGACAAAAGTCATTCTTTCATTTATCCCATTCCTTGTTCCTTCCTTGCCATTTCTTTTTTTCTACAGGTGTTTCCGTCAAATGTACTAAGAGAGAGAAGGGCAGCCATGGTCCATCAGCCATTGGTTCACTCTCTCAGTATTTTGACGAAACAAGAATCATCGATATCAATCTTGATACCGAACGTGGATAACCGATTGTGACGGACAGACGGGCGGTCTGATCCAACAGAGAGAGAGCGTGGGTGACCATTGGCCCCATCATGCAGCTAGATGTGACTCATTTTGAGAATGGCCGAGAGCCCATCATACTTTTTCATTAACTCACACTTTCTAAACTCTTCTCACTATTGTACAAAATGGAACGCTATTCGCTTATCCCTCAACCCCCAAAATCTAACACAAGCCCACCGACTTGGTTTATTTTTTTGTAATCGCGTATAAGAACATAACTGCCAACTTTTCCTTCGAAATTCTATACACATTACTTATTCAAGGTTTCTTCCATCATCTTCGATTTCTTCTCGATTTTTTTTGTTATATTATTGTATCCTAGATTCGGAGGGGACTAATGTATTCAGTAATTCGAAGTAGAATTCTTGAATACTGGTATTTGACTTTCTGTTTGGCTTTCTCGAAAGAAATAGTGGGAAAATGGCTGAACACACTCATTGAGTTTGGCGCCCCTGGAAGTGACACCAGCGGTCGGCGAATTCAGCGATGACTGTGTATAAGCCGGGGAGTTATGTGTGAGTAGGCAGGACGGCTGGATTTCAATAGCGTCGGCTCATTTCAGCAAATAAGCTGTATGATGCTGAATTATGACGTGATCGAAGTCCGCGCGTTCCGATTGGCCGAAAACATTGGGGGATGAGTAAAGAAGAGGTTTGGACAGACATCGAAAACCCTGGAAGAATCACTTCTTTACTGACGACAAGAAGATATATATTCTATTTTGGAAGAAGGAAAGCAATTCAGAGAGAAAAGTGTCAAATTTAAGAATTTTATTTCGAGTGTTATAAGTGGAAAAAAAAAGTCAAGAAATTTTGTAAAGGAAATTAGAAAAAAAAAGAATCGAGAAGAAATAACTAGGAAGTGTGGATGAAGGAAGAAAAGGTGGAAAAACAAAAGGGAAAATAAATCAAAGAGGGTATAGTTGGCAGAGGAAAAAAAAGTTAAGTATAGTGGTTTTATTATTTTACATTCAAATCGTTTTTTTTATTGTGGAAAATTTTGCCAAAGATCAGAAATCGGTTGTCTTGTGTTCCGTTAAAATTTTCTCGAAATTACGAGACGCGTGACCCGTTAAACTTTTCTTTTGTCTGTTCGGGACAAAGCAATAGCGGTCCATTTTACTTTGTTCAAATTTCCATTGTTCTATTTTTCTTTTGGTCTTGAAAAGATCTTGGGTTTTACTCCTATTTAAAAAGGTTTCCCAAGCAAATCAGTTTTAAAACTAATAAAAAGAGTTAAAATCCCATTTCGGGAATATAAATTTATTCTTCTTATTTAAGAGTGTTTTCACCGTCGGTTCCGCTCCGAAGGTTTGCAATTCCCTTTAATTTTTCAAAAAAAAATTGCTGGCGCCCTTTTTACTTTTCAGGTCTTACGCCCCTGTGGTAATCAAAAATTATTTCGATCAATTTAATTGATTGATAAAAATAATTAATTCGACCTTGCAATGTGACCTCGAACGAGTTTTATCACGAAATTGTCAATTCTGTTGATTCGAGCCCCCTTGTATAGGACCTCGTTGGAATAGTAGTGCACGTAAGAAGATTCGGCTGTTCGATATAAGCCGGTACAGCGTTGTTAACACTGCCGCTCGAACACCCGAAACTTCTCCATCTGGGAAGGGGCAACGTTGAACCACACAGGACAACCATAAAAGATCATCGGCCGTATTAGGGCCATGTAGCAAATTACCTTCACTCTGGGGTCAAGCCGACTGCTAAAAAACAGCCGTTTCGTCAGAGCAAAGGCTCCTCTGGCTCTGGTCAGAGCAGCATTTATATGTCTGTCGAAATATAAATACTGATCTAACCAGATACCGAGGTACTTCACTACACTTTTGCTCGCTATGGCTGCCCGTGAAGATCAACGATGACCATCTTTCGCCAATTCTTGCACGTATCCCTCGTGACCCTAGCCAACGGAGTCCGGAACAGAATTGTCTCCGACTTCTGGACATTTATTTTCAGTTTCCGGTCGTCGCAATATCGCTGAATCTTGTCGAAATCACGCTGCAAGAGAATTCTAATAACCTCAACCTTTCGGGCCGTTCTGTACGCAATTAGATCGTTGGCGTACGCAATTGCCTTTGTAAGACTACCTATCAGATTGCTGGTGTAAATGCTGAAGAGAATCGGCGAATTCACCGCTCCCTGTTGAAGACCATTTTTAATTAAGAATGTTGTGGTAGAAGTTACATTGCCACTTTTGACAACAAACTTTCTACCGTTAAGCATATCATAAAGTTTATATAGCTTATGCCAAGCCTGCTCAGTTTTAGGTAAAGACCCTCTAACCATACGGTGTCAAAGGCCTTTTCCAAATCAACCAGAACAGCACCTGTACATTGTTGTTTTGATTTATTCCATTGGATATCAGAAACGAGTTTAGACGCAGCATGAATTGTGTCATGACCCGCCTTGAACCCGAACTGTTTATCCGGAATTATTTTGTTGTCCGCAGCCCAATTAGTCAGAGCCCTATTGATGATCTTTTCGAAAACTTTGCTGATGCTCGGAAGAAGACTTATCGACCGAAGATTTGACGGTTTGGAGTTGTCCTTTCCCTTTTTCGGGAGAGGATGAACCACAGCGGTCTTCCAATGCACTGGATAATATGCATTATTCAGTGCATTGTTAAAGAGTGTGGTGCCTCCATCGGTAAATGTCTTAGTACAACGTTGGATATACCATCGACACCTGTTGACTTTTTGATTTTTATTGAATTGAAAATGAGCTTAAGCTCAACCTTCGTCACTAACAAGGGACTTGGTCACTCGGCGATTATGGCATTTGCCAAGGAATCGTCATTGAACCGCATGAAACCGCGGTTCTCAGATCGCCAATGTGTTATATCATTTCGAAGGTAAAAGTGATTAAGTAGGGCTCTGTTTTCCAGCTCATGGTTGGGGCGAATGCTAACATTCACCTTGTACACTTGCTGGAAAGCAGCTCCCACCGCCTCCACTTTTTCCTTCGGATCTTCAATTATATAAAAGTCATCGTCAAAGATGGCTTCTTCTGGATCTATTTGCGCTGTCCTGAGTACGTTTGTGTTCTCTTCAGTTCTTTGGAGTTTCAGACTCAGAAGGTCATTGTCGTTCTTTTTCCTGAATATCTTGTTGATTTTAGGGAACATACTAGGGTCACTGGAATTAACTGACCGGATCTTGCGGTGCCAGTACTTGTTAATTGATAACCTGTAGTTCTCCTTAATCCAAAAATTGATATTTTTTATTGACGACTTCAGTGTCCTAACCTCCAAGTCGTGTGGGTCTGTAAGTCGTCTGTACAAGTTTTTGAGTCTTGTCAGTAAGCCACTCTTGTGCCTACGTAGTGCGTCAATAGTCGCGTTTCTGTAAGCGTCCATTTGGTCCCGTTCTTATATTTACTTTGTACTTTGGTATTGTCCGTTCCATTGTTCATTTTATTGTTTCGTCCATCTGTTGTAAATGTTGGTCAATTTCTGTATTTGTCAGGTTTCTGTTGTTTGGTGGGGCTATGTCACTCGAACGAAGTTCTCTCGCTAGGGCGTTGGTGAAACGAGGCCAGCGCCAGATCCAGAAAGGAGCCGCTTCTTGGGTACGATGGCTTTTCAGTAGCCAGCAGGTCGACACCATATTCAACGCTGTAAAGATTCATCAAATTAAAAAGATGGTTACCTCTGGGATTACTATGTTGATTTCCCCAATCTTCATGTTTTGTGTTCAAATCAAAGTAAGTAACCTGCGGAGCTCCAGCCGCAATCATATACATCCGCTTCCCTTGAGTGAGAGAGATGCATACAACGCAAGCCTCTAGCGTGTTGAGCTTTCGCAATTCATTGTTGTATATGACTTAATAATTAATGCCTTTTCGTACAAAGAGAGCGACACCGCCCCCTTGAGTGGAGTCGGGCCGGTCTCTTTTTACGATATTGTAATTTTTATGAGTCAATTTGTGTTTGTGGTTTAGCTTGGTTTCGCTAGCCATAAACACATCGGGACTGTAGTCTTTCAACAATTGGAACATATTGGCTCTTCGTTCAATCCTAATCAGTGAATTTACATTCACAGCTAGGACTTTTAGGCGCGTCTCCGGCAGCGCGCCCATTATGGTCTAAATTGCACCAGGCCAAGCAACAAAGAGTAGAGATGATCTACCCTTTTGCCTTGCTCCTATATCTGACTTTACAGCCCTGTTTGTTAACCTTGAATGCTCAACAACAAGGCTACAATGTCAGGCTGCACCTCTGGTGCCTTAGGCACAGGGGCCTTTAGGACAACCGTTGGTGGAGCCTGGTACGTCGCCTGGACGATCACGACCACGGAGCCTCACTTTGAATTTCCTTGTGTGACGAAGTATAATTTCAAGCGACTTGGAAATTTCCCAATTTGCTGAGCACCTGTGCCTCTTCGTTCGGAAATGTGGGATTTTTCTTCGAAATTCCTGGATTAATATAACTTATGTCACTTAATTGCACCATATTATCATTTATGTGCATAAGGTGCATATAAAGATTCATATGGATTTATGTCCCGTACGTCATATACGTATATATATATATGTACACAGCCATATGCAAATTTGCCACAAAAACTGAATTCTAATAAAAAAAACCACAAAATACCTGGACTCATCCTGGGATTCCACTATTTCCTCGTTTAACTTTGATCCCTTTTCTGGTATGTGTATTATAAAGAATTCACTTCGATATAAAAAAATTTTCAATATAGTCAACTTCAAATTTCAGTTTTCGCTATTCGTCTTGACTATACCGGTAGGTTAGGTTAGGTTAGGTTGCAATGGGTGTGCACAGCATGAAGCTGTTGCGTACACGGGGGCCTACTGGTCCATTGTGATCCCCTGTAAAAAGTAAAAATTTAGCAACGATGTTCCTCAATTCTGTCAATTAGCGTAGACTGGCTCGTTAACGAACCAGCCCGTGCTATCTATAAATTTCCTCATGCTTGCCATTGAGACCTGTGCTAGATCATCCAGTTCTCCAACAAACCTGTTTCCGAAATGACGGAGTCGGCTGGTTTGGAGGTTCAGACAGTCGCAGAGCAGGTGTTTAATGGTTTCCATTTCTTCCTCATCCTGACAGCTCCTACAAAAATCGGGTGCAAATGCCCCTATTCTGTTAGCCATTGTGCCAATGGCGCAATGACCTGTTAGTACACCTATCAGGATTTTAATGTTCTTTTTACTCAGCGATAGAATATACCGAGCTTCCTTTTCATTTGTGTTAGGCCATAAACTTCTAGAGATTACACAATCGTCCCTGGATTTCCAGGAGATATTGATTTTCTCTTTTAGTTTAAGATCTATCTTCCTCTTGAGTACCCCAATCGGGACGAGTGGTCCCCTAACTGAATGGTCGCTACTACTTGTGCCTGCTTCTGACCCTTTCCTGGCTAGTTCATCTACTATATCATTCCCTTCTATATTGCTATGTCCGGGAACCCAGCAGAGCTTTACCTGGTTAGTGTGGCAGATTTTGTTTAATTCCTTCCTACAGTTTAAAACTGCTTTTGATCTTATGGTCTCACTGACTAAGGCTTTGATAGCAGCCTGGCTGTCCACGAAAAAAGTAATCTCCGAAGAGCTTAGATTTTCTTGATGTGCCAATTCAGCTGCTTTTCCAATGGCAAAAATCTCGGCCTGAAAGACACTACAGTCAGCCGGGAGTGTATATGACGCTCTGATGTTGAGAGATTGGGAAAACACTCCAGCACCTGGTCCTGATTCCATATTTGAACCGTCAGTGTAGAAAGGGATACCCTGTTTACTTATAAGTGAATTGGGATCCCAACCCTGTCTTTCTGGTTTGAAAATAGATTATTTTCTGTCGAAATCTAGTAAAGGGGGGATGTAATCGGTGGTCTCCCTCAGTCCTGGAATCGTGTCATATCTTTGTAAGATTGACCCGTGGTCATAAGTGCTCTGCCTCCAAAAACACAGTTTTCTTAAACGAATTGCAGTTTTGGCTGCCGTGCACTTTATGAACTCATCCAGAGCCGGGAGGTCCAAGATCATTTCCAATCCAGCTTGTGGTATGGATCTTTGAGCCCCTGTTATTCCTATACAGGCTAGTCTCTGTACCTTATTCAGGTTCTTGAGATAGCTTGATTTTTCCACCGCCTTCTACCATACAATCGAGCCATAGGTAAGAATGGGTCTGACAATCGCTGTGTACATCCATTGGATGACTTGCGGTCGCATACCCCAACGTACACCGAAGGTCTTTTTGCATGTGTAGAATGCACATGATGCTTTTTTCATTCTTTCCTCCGTGTTACGCTTCCATGTAAGCTTGGAGTCAAGGATTACTCCTAGAAATTTAGCTTCCTTAGAAAGTTTTAGAGGAATACCATTTAGTTTGGGAGGGTTGAAACCCTCCAGTTTCCGTTTCTTCGTGAACAAGACTAGCTCTGTCTTGGTGGGGTTGACCCCGAGACCGTTCTTAGTTGCCCAAGAAGATAAATCCTTTAATGCATTTTCCATAACGTTTTCGATGATGGTAAGAAACTTGCCTGATACCAAAACCACTACGTCATCTGCATATGCTACTATTTTAATGCCCTGATCTTTGAACTTTGTGAGAATTTTGTTGACTACGAGGATCCAGAGTAGGGGTGAGATGACTCCTCCCTGTGGTGTGCCTCTAGTAACTGTTTTCTCGATAGTGCTAACTCCTATTTGAGAGTTGATAATTCTGCCATTTAACATGGTGAAAATCCAATCGACAATGACAGATTCAACCCCAACTTCAACTAAGGCAGTCTTGATCGATTCCGTTTTAACGTTATTAAACGCACCCTCGATATCAAGAAATGCTGCCAGTGTATATTCTTTATGTTCAAGACTTTTCTCAATATGTGAAACTACTTCATGCAGAGCAGTCTCCACTGATTTACCCTTAAGGTAAGCGTGTTGGTAGCTGCACAAATTGTTTTCGTTGAGAAGTTCTCTAACATGTAGATCAATTATCCTCTCCAGTGTCTTAAGGAGACTTATTGGTCTATAATCCTGAGCGGACGAGTGAGTCGGTTTCCCTGCTTTTGGGAACGTATCTAAGTTTAATACAACTTATAAAGATTACCCTAAGCCACGCAGTTATTACATTGAGAGCATTTTGAAGAAGAGCTGGGAAAATCTCGTCTATTCCCGCTGATTTGTAGGGTTTGAACGAGTTTATTGCCCAGATAATCTTTTGCTCAGTAATAATCTGATTTAGTTCTAAATTTGATTCCGTGTGAGTAAAATCTAGCGTGTTCGATTGCAAGCAATCAGAACTTCCTGGGTTTTTACAACCGGGGAAATGAGTTTCCATGATGAGTTCAAGCGTTTCTAGGCTCGAGTTCGACCATGATCCATCAAGGTGTTTTATGTACCCCGGGATCGTGGGATTAATGGCCAGGGTTCTACGGAGCCTTGCCGCCTTGCTTGTTTTTTCAATGGATTCACAATGTTTAGCCCACGATTCCTTTTTGGCCTTCCTTAACTCTTTGGTGTAAGTGTTAAGTGCGACTCTATAAGACTTTAAGTCCTCTTCTAATTTACTCAGTTTAGCTTTATTGAAAAGTTTTCTAACCTCTGTTCTACGTTTCTTTAGTACACCATTCCACCAGGGTGAGTTAGTGGAGTTATTGGAACGAGATAAAGGGCAGTGTTTTTCAAAAGGCATTCTCATTTTGCTAGACAAGTTTTGGACAACAGTGTCAATGGTTGAAGTACTTAGACTTGTATTGTCCTCTGGTGGATCAATACAGTCTTGCATCCATTTTTCGTACTCTGTCCAATTCGTTCTAGTTGGGTTCCTGTAAGGTTACTTTTCAGTAAAGTTCCTGTCTATAGAGAAGAGTATCCTAAAGTGATCCGAAAAAGATTCTTTAGGTGAGACTCTCCAGTCTTCAACTGAAATTTTACTATTATTGCTACTAAATGTCAAATCTATGATTTCCTCCCTGTTTTTGTTTCGAAAGGTAGGGTGATTGCCCCTATTGCATAACGATAAATTAGAACAGAGAATATATTCAAAAATTGACTCACCCCTTTTATTGATGTCCTTAGAGCCCCATTGAGTGTGGTGAGCGTTGGCATCACATCTTACCACCAAAGGTGTATCGCGTGCTGTGGCATGGACCACCAGATCGCGGACGGTTCTTGATGGTGGGCTCTCCTCCTCGTACGGCATGTACGTCGACGACGCTAGAATGAAGCTTCCTTCATTCGATTCGACGCTGATTGCCGTGTTGTCCTTGTTGCTGTACCTAGATAGGAAGAAAGCGTTAATTGATTTTTTCACTAGGATACAACTTCTAATTTCACCTACATCTGACGTGGAGTGGAAAAGGTTGTAGTGTTTTGACCTCAAACCACGGATTCGGTTTTTGCCTAACCATGGTTCCTGGATCAAGGCCACATCCACGTTCTCGTGAGACATGAAGAGCGTAAGGTCGTACGTTGCTGCTTTAGCGTGGTGCAGGTTTATTTGTACCACTTGCAGTTTTTGACTCCCCTTTGCCTTCATGCCTCTTAACCTTTACGGTTCCGAGACCATACCTCAGCACGTCTTTTCTATCCTTGAGCAGAAGGTCAGATTTCTTGTCTGCCACAAACAAGAGGTCCTTCCCTTCGCCACCATAGCTCTTCCTAGAATGTTGGAGCTTCCATTCTAAAATAGGAAGCTCTTTGTTCTGCCTCGCCAGCAGCTTAATAATGGCTGCGTCCTCATGTTCTGCAGGAGGGGGGATCCAGATGCTAAACTGCTGGCGGAGTGGTAGAGCTGCGGCGGGTAGAACTTCAAGGGAGGAACCTTCCCATAGTTCGCCAATGTTGGCGATTGTTTGGTTCAGGAACTCCCGTGATTTCTGGTCACCGCAGCAGACCACTTTAACTCCTATCGGGAAGGAGATCCACTGAGAGAATGACCAGTTGTCTTTTAAGCTCTCGTTTTTCTTTCTTTAAGTTTACTTTTGTCACTGGCGACTTAGCTTCTTGCGAAGCCAAGCCCTCGCCAGCAGCCGTGACTTCTGCCGAAACTTGAACGTATTTCCCTGTTCGATTTTCTTTATTTGGTAAACTTTTATCCATATTTTATTAGATTAACATCTCTGCTTCTGGTGGTTTTCTTAGTTATCTTACTCCGCAGCTGGATTGCTGAAGAGTTAGACGTAAGCCCCCTCGCCACAACAAGGCGAAAACCGTGACTATACCTGTATCGAATGCCCTTGTTGCGGCTTTGAAGGTTTCTTTGAAAAGAAAGACTTTCACTTTCAAACCTCTTCCTAAACCTATCCATTTAGTACATTCATACCGGAGAAGATTCAGCAAACTCTTTCCAACCATTCGATAGTGAGATATCGGATTCGAATCTCATTCTCTCGCACGATCGAAAATCTTCCTCTCATTTTGCCCCGATCCCAGACTCTATTTTGCGAACACTCCACGAAAAATATCCCAAAAAACCTTGCAACTTGTCTAAACTCCAAAATTTTCCATCATTTTCAAACTTCCCTCCTGTCATTCTGGCAGCTCCATTCGTCGATACCATTCAAAACAAACATAAATGTCGTCATCGTCGTTGGTAATTAAGTTCATTTTATTCATACGCGCATTTCTTTTAAACAAGAAAAACACAAAAAAAGTGTAATTCGGTTTCAAAATATTACATATTGTACTTAAGCGTTAGTACTCTTTCATTAGAAAGAGACGAAAGTATTTTTTAATAAGGATAAGTCTAGACGTGACAATAAGTTCCCACTTTATGAAAAAAGGTATTATTGATTTTAAGTATGAGGCTGGCTGACAGTAAACTTACTTACTTCTAAGCCCGAAGTTAAGCTGCAAAAAAGCATTAACAGCAGCAATATGATTTGGACGAACACAGTTGATCGGTTTGGGGTGTTCCCGGTAACGGTGTCACTGTTGTTGATTATAAAACGAAATATTCTTGGAAAATTGATATATTGTTTGTGATGTTTAGTAGCTATATGTAGTCTGTGCTCTGAACTTGGAGATCGACTTCATTCAGAAATTGAATCTGATTTTGAATTTGTTGATTTGGTATAAGATGAATTACTGCTAGAGCTACGTCTGTCGCGGCGGTTTTTAACGCTTCTTTCAAGATTCGAAAGAGCTAAGGGAACTTGGAATGCATCAAAGGATAATTCCATTCATCACCCCACCTGGGAATTTAACACTTTTGTACACGTGTTGGACGCACTCCTCTCTTGTCCTCATAATGAGGACTCCTATGTGCTGGCAGTCTGTTTTATCTAGCCTTTTGGCCATAAGGATCTACATTAATCATCGTAGATGTGTATTGGTGTTCTTCAGGAAGTGAAATCAGACTTCCTGAAGATTCTGATGTCTTGGATATTGTGAAACAACCTTTAAATGAGTAAATAAATGAATACAAATTTGTTTTGGATTTTAAATAAACTTACTGCTGGTGGTGTAGCTTCGTCCTTGAAGTAGTGGTTGCTATTTTCAGAATCATCTAAGAGCAGCCATCGGAATTTTCCTCATCTTTTTTTTCTTCTTTACATCTTCGAGGTCGATTTTATCCTGTTCCACTGTGCTCCCTTCAAAACATTCCTCTTCTTCGTCTCCAGCTTCGTAAACTTTATCGTGAACTTACGACTGGTTGGTTCTTGATAATTCTGATGTTTTGGATATAGGATATTGTGGGAAAACCTTTAAATGAGTAATTTAATCAATTCAAATTCGTTTTGGATCTTAAATGAACTTACTTCTGGTGGTTGAGCTGTTCTTGAAATAGTAGTTGTTTTTTGTTAAATCCAACTTGTTATCATCTTCCTTCTTCTTCTTGGCATCTTCGAGATCGATTTTATCCTGTTCCTCTTTACTCACTTCAAGGCGATCCCCTGCTTCGGCTTCAAAATGTCGTCATATTTCTTAGATTATTCAATCCATTTCGGTAATATCACTCAGGTCTTCGTGGCTCATATTAATAGCACTGTATTCGGGGTTATCATCTAGGCTTGATCCAGTACTGGACACAACAGAGTTCCTTTAACTTCGTGATTAACTTTTCTTGAACTTCGCGATTTACGTCTGGCAGGTGGAATGGATTGATTGCGAAATACCGCGCCTAGCCTCTGTGCACCACTCTTTCCGCTGCTAGATAAAGCATGTTTGCTGGGTGACTTGTTGTTATAGGTATTTGGTGCTTCAAGCTTCGTCGACCTTATCGCTTGATGATGAGGACGAAGACGATGATGACTTGATGAACGTGAACTTACGCGCGACGAACGCGATACTGCTCGTATCATACATATGCTCAACTCGACTGGGACTTGCCGATTCCAACTTTTTCGATCCAGATTTCATAGATGTGGCTTGCTTTATAGATGCAGTAGAATTCAAGTTCTTGGAATCTTCGGGAAAAGCAATCTTTGATGCTTCTCAAAATAAAAATCTGCATAAATTATAGTTTTATAGGAAAAAATATTCAATAGATAACTGTGACCAACTCAAATTGGGCCAGGTTCGCATTGCAGTTCTAGGGTGTGCCTATACTTTCTGCATGATTTTTTCTGTTTTTAGCGAAATTTTTATAAAAATCATAGAATTTGTATGCCAAAAGCAGTAAAATAGTATTTTTAGCACAGTTTTCACTGAAAAGAAGTTGCACAATTCATTTTTCTTAAATTATTGCATTCATTTTTCAATTTTTGAATGCAACGGATCACTTCTTTGAACGGCTGAGTCCACCTCATAGTTTTTTCCCCCACGGTTGAGCAATATGGGCACAAATTCCATAACAACTACATTCATAATGGCTTGGTCCCATAAGAAATGCACGGGACAACTAACACATGCTTATCCTTGTTCTAAAAATTATTCTCAATCTTCCGTGCTTTTATCATAGAGGAAATATATTATCTAGAGTCCCGACTAGTACCCGTCCTACCTGAAACACCCTCAAATTTTATTCGAGGTGAACTCTCTCAAATTTGCTATCGGTGAATACATGTGAGTGGTGAGAAAAAAAGGCAAAATGGGGGATTGGGCTAAAAAAAACTTGTGGAATTTTTGTGACCTGTCAAAAATGACAATCAATTTTGCAAAACAAAACAATGGGTTTCGGATTTAAAGAGTAAGTTTTTTTTTAAATTGTTTCGATATTTAATATAATTTGATATTATTTTCAGAGCACAAACATTTATAATGAAGGAATTCAAACCCATTTCAATGAATAAACGATAAAGTAAGTCAAATTACAGGTGTAACAACTTTTGATTTTTTGTATTGCACAGAGTGCAACAGCGCGCGGAGATTAGTTGTGAAAGTAAAAGAAAAGAATTGAAATATTTATATCGTGATCAACTCGCTTAATCCTCATCTTCTTCTAGGTCTAAATCCGTTCCATGCTAGATCTAAAAGCGTTTCATGCCAGGAACAAAAACAGTTTATTAATTTTTGTTGACTTTAAAGCTGCCTTCGACCTGGTTAACAGAAATGCGCTCTTCTATAAGCTCTCACAACTTGGCATATCTTCCAACTTCATAAGAGTGATAAAAGAAATGTACACTAACACAAATGCAGCAGTTTGGGATGGCATATCCTATTCAGAATGGTTTGACACAAATACTGGCGTGAAACAAGGTTGTCTCCTCAGTGCATTGTTGTTTTCTCTGTTTATAAACTACGTAGTAGATGATCTTCCCGGAGGAGTAAAAATTGCAAACACTAACTAAATGTGTTGTTATATGCAGATGACCTTCTTATACTCTCTGAATCACCAGAACATATGCATTTAATGATTAATCGCTTATCGAGTTACTGCAAAAGACGGGGACTAACAATTAATAAAGAGAAGTCAAAAATGATGGTGTTTGCGCCATTTTCAGTGATCCTTGATCTAGCCAACTTGTGTTTAATTTCTGCTCCTGAGTTCCTTACATTTATTTCTAGTTAAAGTCTCTTTTAAATTCAGATTTTTAACACAATTTTTGCATAAATGCCTGATCTATTCAAAAACATTGTGCCATTAAATGTGTTTTACCTAATTTCTTTTAAATTGAATAAATTAAATTGTCATTTATTTCTATTCTGATTTAAATCTATCAAAAATCGAGTGCTTGAGTGATTTTTTTTTCCGGTTTTCTCAATTCTCATCGTCATCGTCGTTGCCGTTAAAATATTCTTTCTCCTTTTCTATTGTCTCTCTGGGTGAGTTGCAACATTCTTAGTGTATGTTCTGCCAATGAAGCAAATTTGATGCTACACAACCTGTATCGGTTTCTTTTCATGCCGCATCAAGTTGCATTCTACACCTCCTGGACTCACTTCTCATCAAACAACCTAAATCTCAGCATTTCACTTGACGCTGGCTCCAATCTTGTGCATCGCAATTCATTGCTCATCAGTCATGATTTGAATAAACAAATTTTACGAAAACGACTTCATCCATCGGACTTTGCTTAGACCGTGAAGCGCACACCCAACTACGTTCATCAACATCTGACTGTCATACTCGTCTCCGAATCATCTCACCTACATGAGTGCAAGTGCTTTTACTGTTCATGTATTTTACTCCTAAAGCTTTATTTAAATATAATTTCGATCAGTTGGTTCGTGTATATGATATTGCTCATACCTTTGTATATGAAAACTATAGTACTCTCATGGTGGAAGTCGAATAGGGCGGCATCTTCATATTTTTTGTGGAAGGTCTAGTCAAGACATTCATGTAGAAATCGATTTGCAGTCGGGAGACTTGGGAGACTTAAAAATGTTATAATTTGAAATAGAGAAAGACTATAGAGAATTAACGAAAGTCTGAGTGAGGAGGAAAACACATTTTGTTTCTTTGTGTTTGTATTTTGGTGTGGTTATATTTTTTGGTTACATCTTTGTATATGAAAACTTTTTCATATACAAAGGTTACATACGCAAAACGGTAGTCTTTCTATTCAAAGATAATAAGACAAAAGCAGGTGAATTGCGATTTCGTGTAGGAATTTTATATTCTTGGTTGAGATTTTTTATTTTTGATGATTTGCGGATTGTATTAGGGAATTATAACTTGAACTATTATAGGCAAGTAAGTATGTAGGAATTGTATTTTTATCCAATAATAGATAGCTAGCTAAATAAATTTAAAAAATTTGATCACCTAAACCTTTCTTACAATTTGTTTTTATATCGAACATAAAGAAGTTTAAATTTTCAAAGTCTTAGAAAGATGATTTTTTTAAATAAATAAATTTGTTAATTGATACCTAATAACATCATTTAAAAGCTAGTTACAAAATTGCTGACAACTTAGGTATAATGAAAAGATGGATATTTAATTTTTTGACGTTTTTTAATGGTAGTGAATTTTTTAAATGGGATGAGGAACTTTTAAATTTGTTTGTTTTAAAAATTAACACATACCTATCTTTCAGTTCATAAAGTAGGTAGGTAGTTATAACTTCCGGTCAAAAAAGTGTTTCAAGGAAAAATTTTGAAACATACTTTTGGCTGTAAGTTCTAATGATACCTATATGTAGATATTTATTAAAAGAAGGACCTTCCTATCAACAATTTTGAATGATCAAGATTCAAGGGTATAAGCAAATGTTTACTTTTAATAAGGTTAAAGACTTTATTTGGATCTTTATTTTTAGAGAAGTAGGTACCTATTAGACTTTGCAATTGTACTCCTACATAAATTTGATGCCTTTGTCTCAGTCTTAAGATATCTAAGTTCTAGCAAATCCAATTTTTTTCTGCCAGAGCAAAGTTTTAACTTTTTTTCTATAAATTTGGAATAAACATAACGTCTTACTACTTTTTTAAAATATACGTACGTGCACTTTTGACTACCGAAAAGGGGTCTATGTCTCTTCGTGTAGGAGGTAGAGGCAATTTTAGAACGAATAAGTTCAAATGAAAAACAAAGACTATATAAAATATTTCCTGTATTTTTAAATTTAAAAATGTAGGTACCTGTTGTAGCTTGTTTCCAAAATTTGATTTCTCAAAAAAAACTTTACGTTTCAAAATTCTTATTTGAAAATCTTTAGAGCAGTTTACTTTTTAAATTAATTTTGTACACATACAATTTTTCAATTTTAGTAAAATATGTATTTTTTTTGGTATGCAGTTATTTTGAATTAATTAATATACAGTTTAGTAAAAACCTGATGACTCGTTTGGATATATAGAATTTTGAAAAAAATGTACTATTTTTTAAAAAATCCAAAAATAAAGCCAATATAAGAGCTTGTGCAGAAAAAACAATTGAAATCAGTTGATTTGTTCTTGAGAAAACTTAAAATCAAAATAACGTGGGGTACCCTTCTGGAGCAATACAAAAATCTATCGGCTTAAGCAACACATAGATGCCTGCCTAAATATAAACCATAGCTACATATATGTTGTTTATGCCCTCTATAAGGTCCGAGCTTTGTTGTCCACATTAATTTGTTAAAAAGAGGTTGGGATGCGACCCACACTGATAGCTTCCCATCCCGTCTGTCGATTTGTCTTGCTTAAAAGTTTGTCTATATGTATCAATTTTTATTAAATTTGCCTACTATTTTTTGTAGATTTTATTTTTTTATGAAAAAACGGACTGTTGGATTTTTATAAAAAAAAAATTACTGAATATCGTTAACAATATTTTCTGTGAAATAAAATAAGTTAGAAGCCAATATTTTTAATTTTTGAAAAGCTTTTTGAGTCGAAAGTAAATTTTTACCAAGTTTTAGTATTGTTTTTTGTTTAGGTTTTTATTTTTTGTGAAAAAAACTGTCAATTTGATTTTTCTCAAAATTTGATCGAATGTTGAAAACAATATTTCTTATAAGTTTAAATTAGTTAGAGGCCATTATCTCAAATTTTTGAAAAGATATTTGAGTCGAAAATCAATTTTTATCAACTTTTGTTAATTTTTTTTTCGGTTTTTAATTTTTTGTAGAAAAACTGTCAATTCGTTTTTTTTCAAAATTTTACTGAATGTTGACAACAATATTTTTTGAAAGATAAAATAAGTTTGAAGCCTTAATCTCAAGGTTTTGAAAAGATATTTGAGTCAAAATTCAATTATTCCCAACTTTGAGTAATGTTTTTTTTTGTTTTTATTTTTTATAAAAAAAACTGTCAATTAGATTTTTCTCAAAATTTTATCAGATATCAAAAACATTATTCTCCGTTGCACAAAATTGTTTTGGAGATGAAATCATATTTTGGTCTTAAAATTTTCGACGTGACAAAATTTTTTTTTCAGTTTTTCTGATTTATAAAAAAAACCGTTAATTAGATTTTTTTCCAAAAATATACTTGTTTTGTATTACGTTACAATATATAATATAAAATTTAATTCAAGTCCCTAACGTGATTGGTTCATGAGATATTTAGGTTTAACCAACATTTTCACCTTTTTTTTAAACTGCTATGGTAAAAAACCACCCACGCAATTTTCTTGAGAGCCCTTTCTGCATCTTTCTGCCTTATTATCTGTATAACAAAATTTATTTGAAGTCGATATCTCTTCTGGTTCTTGAGCTATGGAAGACGAAAAAAACGTCTTCCATACGACGTACGGACGTACGGACTTACGGACGTACGGACGTACGAACGTACGTACACACGCACGCACAGACATCTTTCTAAAAATCTTTTATTTCGACTCTAGGGACCTTGAAACGTCGAGAAATTTCTAAATTTTCAATTTGACAAATCGGACCCATTACAATAACTTCCTATGGAAAGTTAAAAATGAAACAAAAAGTAGAATTGTTGTAATATAAATAAAAGCCATACATTTCATATTAAAAAAGATCCTGGGGTGCGACCCATAATGATAACTTCCCATCCCGTCTGTCGACTTGTCTTGCTTAAATTTTTTTAGGTGTTTTCGTGTTTTGTTAAAAAAAGTTATCAGTTATCAGGATTGGAACATAAATAAAAGACACAAATTTCAATTATCAAACTATGTATTTAAATTATCTGGACCAACATAAAGAATGCATTTTTCTTTTTATTTAAAACTATGTACATATTTATAAATAGGTACTGTACTTACATACCTATCAACTAATCTCAAACAAATTGCAAAGTGTACGGATATTATCAGTGTCCTGATACTAGCATGAATTCCCTATGGTATTTCATGAAATACCTGCCTAGTTTTATACCTATTTAAAATTTGAATTTAAAATCAAACCCACATATACAACCTGAAAAAAAAATCACCTACCAATTGATATCTATCTACCAAAAAAAATCTTTAAAGCTCAAACAAATCTAATCTTCAACTATTGAAGAAAAACTTAATGCCAAATAAAAGCAAAATACCTACCCACCAGCCAAAATTTATATAACTACTAGCGACCCGCCCCGGCTTCGCACGGGTGCAATGCTGATATACTAAATACGCTACAGAAAAACTGTGAACGTTGTTTATAAAAAAACATAGCGGCCCGCTCCGGCTTTGCACGGGTTTAAAATATGTAACTCACTGAAAAAATGATAAAATCAATCCAGTAGATTTGATTTATTCATTTACTGGCCGTAGCCCGCACGCGTTTTTGGAGTACTTAAAACAATTCCCCTTTCCTTATCTTTGGAATATCTTTTATCGCGGAGTTTTCTGTAGACCTTTTCATTGTGTACAATACTTAGTACATTATTATTTTGATAAATCTCGTAAGATTCGGCCTGCGTTTGCAATGTAAGCGGAAAAAATGTAATTATTTGCGACATCACATTAGAAACCTCAAAAATAACAGTATTTGTCCACTATTTAATGGATGATATTATACATAAAAACCTTCCTCATGAGTTACTCTATCTATTAAAAAAAACCGCATCAAAATCCGTTGCGTAGTTTTAAAGATTTAAGCGTTCATAGGGACATACAACATGACACATGACAGAAAAAGCGACTTTGTTTTATACTATGTAGTGATAACCAAAAGTATAACTACCTTCATATTCTTCTTCATCACAAAGATCTGCACGACAAAAATCCCAACGTAGCTTTGTATACATAATACAAACCATTTTTCATATACATACAAAGATCGTACGCAAGGAAACAGACTTGTGAATGTAAATAAAAACAAAAATCCGTACAAAATACTGAACAGCTGATGTAAGTATACAAAAACTTCATTCATCCCCTTATTAGACACAATGTTAAGCCCATAGAGAAATATATCTACCAAGAGAACCGACTTATGGGGTTCGCTCTCTTTCGACCTACAAACTAAATTGAGCACATTTTGCCCATTAAAATGAGCATATGTTAGTTGGCCCGTGCATTTCTTATGGGAAAATCCAGATTCTATGTAGTTGTTATGGGCTTTTGTTGCTCAGTATGCACAGTTAAGGGGAAAACAATGTGAGGTGAACTCAGCCGCTCAAAAAAGCGATCCGTTGAATTCAAAAATTGAAAAATTTTTGCAATATTTTAAGAAAAATGAATTTTGCAACTTCTTTTTAGTGAAAACTGTGCTAAAAATAGTATTTGACTGCTTTTGGCACACAAATTCTGTGATTTTTATGAAAAGTTTCGCTAAAAACAAAAAAAATCATGCAGAAAGTATAGGCGCACCATAGAACTGCAATGCGAACGTGGCCTAATTTGAGTTTAACCCAGTTTTGACAGATTAACAGCGAGGTGAGTATTTTGACAATTCTACGAAAATGAAAACAAAACAAAATCCATTGCCATTCCCAGTAATGCAAAATAATGAAGGTAAAAGAATTTAAATACAAAATATTAATTTATTGAAATAAAAATATATAATGAGCAGCAACAATAGTAGCTCAACAGTAATCTGAACAGTGGCAGTAATAATCAACAAAATTCATGGGCACTTTATCAAACATGGGTTAAAATGGAAGAAAGTATTCGTGAGACATGGATTGTAGCTGGAAAAACGATACAATCCTTTGCTAAGATGGGTCATGGGGAGCTTCAAGAGATGCCAGTTAAAATAACAAAAACCGTCGTTGATAATGCTTCGAATCCATCTACCGAAGCTAAAAGTTTGTTCATCTTTTCTTATACAAATACAAAGCAAGTTGATGTTATTTTGTCTTTTTAATTTCCTAGAACCACAAATTCCACAAGCCAAACAATTTCTAATCAACACAAAGGTCCCGATAATAACAAAAAAAACAACACGAAGAAGAAGCCAATGATCTCTCGCCGATTCGGAATGCGGTTGTGAAAAAACCACCACTGCCAGTTCAGCAGATCCCGAGTAAATTGGTCACCAGTACACCCATACAACGTGCACCTTTAATGTGAGTATAACTTAGTCATCCATTTGATTTAAGCATTAAATATATTTTTACCTCCCCAATAGTAGTCGTCGTGCCCAGCGAACCATTCCCAATGCAAATGGAGAAACAGAAGATTAAATCGTTGAGAAAATTGTCGCCAAACGTTTTAATCCCCGGAGAAAAATGCATGAGCGGAATTGTCCGAATGGGTAGCGAAGTTGCTGCATCCTTGACTTCAAACGCCAACGAGAATGGTCCCGTTCAACACAACAATCAAATCCCCACGCAAACTTCGAATACAATTATGACTCCAATTCATCGTCCTCAAGTTAATAAAACCTTAACTTCTAATCGCCTGTCAAATATTGGAAACATTCAAATAACGCAGGTCCAACAATCGAACATGGCTAGAAGTTCGAGTCCACGACTTATCAATAATCAAACCACAATTGTACGTACGGCCCCATCGGCAACGTATCATCAACAGCAACAGCAGCAACAGACCAGAATTCAAGCGGGAACCCCCAAAACAGTGCAGACAAATACTCGTGTCCTCCAAAGTCAACCACGAACGGCGACCATTGCTCAAAGAAAATCCCAATCGCCAGGCATTTAACAGACATCGCCAACGTCTGGAAAAATGATTATTTCTCGAGGCAAGGTAGCACCTGGTGGAAACATACATCAACACCAGCAACAGCAACAGCAACAACAACAACAACAACAACAACAATCAGCAGTTGCACGAAATCAAACTCCAGAGCAAAAGATTCTGCAACTCTCGAAATCTGGTGACTTGAAAGTGACAAAGAAAGTTATGTCGAAGGAAACTACTTCAAAATAACAACAACAAGTCCTTGCCCGGCACCAATCACAGGTTCAGATACAGAAAGTCCAACAAATTGCGCCACCCATGCGACATGTCGGGACGCCGAAACAGAAGCAGTCTCATGTGAAGACGGCGGTGATGGATGTTTCGTCATTTAACCTAACAGAGGATCAGGTAAGTACTTAAACTAACTTCATACTAGATTGTGGATTCAATAAGACTCGCTCATCAGGTTGACATAGTTGATGCGAAGAAAAACAAAGCCATCACTAAGGATACCAAAGAAGCCGTCGTTATGTCATGGGAGAAAATGTCAAAATCCAAGTTCAATGGAGTCGATCCATCGGATATGATCAACGAATATGGCACTGATACCACAAGACTGATAATTCTGGCGGATGTGGCGCCAACGTCTCATAGAAACTGGTCAACTACAAGTAAAAACGAATTCACTGGTGTTATATTTTCCTGTAATTTGTTTCCATTTTTCTAGCTTTTCCTGGAATCCTCAATTGACAGAAAAGACTTTGGCTAACAATCGACACGTTTTACAAGCTCCGTTAGGAGCCACCAAATCCCGAGTTTAATCCAACCGATGAAAAATTCATCAAAGAAGATTCAGTGCTCTTCGATGCTCGAAATTATTATGTGGCTGGTGCCACCTTCAACTACAGACACACTCATCAGCTAAGTGTCGCCATATCCAAAATGCAGGGACTCACAAACTCTATAAGAGTAAGTGCTAGGTTTTTACTTTAGTTACAAAAGGCTTTTACTTAATTTTGGTCGATTTATATAGCGGGCTTCAAAAGATGTGATAAAGTATGGAAAGCATTTCGAACGCGCCTTAGCCACTCAAATTATAATGCTGGCACCTATGGCTCCACACTTTGCATCCGAATTGTGGTCAAAACTTATCTCAACGCCGAATCGATTGAATGAGAAAATAGATGACATTCAGTGGGACAAAGATGTACTGGAACAGAAATGGCCCGATGTAGATAGTGAATATCAATTAGACTTAACTATAAAGGTATGATTTGTTCTTTGTCTTTAGATTATCATAATTGGTTTTTGTATACAAATTTGCGTTTGCTTTCTTTTTAAAGGTTAATGGTTTTGAAAATGCTGTGATTAAAATTCGACGCAGCAATATCGACAGAATCACGCACAGTGATGCCATGGACATTGCATTCAATACAAATTCGGTGACTTCTTATTTAACAGACAAAAAGATTCGAACCACGAATTTTGTGTTGTATCCTGGCATTGGAGCGATATTGAATATTTATGTAGATAAAGCAACACAAAGTAAGGAAGAGGGAACAGCGGATATAAAAGCAAAAAAGGATTAGTTAAGAAAAAAGTTTTAAATCTAATCGAGAGAGATGTTATAGGTAGTGATGTTGTTTTAATTAAAAAATTAAAGTGAACAAAATTACCTGAATGTTTTTTTCTCGAATTTTAAAATTTAACAGAGTTCAGGTAGAAATACCTCTTGTCAGTAGAAGCTTCCGATAACAACATATAGATTAAAGAGAGCGGCCGGCGGCTGCTCAAATCCAACAGGGTGTAATACTATAATTTGTCATACTGCCCTATTCTGCAATTCATCGGGGTAAATTTTTCTTCAATTTTCACTGAACTTCATTCTACTTATTATTCATTCGAATTGAATTCACCTTGTTGATGCCGATAAGATCGATAATGCTGAGCGGTATTCTCTTATTCACTTGAACGCATTCTTTTTCATATAATTCTGTTCCGCATGTCAAATGTTGCGGGTTTTAAATTAGTGGAACGTCAGTCTGCCTGGGTAGTTCATACAGGGCAGATTCAGACGGTATAAAGGACTTGAGAGTAAGGCAAGTTTCTAAAATTTGATTGGCCAGCTGCTAAAAAATTGCCTTCCAATCAAGGCAAATTTATGTTAAAGTTGACTGAAAAGTTAGTCAATAAAAAAAAGTCTACTGATGTTAAAATGAAAGTCGATCTTATTTTTTTCATTCAACTGCAAACTGAACTTTATTACTCTATGGTTTATTTATTTTCTGCACAATTCCATCTATTGTTTAGTGTAATAGGGTCTGTAGATTTGTCTTGCTTAAAACTTTGAAGGTTTTCGTGTTTTGTTAAAAAAGTTGAATTATTCTTAAAACATTCAAAATTAACAAAAATATTTTGCATATAAGAAGAATAGGATTAAAAATACTAAGTTTTTAATTTTGTTAAATTGAACATGTGTCAATAAAAAAAATAAAACCTACCTAAAACAGCTTATTTTTTTTTTGAAAGACTCAATAAAGATAAATGCAAAAAAAAATATTATCATTTGCTAAAAACGAAATGGAAAATAAAAAAGGTATAATCCACTATAATAATTGACCTGAGCAGATCAAATTTGGGAAAACCAAAAAGAAGTGTTTTTCTTGGAAAAAGTACATTTAATATTTTTTTATTTACTCAAAAACTAAGAAGTTACATTTTAAAATCCAGTTTTTGTTTTTTAAATGAAAATACATTAATAGCTTTAAATCTAAAACAAAATTATACTAAATTACATACAATTTTGAAAAAAAAATACAACTTTATTTAAAAACTAGCTGCGCCACGAACTTTGACTATTAATGGATGAGATTTAAAGAGTCCAATCGACTTCGAATCATCTTCATTGCAGGATTTGTTGCAATACCGCTTCGTTTTGATTTGTTGCTGAAAAAAAAAACAATTAGTGCTTTCAAAGTTTGTGGTTTATGTTACTTACTTTGAAGTGGTCTTGGCATTATGAGTTTTCTGGTCAATGAACGTGCAATGAAATTGTAGCAAATTGATTGGTTTTGAATTGTACCATTCCCGGAATAGTGCTCCTTTGATTAAAAATTTGTGGCAAGTCGTTTGTGACATTCTTATGCGAGGCAAATTCCAAAATCCTAATCGGACCATGTCACAAGTGCACAATTTCCGATTGTATTATTTTTGGACATCTTCGGCAGGTGAAGGTTGCGGGTTCCCAATTCTTGGAACATCATTAGAGTAGTTTGTAGGGGTATTCCTGTGTCGACGGTCTTCTATGTGAGTCCAGTTAGTTGTGTTCAGAATGCACTTAGTTTTGGTGATTCAATAGGCATTATGTATTCATGGAATTCAGATTTTATTTTTGCAGTCTATAAGTTTACCACCATTTCTGGAAATTTTAAAATAGTACATACGAAAATGAAGAGATTTTCAATATTCAGAGGACTTACTTCCGACTACTTCCGATTCCCGTCACAGCAGGTTGCTTCTAAGTCGACTTTCAGTTCCTCATTTACTTGGTATGTGTCGGCGTAAGCGGCCGCAGTAGCCGCTGTCTCGGTCAGTTCAGCGTCCCCGCTATCATTTTGTGAGACAGTTGCACTCTATGAAACCAGAAAATGTTGCTTTAATTGCAGCTGCTTGTCGTTTTTTTGGTCGGCTTGCAGCATCATATTTCTTGGCGGCTGATGAATAGGCGGAGGACGTTTTGGAAATACTAAAGAACAATAGAATTTAAAATATCCATTACATTACTCGTAAGTAAATGAATTAATTTACCTGATTTGCCTGCATAGGTACTCAGGCGTTGATGTTGCTGCTGTTTAGTCGTTCCAAAACTAGGCGGTCGACTATTAATGTCGAAGCTTTCACTTGTAAAATTGACTTGAATCTCACAAAGTAA
The DNA here is from genome assembly GCA_951509635.1 of Eupeodes luniger. Taxonomy (NCBI): domain Eukaryota; kingdom Metazoa; phylum Arthropoda; class Insecta; order Diptera; family Syrphidae; genus Eupeodes; species Eupeodes luniger. The sequence goes on along the minus strand of OX608073.1, from coordinate 206,256,772 downwards.
CACAAATTCGATGGCATAGCTGAGGATGTTCGCTAATTTGGAATTGAATTCGTAGCTTTGGTGGGGTTGTTGCTGCTGGTGTTGTTGCATTACAAGCATCTGACTATTTGCAGCGACGGTGACACCTCCGCCGTCAACACCTGCGGCAGCTATGACCGTTGAGATGTACACACAAATACAATGGGCAGCGTCTATCGTTAAAAACATTGATATTATTTTGTTAAGAGAAATATGATATAAAAAACTTACCTGTAAATAAGTATACTTTGTCTTCCAGATTTCTTGATGGAAATTGCTTCCTGCATTATGGTATGTAATGGGCAGCATCTAAAATGGAAACACAGAGTATAAAATAAATCGATTATTGTTGCACCTCCTTCGCTGCAATTTGACTTACTTTTTATTCAATGAAGTGAACTTGTATATACTCTTTTCATTATAAAGGTTTTTGGTCTGAAAAATATCAAATTATATTAAATATCAAAACAATTAACAAAAACTTACTCTTCAAATCCGAAATCCATTGTTTTGTTTTGCAAAATTGATTGTCCTTTTTGACAGGTCACAAAAATTCCATAAGTTTCTTTTTAGCCCAGTCACCCATTTTGCTTTTTTTTGCACCACTCACATGTATTCACCGATAGCGAATTTAAGAGAGTTCACCTCGAATTTGAGAGTTCACCTCAAATAAAATTTGAGGGTGTTTCAGGCAAGACGGGTACCGGTCGGTTCTCTTGGTAAATATATTTCTCTATGGTTAAGCCATTGACGCTTTTCATATAAAAATGCATTGATATAAAGAAATTACAAAAACAAATTCATCGACCTTCATATGGAAGCTTAGTATATGAAAACATATACAAGGATAGACTCAAATATATTGAAGGAAATTGTGTCGACTTTTTGGCTGCTAAATTAACTGAGCTCCTTATTCTGCTGGCTGCTTATGGGAATGGAAATAATATTTTTCTCTCTTTCCCCCGAGGTCTCTCCAAATTTCGATTCTACCGCCAACGACGGCATCCGCCTCTCCAAAAAAATGCTTCCCATGAGAGTACTATAGTTTTCATATACAAAGAGTACACTTATAACGATATTTTCTTCTACGAATATTATTTTATTTTCTGAGTAAAACATAAAAATTTCTGAATGTGGAAAATGTTTAAAAATATGCGACTTTATGATTGATTCGATCATGTGCTATGGTAACTGTCATAGAACCTTCCATGTGGAGTGCATCAATGCTAACTATAGCTCTATAAAAACGTTGAGCAAGAACCAAGGCTTTTATTACTTTTGTAATGAATGTGATCCTTTTGTTCAGAAAAATATTACACGGGACCTTCTCTCCATAACGACAATGATTGAAAATCTTCAAAAACAATATAATCAGCTAAATATTAAAGTAGATGAAATATCGAATCATACACATATTCAGCGAAAACAAACCAGGAGCGTAACAGCGATCTTAAACTCTAACAATACCGCATCTAATAACCAGACACATAAACGAAAATGCGATGAATTAGACACAACCTTACCTCAACCTCCAAATAAGAAATCATCTGAGGTGTCGAACTCATTGATCTCAAATGATACAAATAAACTTCATATTTCCCCATCGATAATACCAGTTACCACTGTTGCAATGGCCTCATTATCAACTCCTCCAATAATTTCATCACCATCAGCATCAGCATCTTCAGCATCACCATCATTATCATCATCATCATCATCATCATCATCATCATCATCATCATCATCATCATCATCATCATCATCATCATCATCATCATCATCATCATCATCATCATCATCATCATCATCATCATCATCATCATCATCATCATCATCATCATCATCATCATCATCATCATCATCATCATCATCATCATCATCATCATCATCATCATCATCATCATCATCATCATCATCATCATCATCATCATCATCATCATCATCATCATCATCATCATCATCATCATCATCATCATCATCATCATCATCATCATCATCATCATCATCATCATCATCATCATCATCATCATCATCATCATCATCATCATCATCATCATCATCATCATCATCATCATCATCATCATCATCATCATCATCATCATCATCATCATCATCATCATCATCATCATCATCATCATCATCATCATCATCATCATCATCATCATCATCATCATCATCATCATCATCATCATCATCATCATCATCATCATCATCATCATCATCATCATCATCATCATCATCATCATCATCATCATCATCATCATCATCATCATCATCATCATCATCATCATCATCATCATCATCATCATCATCATCATCATCATCATCATCATCATCATCATCATCATCATCATCATCATCATCATCATCATCATCATCATCATCATCATCATCATCATCATCATCATCATCATCATCATCATCATCATCATCATCATCATCATCATCATCATCATCATCATCATCATCATCATCATCATCATCATCATCATCATCATCATCATCATCATCATCATCATCATCATCATCATCATCATCATCATCATCATCATCATCATCATCATCATCATCATCATCATCATCATCATCATCATCATCATCATCATCATCATCATCATCATCATCATCATCATCATCATCATCATCATCATCATCATCATCATCATCATCATCATCATCATCATCATCATCATCATCATCATCATCATCATCATCATCATCATCATCATCATCATCATCATCATCATCATCATCATCATCATCATCATCATCATCATCATCATCATCATCATCATCATCATCATCATCATCATCATCATCATCATCATCATCATCATCATCATCATCATCATCATCATCATCATCATCATCATCATCATCATCATCATCATCATCATCATCATCATCATCATCATCATCATCATCATCATCATCATCATCATCATCATCATCATCATCATCATCATCATCATCATCATCATCATCATCATCATCATCATCATCATCATCATCATCATCATCATCATCATCATCATCATCATCATCATCATCATCATCATCATCATCATCATCATCATCATCATCATCATCATCATCATCATCATCATCATCATCATCATCATCATCATCATCATCATCATCATCATCATCATCATCATCATCATCATCATCATCATCATCATCATCATCATCATCATCATCATCATCATCATCATCATCATCATCATCATCATCATCATCATCATCATCATCATCATCATCATCATCATCATCATCATCATCATCATCATCATCATCATCATCATCATCATCATCATCATCATCATCATCATCATCATCATCATCATCATCATCATCATCATCATCATCATCATCATCATCATCATCATCATCATCATCATCATCATCATCATCATCATCATCATCATCATCATCATCATCATCATCATCATCATCATCATCATCATCATCATCATCATCATCATCATCATCATCATCATCATCATCATCATCATCATCATCATCATCATCATCATCATCATCATCATCATCATCATCATCATCATCATCATCATCATCATCATCATCATCATCATCATCATCATCATCATCATCATCATCATCATCATCATCATCATCATCATCATCATCATCATCATCATCATCATCATCATCATCATCATCATCATCATCATCATCATCATCATCATCATCATCATCATCATCATCATCATCATCATCATCATCATCATCATCATCATCATCATCATCATCATCATCATCATCATCATCATCATCATCATCATCATCATCATCATCATCATCATCATCATCATCATCATCATCATCATCATCATCATCATCATCATCATCATCATCATCATCATCATCATCATCATCATCATCATCATCATCATCATCATCATCATCATCATCATCATCATCATCATCATCATCATCATCATCATCATCATCATCATCATCATCATCATCATCATCATCATCATCATCATCATCATCATCATCATCATCATCATCATCATCATCATCATCATCATCATCATCATCATCATCATCATCATCATCATCATCATCATCATCATCATCATCATCATCATCATCATCATCATCATCATCATCATCATCATCATCATCATCATCATCATCATCATCATCATCATCATCATCATCATCATCATCATCATCATCATCATCATCATCATCATCATCATCATCATCATCATCATCATCATCATCATCATCATCATCATCATCATCATCATCATCATCATCATCATCATCATCATCATCATCATCATCATCATCATCATCATCATCATCATCATCATCATCATCATCATCATCATCATCATCATCATCATCATCATCATCATCATCATCATCATCATCATCATCATCATCATCATCATCATCATCATCATCATCATCATCATCATCATCATCATCATCATCATCATCATCATCATCATCATCATCATCATCATCATCATCATCATCATCATCATCATCATCATCATCATCATCATCATCATCATCATCATCATCATCATCATCATCATCATCATCATCATCATCATCATCATCATCATCATCATCATCATCATCATCATCATCATCATCATCATCATCATCATCATCATCATCATCATCATCATCATCATCATCATCATCATCATCATCATCATCATCATCATCATCATCATCATCATCATCATCATCATCATCATCATCATCATCATCATCATCATCATCATCATCATCATCATCATCATCATCATCATCATCATCATCATCATCATCATCATCATCATCATCATCATCATCATCATCATCATCATCATCATCATCATCATCATCATCATCATCATCATCATCATCATCATCATCATCATCATCATCATCATCATCATCATCATCATCATCATCATCATCATCATCATCATCATCATCATCATCATCATCATCATCATCATCATCATCATCATCATCATCATCATCATCATCATCATCATCATCATCATCATCATCATCATCATCATCATCATCATCATCATCATCATCATCATCATCATCATCATCATCATCATCATCATCATCATCATCATCATCATCATCATCATCATCATCATCATCATCATCATCATCATCATCATCATCATCATCATCATCATCATCATCATCATCATCATCATCATCATCATCATCATCATCATCATCATCATCATCATCATCATCATCATCATCATCATCATCATCATCATCATCATCATCATCATCATCATCATCATCATCATCATCATCATCATCATCATCATCATCATCATCATCATCATCATCATCATCATCATCATCATCATCATCATCATCATCATCATCATCATCATCATCATCATCATCATCATCATCATCATCATCATCATCATCATCATCATCATCATCATCATCATCATCATCATCATCATCATCATCATCATCATCATCATCATCATCATCATCATCATCATCATCATCATCATCATCATCATCATCATCATCATCATCATCATCATCATCATCATCATCATCATCATCATCATCATCATCATCATCATCATCATCATCATCATCATCATCATCATCATCATCATCATCATCATCATCATCATCATCATCATCATCATCATCATCATCATCATCATCATCATCATCATCATCATCATCATCATCATCATCATCATCATCATCATCATCATCATCATCATCATCATCATCATCATCATCATCATCATCATCATCATCATCATCATCATCATCATCATCATCATCATCATCATCATCATCATCATCATCATCATCATCATCATCATCATCATCATCATCATCATCATCATCATCATCATCATCATCATCATCATCATCACCAACCTTTTCGATACCACTTCAAACGGACTCTGTAAACAACAACAACAAAAACAACAACAACAATAACAATAACAATAACAATAACAACAACAACAACAACAACAACAACAACAACAACAACAACAACAACAACAACAACAACATCATCAACAACAACAACAACAACAACAGCAACAACAACAACAACAACAACATCAGCAACAACAACAACAACAACGAAATCATATCGCCAATTATATCCGGGCTTAAAGTTGTAGAGGGGCAAAAAGTGTTGTTTCTTTCTAAACTATCACCGTCAACTAATGCCCTTGATATCAAAAATTATCTTAAAGAAAAAGTGGGAACATTGTTCTTTAATGTGGAAAAAATTATTCACAGAAACTACACTAAATATTCGTCTTTTAAAATACGTGTTCCGGATTCAGTTTTCCATGTACTAAACTCGCCTTCGTTCTGGCCAATTGGTGTAATAATACACGAATTTGTTCATAAACAGAATAGTCAAGGAATACCCCAGAACCCTTTTCGTCAAATTCGGACAATGCGGAATCAACATCTGAGCAGCTTAAACAAATATTAGTCTACTACCAAAATGTAAATGGACTTCGGACAAAAACTAATATGGTCTATAAAAATGTAAACAACCTTCCCCACGATGTCATTATACTAACAGAAACTTGGCTCAACTTTTCTATTCTTGACTCGGAGCTTTTTGATGCATCTTATCAAATTTTCAGACGTGATCGACGTGATGAAGAAGACTCTAATGTTGTCGGAGGAGGAATTCTTTTTGCGATCAAGACCTCACTTACGTGCTACCTGATAGATGACTTTCGAGCCACAGGTGTCGAAGCTCTATGTATCAAAATCAAGTTGAAATCTGGCCATTTATTTATTATCTCCGCGTATATTCCTCCAAGTTCAAACAATGAGGCTTATGAAAAGATTAATGACTGCATAGAAAATATTTATGTACTTATGGAACCCGAAGATGAAATTTTGATCGTAGGTGACTTTAATCTACCAAACCTTAACTGGACAAAAATTGATGACGACAACTTCCATGTTCCAATAAATGCGTCCAGTCTTAATGCACTAACATGTATAGATGGTATGTCATCGTGTGGTTTAAGTCAATTCAATGGATTGAGAAATCGTTTTGGAAAAATTCTTGACTTAGTGTTTTTCGCCGATACAATTAACAACGAAATTGCTGTTTTAACTGCTACTGTAAAACTAATAGACGAAGATCGACATCATCCTGCATTAGATATTTCACTAGGTTTAAACATGTCTTCTCCTTACAATAACAATAATAACAACAAACTTGAATTTGACTTTTCTAAATGTAATTTTGTAGATATTTTTGATATGTTAATAACTGTAAATTGGAATCAATTATTTTGTAATTGTAATATTGAGGATATGTGTAATAATTTTTATAGAACTCTTTTTAACTGCTTTTACGAAACTATTCCTTTAAAAAGATCACGTTTTGCTTCAAATGCACCACCATGGTTTGATACGCGTATTAAAAACTTAAAAAATAAAAGGAACAAAGCTTGGGTAAAATATAACATAACTAGAACTGACGATGATTACAGAACTTTCTTAATTCTAAAACAACTCTTTTCTGATTATTCTAACATTCTATATGACGATTACATTTGTAAAATAGAACATGGTATTAAATCTAATCCAGATAGTTTCTGGAATTTCGTTAATAATAAAAGGAAAACGTGTGGCTATCTGAATTCGATGTCAAATAATTCGTCAACTAGTCATGATCCAGATTATTATTGCAAACATGTTTGCTAATCAATTCAAAGTAGCATTTGAAGAATCAGACTTTAATAATTCCCCTTCTTTTTCTTCTTCTTCTGACAGTTTTACTCATTTAAACGCAATTAATTTTGAAATAAGTGAAGACACAGTTGCTCAACATATATTAAAACTCGATGAGTGCTTTACTCCAGGCCCCGATGGTGTTCCATCTTATATATTAAAAAAATGTGCTTCTTATTTGTCATATCCGTTATGTGTTCTCTTCAATGCATCCTTAAAAAGTTCAATTTTTCCTGTTATCTGGAAAAGTTCATTTATTATTCCCATACATAAAAAAGGTCCAAAGAATGATATAATGAACTATAGGCCCATTGCGAAACTATCTGTGATACCGAAACTGTTTGAGTCAATTGTGAGTAATGTTCTTTCTTTTCATTGTAGTTCTATTATTTGTGATAGCCAGCATGGCTTTGTCAAAAAGAGATCCACTGTAACTAATTTATTTAACTTCGTGTCCTTTTGTCTAGATGTATTTGAAAAACGCGGGCAAGTTGATTGCGTATTTACTGATTTTAGTAAAGCCTTTGACAAGTTATGTCACAATACACTAATTCTAAAATTATACCATCTTGGATTCAACAATTTTATAAATTGGATTTCTTCATACTTAAAAAATCGTCGTTATTCTGTCTTGTTTCGTAATGAAAGTTCAATTCAATTTGTTGTCAATTCTGGCGTCCCTCAGGGCAGCCACCTAGGTCCTATTTTATTTGTTTTATTTATTAACGACTTGGTTTCAAACTTAAAAAACTCGTCTGTCCTTGTTTATGCTGATTTTTCAAAAGTATAAAATCCTCCTCTGACTGTTTATTATTACAAGAAGACTTAATAATATTTAGGGAATGGTGCAATAAAAACCGACTTGTTTTAAATGTTGACAAATGTAAAACTATGAGTTTTACACGTAAAAAAATTCCGTTTTTGTACGACTATACGTTTGATTCTTGTCCGTTATGTAAAGTTTCTATGTTTTCTGACTTAGGTATTATTCTAGATCCCAAATTATCATTTAATGATCATTTAAGTTATATAATTAAAAAAGCCAATAGGGTTCTTGGATTCTGTTGCGGACGCCTGGGGTACTGCCTCCTTGACCTAGAATGCTAAAGGAAAAGATTAGTTAAGAAGAAAAATAAAAAACAAACAGTATGAACATTCCCTGAGAGGGAAATTCAAAATAAACTTACCCTGTCGTGAGAAAATCCATGTGAGAAATGTTAGACAGATCCTAAAAAAGAAAAAACAATTGTTATTAGATTTATAAGAAATAAAATGAAGCACAAACTAATAAACAAAACATACATTATTTACCTACCATGTTGATTGTTGAGATTTGGATAAAGTAGAATGACACCGACAACTAGTTGTTAAGACATCGAATTTTATACGTTTACATGGGGGTCGAGTTGAGATAGACCATTTCGTGCAAATGTCAATTCTGGGCCTAGATGTAATTAGATCCTTAAGCCTAGTACATACTTTCTCGTGAAGTGAACGTTCGCCAGTGGAGAAAGTGAACTTTTGACATTGCTTACTGGTACACACTTGTGAATACACGTTGTGAACATTTGTATTCTATTTTATATAAATGCATTTTAACTTTTTTTTTTAAACCACGCAAAAAGCAGCCACAAACTTTAAATGAGGAATCAGTATCAGTATTCAGTACAAATTGAAAACTGTACTTTTTTTTGTAACCAAATGTCAAAGCTTCACCAACAGTTCCCGTACATTTTGCACGTGAATTGCCCGTGAACGAAAACTCTCCACTTTGTTCTCCACTCAGCTTCACGAGCACGTTCACGGGTGAACCAAAAACCGAAATTTGTATGGGTTCACGAGATGGTTCACAAGTATGTACTAGGCTTTAACATTAAACACCATCTATCTGTCGAAAGTTACCCAAGCAATTTCATTTCATTTTCGTGTTCGAATTCGAAGATAGAAAGGGATGAGAGTGGAAATGGTGATTTATGCTCACCAATACAGACACATGTAAACAATAGGAATATGAAGAGATATTAATCGGGTGATGTTTTGAGCAGTTAGACTGATCATACGATTAGTTTTTTTGGGGTAGGAGGTTAGCCGGCAAGTGTCGAAGTGTTTTGTGGTGCTTTTTTTTTCTTGTTTTTTTGTTGAGATCGAGATTGTTTTGAAAAAGTTCTTTTTGAAAAAAAAAGAGATTGAGAAAGCTATCGAGAAGGAGTTCGGTGGTGGCATTGCGGCCAAATTTTTGAACAGAAAAAAAAAACAGAATTAAAACAAACCGAATAAAAATTAAGAAAACTTGATTGATTTGGAAAAAAGAAAAGAAGATTGAGAAGTGTGGTGAAGTGTTTAGTTGGAGATTGAAACAAAAATCAAGCTAGTTTTGGATAACAGAAATAAGAAGAAAAATAAAAATAGAACGGAATTAAGAAAAATACATTTTTGAGAAGTTATAAAGAGGATTTTTCCAAAAAAATAATTCAAGAGTGGTGGATAGTGTTTTTTAGAGATTCTGAAAAGAAAGGAATAAGCAAGTTAAAATAGTGCTGCCATAGTGTTTTTGAAGAAAACAAAACTTTTTTTTGACAAAACTGAATTAAATTCAAGTAAAAAATTACTTAATTAAAATTAAAACTCAAAAACAAAAAAAAAAAGAAGAAAACAAAAAACAGAAGTGGTGAAAAATACTATTTAAATTCAGGCACAAAGTGTAAACTTCGGCGATCCCCGATCGTCCTTAAAGGACTCAGCCGCCACACCCTGCAAATTAAATTTTTTTTACGATTTGGAGTTGAATGGAGGTTATTTCCAGTGCAACCCGTCCATCGGAGCACCTACTAAACTGAAGCAAAAGAAGAGGAAGAGAAAATTTTAAAAACCAAGTCACAAAAATATATACACCAGTATTCTATGGATAAGTCTTTCTATGTGTTTGTGTTTGTCTTTATTTATTAAGATTATTTTTGGCGTCTAATTTACGACATTAATTAACTTTTAATTTTTTCTAAAATTTTCTAATTATTCTAAATTAAAAAGATTGAGTTTGTAAGCAATAAAAAAAAAACAGTTATTTTGAAGGAGTCAACGCGGGAAAAATAAAATTTGTTGTTGATTTTTTCAGAGTAGAACCAACCTTTAAAGAGCTCTCTAGGGGTAGGTGATCCTGAAACGTTTTTTTTTTCTTGGTGATTAACAGTAATACCGAAAAGGGTGTTCGAATGTTAGTGTTGGTTATTTTGTTTTTGACTCAAAAGAATTGTTTTTTGTTGCGTTTTGTTTTTTTCTTAGTTTTGTTCTTTTAATTTTTGGTTTGTAGGTACTTTGATTTTGTGTTAATTTGATTTCGTTTTTTTGTTATTTTTCTTTGGTTAATTTAAAAAATGTAAAAATGTAAAATAAATTTGGACGCCCATGTTGAAAAAGAAGAAAGTTAACAGTTTGGTTTTGTTTCTGTTTCAACTGAGTGAAACGATGGTTTATTGAGGAAATTTTCAGGGGGGTGCCGATGGTAGCTGATTTTCAACTATGGTAAGGACCTGATTTTCACTGGAACGGTAAAGTATCTTGGGAAAATCCAAACATGGCCAAGGATTTTCATGGTTGGGTGGGTAAAGGCCACACTGCATCAACACCGGCAGTGCCCTTGGGGTGGTGAACGTCCGTCCGTTGTATTTTTAGAAAACCGGCCTGATATGTGTTTTTGGCTGCTGGTGACGTTTGCTTCCGGGAACAAGATCCCCCCCCACATCCGACGAGCTGATGCTGTGCATAGCAAGCAGGCCACGTTCTCGGGAGTAGACACTCTTTCCCTTTTCCTGGGGTTCCTCTTTCCTTTTCCAGATGTTCCTGCCACGGTAAGGTAGTTTCACTGCCTTATCGACTTGTCCTCATCCACGCTCCTCTCCCCTCCACTAACCAGCAACAAAATGGCGCCCAACGTCTAAGGCAACGTTTAAGCCAACGTTTAAGGCAACGTCTTAGCCAACGTCTAAGGCATTCGTCTTAGATTTTTGTAGTATTCGTTTCTGTTTTTTACGTTGTTATAGTTCACAACCATACTTACTGAAAATTTTTAACTTTTGTAAGTCTTTACAGGGAAGGTCATTGACGGACTCGTGTAAATTGCGACAATTTCTTGAAAATTTTCAGTGACTGCGGTTGATGTGTGTTAGGTGTTTTATCTGGTCTTGCTGCGATCTCTTCAGGGTTCAGTATGTCTTCGTCTAGGAAGTCCCAGACATGCTAGATTTGAATTGCGACTGGCTCTGGAAGTTGAAGTAAGTTTCAGTTACCACCTTTGTTTTGTATTCCTTTTTTCCTTATCCTTATTTTTTTTTCTTTACTTTTCTATACCATTTTCATTTTCTTTTCCTTTTGTACAGTTTTCTATAAAGCATCTTTTTTGAAATAGTGACCGTGTTTGACAGGTTGTCGGACATTGTAGCATGATTTTCAATAATTTATTTTTTTTTAATTTTTTTAAATTCATTTCTCTTTTTGTGTCGTTATTTTTTCCAACGCCATGTCTTCAACGAAAGCCCTAGAGGCAGACTTGAATTGCGGGTATGGGAAAAATAGCTTTGTAATGTTATTGTTGAATTGTTACTTATCCTTTAATTTCACCACCCAGAGGGAAGTTTAAATTAGTCCGTCCGAAGTCTCGAAATTCTAATAAATGGTTACAGGAAAGTCGTTCCAACTCTTCAGGTCCAAACATCGTTGAATAAACTACCTGAAGCACCCCGTATGCTTATGATACAAAAACCTACAACAAATACATACGCCTTAAGAATAAGTGATTATAGAATTTGCAAAATTATAACCTTTTTGGAAATAGTTAAACTTAAATACATACATACAAAATAAATGCAAACACACAACACATAAAATAATACCCATATACAAAACATTTCTTAAGTTTAAGTACAAAAAAGAATATACAAAATTTTTGATCTTCGAGATCTGTTTTCGTTTTTTATTTTGGTCAAGCTTTTCTTTTCTTTGAGGATTTTCTTCAAATAGTTTAAGTTTTTTTTGATAAAAGAAATTTTAAGCCTCATTTAAAAAGCACTTAATTTAGTTCAAATTGAAATTTATCTTTTTTTGTATGAAAAAAAAAGGAATCTAACATTTTCAGTTTTTAAACTAAAAATTAAGCAATTATTTGAAAATTTTTCAAAGTTAAGATTTTTCTGTTTAGTGAAAAAGTTTGGTTTTCAGTTTAGTTTTTTGTTTATTTATTTAGTTAAAGTTTACAATTGCTTTCTTAATTTTCTAATTCAACTATTTTTGATAAAATAAAAATTCTGATATTAGAGATTTTAGGAATAATTTCTAAATACTTTTTGTAAAATTTGAGTTTTTTAATACAAAATTACTTTAAGTTTTTCAAAAAAATATTATTTAGAAATTTGTTTTTAGTGATAGTTTTTTTTTGTTACACAATTCCTTTTTTGAATTATAAATTGTTTTTCAAAACTTGTTTTTGAAAATTCACTAGGTTTAGTTTAATAGTTTTTGAAAACAAGTCTAAAATAAATTACAAGAGTTTATTCGATTTTTCAAGTTTTTTTGAAAATACATTTATATTTTTTTTAGTTCCGTAAAATTAAGTTTTTGATTACATTCAAATATTTTCAAAAATCTTGAATTCTTATTAATTTATTAATTTCAATTTTCGTTCTTTGTTATTTATATTTATTTTCTTTCGTTTATTTAAACATTTTTCGTTAATTATTTTCGTTATTTATTAAATTATTTATTTATTCAGTTTTTCGTTAACTACATTTTTTGTTTTTCATTTACATATATTTTTTTTTGTTACAAGTTTCATATTTTTTTGTTAAATTTTGGTGAAAGGTTTCACTTTTTTTGATTAATTAATTCATATTCATTTTCATTACAATTTTTTGTTTGTTCATTACTTCACTGTTTAGGTATTAGTTTTTGAAAAAAAAGGTTTTCAAGAAAAGAAAAAAATTAAATTAGTTCAAAACTCACCACTTTTTACTTTAAAATTTCGTTCGCATATTCGTTTTTTTTTTGTTGAATCGGTTCATTATAATTTTTAAAAATGGCACACGAAAATTTAGAAATTTGTTTTTAGTGATAGTTTTTTTTTTGTTACACAATTCCTTTTTTGAATTATAAATTGTTTTTCAAAACTTGTTTTTGAAAATTCACTAGGTTTAGTTTAATAGTTTTTGAAAACAAGTCTAAAATAAATTACAAGAGTTTATTCGATTTTTCAAGTTTTTTTGAAAATACATTTATATTTTTTTTAGTTCCGTAAAATTAAGTTTTTGATTACATTCAAATATTTTCAAAAATCTTGAATTATTATTAATTTATTAATTTCAATTTTCGTTCTTCGTTATTTATATTTATTTTCTTTCGTTTATTTAAACATTTTTCGTTAATTATTTCCGTTATTTATTAAATTATTTATTTATTCAGTTTTTCGTTAACTACATTTTTTGTTTTTCATTTACATATATTTTTTTTTGTTACAAGTTTCATATTTTTTTGTTAAATTTTGGTGAAAGGTTTCACTTTTTTTGATTAATTAATTCATATTCATTTTCATTACAATTTTTTGTTTGTTCATTACTTCACTATTTAGGTATTAGTTTTTGAAAAAAAAGGTTTTCAAGAAAAGAAAAAAATTAAATTAGTTCAAAACTCACCACTTTTGTATAAGTTTACTTTAAAATTTCGTTCGCATATTCGTTTTTTTTTGTTGAATCGGTTCATTATAATTTTTAAAAATGGCACACGAAAATAAAAAAGAGGAAGATGATCGTATCCAGCGAATGATTAGAGATGCTTAAATAGAAGAGGAGAGAATGACAAGAAATACAAACACCGGTGCTAGGCGTCGAGTCGTACACTCACCACCTCCAACTGACAGACAAGCCCGATCCACATCTCGAAATATAACCAGTTCTAACGGTGTAGTTACAAATGTCTCAACTCCCATAACACCAAATGCAAAGGGTACTAATACTTACGGTAAGAACACAAACGATCCGAATGTCAGCAGTAACACCAGTTCGATCTCAACCCCGCCTTATAGTGATCTTAGTGGGGCAAGGGTCGACAACACGGTTAGGCAAGCTCTAGGTCCAGAATTTGATGATAGGACAATGGGTAACCATACCAACCAGGGATCTAGAGGTGTACTCGATACTCTGATTCGTTCATGGCCTAAAACAAAAGAAAAAGAAGTTATACCTGAGAATGTAAAAACATTTATACAATCTGAAATTACCAGAAGCATGTCTAGGTGTCAGGATGCATTACAACATAATGTTGAGAGAGCCATTAATGAAAGTATCCAGAATTAACTAAGTGGTTTTCTGGAAAAGTTAACTCTGGCGATGCCAGTTCCACTAGTCAGTATTCCGACACCAAGTCAACCACCTGTCGCCACAGTGCAGCCACCAATACCAAATCCAATTCAGGTAGGTCCACCACCAATAGCTAGCTATAACCCTGCTCCTGCAGGACTGCCACCAGTGTATACGAATCCTTTAGCTAATCCAGGTAGAAGTGCGTTCGTACCAGTAGGGCATCAGGATCCAGTTTTTGGAAGTTTTCAAACTCCATATACACCTTTTCCTTATCCGCCTCCAGTTATAAGTCCGTACATGACTTCTGGATATCGCGCTCCAACAAGGGTAGATAAGTGGGGTATAGGGAAGTTCGACGGTCTGTCAAACAACCTGACAGTCGAAGAATTCGTGTTAAGGGTAGAGAAACAGCAGAAGCAATATGCATCTCCGTGGAAGGAAGTAATGAGAGACTTCCACCAACTGCTCTCGGGTCCAGCATACGATTGGTTCTGGCAGTATCAGGTAGATAAAGATTTAGACTGGCCAACATTAAAAGAAGCTTTGCTTAGCCGATATCAGAACCCGATGACTGATCTAGAAATAGTAAGAAATATTTTAGATCGCAAACAATATTCGTACGAAAGTAGTGAGGAATTCTTCGTAGCAATTAATAAAATGAGGTATCAGTTGCGCAAGCCAATTCCCGAGCTCGACATGGTTAAAATTATAAAACGGAACCTCAACGAAAAATTGAGAAATTTAGTGTATCCTCAAGCTATTTTTTCCCTTGATCAGCTGAGATACGCCTGCAAGGAAGCAGAAGCTGCGTTTCCGAAGAGAGATAGGGAACTACCGAAACCATCTGGTAGGCCTCCAGCTAGGTTTGGTGTGAACGAGCTGAAGTGTGAAGAAGAATACCAGCCTTCGGAGGAACAACTAGCGGCTTACCAGTTCGGTCAGGCACGATCCAAAAATCCTCCTCGGAAACAAGTCGATGCTTCAACTCTTGAGTGTTGGAACTGCAAGGAGCAGGGCCATACATGGTTCCACTGCCCCTCAGAAAGAAGCATTGTTCGTTGCTACAACTGCGGTCTAGAAGGTTATTATACAACCAACTGTACGCGATGCCACTCGGAAAACCGAGCGAGGGACGCGAAGGCTCCGGGGGAATCGCGTGCAATCCCAAAATAGTACCCCCAATAAATATAGCAATCCAAAACAAAAATAAAGAATCTGAAAAAGAGATAGTAGTAGATAAGTTTCTGTGAAAGTGAGAAAAAAGTTACAATTTTAAAACGGGAAGAAAGTACAAAAATAAACTTAAATAATAAGATTACAGAAAATTTTTCAAAAGTAAAGCCGTTACATGTCCGTATACAAGAGTATAATAAAGCAAAAAATCGTATTTTTAATAGCAAAGGGTATACTCCGCCGAAAAATATTTTAAAAGCAAGGGCCCGATATAAAGCCCGAAAAGAGACCGAAACCAAAATTTTGTCGACTGTTTTGAATCTAGAGTCAGATCCTAGACCGTATGCAAAAATTAAATTAGGGTCGAGAGAATTTTTAGGTTTGCTAGACAGCGGAGCCAGTGTTAGCATACTCGGCAAAAATTGTATGCAACTGGTCAAGGAGCTCGGTTGTCGAGTAACGCCATATAAGTCCGGAGTCAAAACAGCCGACGGAAAAAGTCAGTCCATTGTAGGGAAAGTAGAGCTAAACGTACTGTATAAGGAGAGAGAAGAGAGGCTTACCTTCTTTCTAGTGCCTAGTTTAGACCAGGAAGTCTACCTCGGCGTAGATTTCTGGAAAGTGTTTCGGTTAGCCCCGAATATTATAAGTAGTCTTTCGATGGATGAACCCTCTGATCCGAATGCACATCAGTTGAGTTCTGAGCAGCAAGCCAGACTAGATGCAGTAAGGGATCAATTTTTAAGTTTTGAACGCAACGGTCTTGGAAAGACGACGTTAATAGAGCACATCATTGATACCGGGGATGCTCTCCCTGTGAAACAGCGTCACTACCCTGTGTCTCCAGCGATACAAGCCATACTATACGAAGAATTGGATCGGATGTTGAGTCTCGGCGTTATTGAGCAGAGCGATAGTCCGTGGTGTTCGCCAGTGGTTCTCTTGCGGAAACCAGGCAAAAATCGACTTTGCCTCGATTCTCGTAAGGTTAACGCACTGACGAAAAAGAACGCTAATCCTCTTCCTCATATCGAGGGACTCACCAGCCGATTTCCGGATGCCATCTACATGAGTAGTATAGATTTGAAAGAAGCATTTTGGCAAATAACGCTGAAGAAACAGAGTAGGGAAAAGACTGCCTTTGCGGTACCGGGAAGACCCTTGTACCAATTCACTGTGATGCCGTTTGGGCTGTGTAATGCTGCTCAACGGCTGAGCCAGTTGATGGACAAGGTGATTCCTGCACGACTTAGGGAGCGTGTCTTCGTGTACCTTGATGATTTGCTCATCATGGCGCCGGATTTTGAGACCCATCTCTCATTGTTAAAGGAAGTAGCCGAATGTTTGCGCAAGGCTAATCTCACCATCAACATGAAGAAATCAAAGTTTTGCTTCAAGGAGTTAAAATATTTGGGCTTCATTGTTGGTGGTGGGAAATTCAAAACCGATCCAGCTAAGGTAGAAGCAGTAAAAGATTTCCCGATCCCAAAATCTATCAGACAAGTTCGAAGGTTAATGGGCATGGCAGGTTGGTATCGAAAATTCATTAAAGATTTCTCCACCCTGACGGACCTAACAAAAAAGAAGAACGCGAAGTTTAAGATGACTGAAGAAGCGTTGAAAGCTTTCGAAGATTTAAAGGAAGCGTTGATCTCTGCTCCGGTTCTTTCACGCCCGGATTTTTTATCCAGTACGATGCTTCAGATGTGGGTATAGGGGCGGTATTGTCTCAAATAGATGATGAGGGAGAAGAATACCCAATCGCTTATTTCTCGCAGAAATTTAACAAAAGTCAGAGAAATTACAGTGTGACCGAGAAGGAGTGCATGGCCGCAGTGATGGGTGTGAAGAAATTCAGGCCGTATGTCGAAGGCATGGACTTCACTGTCATTACTGATCACTCCAGCCTTCAATGGCTGATGAGTATGAAAGACCTAAGTGGGAAACTTGCCAGGTGGAGTTTGTCGTTACAGGCCTATGTCTTCGACATACAGCACCGTAAAGGCAGCCAACACATAGTACCGGATACTCTTTTTCGGGTGCATGTAGATTCTCTGGCTCTTGAGGATGTTGCCCCGTTGATCGACTTGGAATCAGTAGAATTCCAATCCGAAGAATATCTGGATCTTATAGAAGAAGTATATAATCGCCCAGATGAACTTCCCGACTTGAAAATAGAAGATAAATATGTTTATAAGAAAGCTTTCAAAAAGTTAGGTGAAGAAGAAATGCTAGAGCATTCTTGGCTTCTTTGGGTTCCGTCAGGTCTGACCGAAGAAATAATAAGTAGGGCCCATGATCCCCCTAAGGCTGCCCATGGTGGAATAGCCAAAACTTTAGATGGATTCGACAATATTTTTACTGGCCTAATATGACCGTGCATGTTCGCGTTTATGTTTCTAACTGTAGTGTGTGTAAGCAATGTAAAGCGTCAAATCAAGTTACTCGTCCACCTATTGTAACGTCCTTTTGTAGTAATCGTCCTTTCGAAAAAATATACATTGACTTTTTAGGGCCTTATCCTAGGTCAAAATTAGGAAATGTGTATGTTTTCGTTGTTTTAGACCATTTGTCAAAATTTGTGTTGTTAAAAGCCTTAAGAAAAGCAACGTCATCGAAAGTGATCAAATTTTTGAAAGAAGAAGTTTTTAATATGTTTGGAGTCCCAAACATAATCCATTCTGATAATGGAAAACAATTTGTGGGGAAAGAGTTTCAGAATCTTATTACCAAATATGGAATAAGACATTTTAAAACCGCTTTTAATTCACCGCAATCGAATGCGTCGGAAAGGGTTAACCGCTCGTTGTTAGCTGCTATCCGATCATACCTTAAAAACAATCAAAGAGAGTGGGATACGCACCTTGGCGATATTGCGTGTGCGTTAAGAAGTGCAGTTCATAGTGCTACTGGTGTATCCCCATATTATGCCTTATTTGGTACTAATATGATGATGCACGGTAGTAGTTATGAACTTGCGAAAAAGTTGCACGCGATGGACGACAACGAGTTGTTGATTCTTCCCCGACAAAGCCGATTGCAATGCATTCGAAATCAAATTCGTGAAAATATTTCAAAAGCAAATGAGAAGTCGGCGAAAATATATAACGTCCGAACTAAAAATACCCGATACGTGCCCGGACAGGAAGTATATAGAAAGAATTTTATTTTGAGCGATTTTTCAAAATATTTGTCCGCCAAGCTGTCCCCAAAATATGTTAAGTGTCGAATTGTTAAACAAATAGGGAGTCATATGTATGAACTCGAAAACCTAAACGGAAAGAAAGTGGGCATATTTCACGCAAAGGACTTAAAACAATAAGTCAAAGTCTAAATTTATTTAAAAACCCGATAAAGATGTCTTTCTGAACTCAAATAATTTTTCGAAGGATTGATTTTGAGTCTCCACACAACTGTTTTGTTTATTTGTCTTATTTATGTTTGTTATTTATTTCACATAGTACCTAAAGTTTTTATTAAAACCCTGTACCTGAAAAGTTTATCTCAATAAACGCCTTTTATTTTATTTTATTTATTAGAAATTTTGTTAATTTTGTAAAAAGTTTTGATTAAAATCTAAATTATATACTTAGGTACTAAACTGTGATAAAAACTATTAAGCATCTGTGATTTCATAAATTTGATAAATTTTAAAGACTGATAAATTTAGTAAATTTTTTTTATAATCTGTGATATTTTTCTTTAATTTAGTTTAGTTGTAGTTTAGTTAATTATATTTTCCTTAATCTGTGATATTTACATTAATTTAGTTTAATAGTTTAGTAATTATATTTTTCTTAATCTGTGATATTTATAAATTTTTTTTATTTATTTTTTATTATTTTTGACTTTTTTTACAACACTGTGATACTAGATTTAGGTTTTATTTTTGCCATATCTATTTATTTATTGAAATTTATTTATTAAATTGTGATGTTTTGCATGTTTAGAGTAATTATATGTTCTTAACAACACTTAATACTAGAAAATGTAAATAAAAATACTTAAAGCGCTCACCAATAAAAATATCTGCAGTAAAATTGTTTGAAAAGATGGTTCGCTATTCAATGTGAATGACTTTTGTCCTCATACCACTCAATAAATACAATCTGTTACAAAGAATGAATAAAAAAAAAAAGTATTAGGTTAGAATAGGTTATAAAAGAATGGTACTAACCTTCACTGAAGCGGCTTCGGTGAGTGTTGAAGAAAGGTTGACTCACCCTTAACATCTTTTTGTGCCCGGCTTGAACCGTGGGTTCAAATGTAAACGTCCTCCTTAGCATCGGCATCTGCAAATATTTTTGTTTATATACCAGGCGACCGACTCCACTCCGTGTATTTTTACTCCTTATTGGGAATGTATCCCAATAAGTAGCAAATTTTGTTGCGGACGCCTGGGGTACTGCCTCCTTGACCTAGAATGCTAAAGGAAAAGATTAGTTAAGAAGAAAAATAAAAAACAAACAGTATGAACATTCCCTGAGAGGGAAATTCAAAATAAACTTACCCTGTTGTGAGAAAATCCATGTGAGAAATGTTAGACAGATCCTAAAAAAGAAAAAACAATTGTTATTAGATTTATAAGAAATAAAATGAAGCACAAACTAATAAACAAAACATACATTATTTACCTACCATGTTGATTGTTGAGATTTGGATAAAGTAGAATGACACCGACAACTAGTTGTTAAGACATCGAATTTTATACGTTTACATGGGGGTCGAGTTGAGATAGACCATTTCGTGCAAATGTCAATTCTGGGCCTAGATGTAATTAGATCCTTAAGCCTAGTACATACTTTCTCGTGAAGTGAACGTTCGCCAGTGGAGAAAGTGAACTTTTGACATTGCTTACTGGTACACACTTGTGAATACACGTTGTGAACATTTGTATTCTATTTTATATAAATGCATTTTAACTTTTTTTTTTAAACCACGCAAAAAGCAGCCACAAACTTTAAATGAGGAATCAGTATCAGTATTCAGTACAAATTGAAAACTGTACTTTTTTTTGTAACCAAATGTCAAAGCTTCACCAACAGTTCCCGTACATTTTGCACGTGAATTGCCCGTGAACGAAAACTCTCCACTTTGTTCTCCACTCAGCTTCACGAGCACGTTCACGGGTGAACCAAAAACCGAAATTTGTATGGGTTCACGAGATGGTTCACAAGTATGTACTAGGCTTTAACACCATCTATCTGTCGAAAGTTACCCAAGCAATTTCATTTCATTTTCGTGTTCGAATTCGAAGATAGAAAGGGATGAGAGTGGAAATGGTGATTTATGCTCACCAATACAGACACATGTAAACAATAGGAATATGAAGAGATATTAATCGGGTGATGTTTTGAGCAGTTAGACTGATCATACGATTAGTTTTTTTGGGGTAGGAGGTTAGCCGGCAAGTGTCGAAGTGTTTTGTGGTGCTTTTTTTTTCTTGTTTTTTTGTTGAGATCGAGATTGTTTTGAAAAAGTTCTTTTTGAAAAAAAAAGAGATTGAGAAAGCTATCGAGAAGGAGTTCGGTGGTGGCATTGCGGCCAAATTTTTGAACAGAAAAAAAAAACAGAATTAAAACAAACCGAATAAAAATTAAGAAAACTTGATTGATTTGGAAAAAAGAAAAGAAGATTGAGAAGTGTGGTGAAGTGTTTAGTTGGAGATTGAAACAAAAATCAAGCTAGTTTTGGATAACAGAAATAAGAAGAAAAATAAAAATAGAACGGAATTAAGAAAAATACATTTTTGAGAAGTTATAAAGAGGATTTTTCCAAAAAAATAATTCAAGAGTGGTGGATAGTGTTTTTTAGAGATTCTGAAAAGAAAGGAATAAGCAAGTTAAAATAGTGCTGCCATAGTGTTTTTGAAGAAAACAAAACTTTTTTTTGACAAAACTGAATTAAATTCAAGTAAAAAATTACTTAATTAAAATTAAAACTCAAAAACAAAAAAAAAAAGAAGAAAACAAAAAACAGAAGTGGTGAAAAATACTATTTAAATTCAGGCACAAAGTGTAAACTTCGGCGATCCCCGATCGTCCTTAAAGGACTCAGCCGCCACACCCTGCAAATTAAATTTTTTTTACGATTTGGAGTTGAATGGAGGTTATTTCCAGTGCAACCCGTCCATCGGAGCACCTACTAAACTGAAGCAAAAGAAGAGGAAGAGAAAATTTTAAAAACCAAGTCACAAAAATATATACACCAGTATTCTATGGATAAGTCTTTCTATGTGTTTGTGTTTGTCTTTATTTATTAAGATTATTTTTGGCGTCTAATTTACGACATTAATTAACTTTTAATTTTTTCTAAAATTTTCTAATTATTCTAAATTAAAAAGATTGAGTTTGTAAGCAATAAAAAAAAAACAGTTATTTTGAAGGAGTCAACGCGGGAAAAATAAAATTTGTTGTTGATTTTTTCAGAGTAGAACCAACCTTTAAAGAGCTCTCTAGGGGTAGGTGATCCTGAAACGTTTTTTTTTTCTTGGTGATTAACAGTAATACCGAAAAGGGTGTTCGAATGTTAGTGTTGGTTATTTTGTTTTTGACTCAAAAGAATTGTTTTTTGTTGCGTTTTGTTTTTTTCTTAGTTTTGTTCTTTTAATTTTTGGTTTGTAGGTACTTTGATTTTGTGTTAATTTGATTTCGTTTTTTTGTTATTTTTCTTTGGTTAATTTAAAAAATGTAAAAATGTAAAATAAATTTGGACGCCCATGTTGAAAAAGAAGAAAGTTAACAGTTTGGTTTTGTTTCTGTTTCAACTGAGTGAAACGATGGTTTATTGAGGAAATTTTCAGGGGGGTGCCGATGGTAGCTGATTTTCAACTATGGTAAGGACCTGATTTTCACTGGAACGGTAAAGTATCTTGGGAAAATCCAAACATGGCCAAGGATTTTCATGGTTGGGTGGGTAAAGGCCACACTGCATCAACACCGGCAGTGCCCTTGGGGTGGTGAACGTCCGTCCGTTGTATTTTTAGAAAACCGGCCTGATATGTGTTTTTGGCTGCTGGTGACGTTTGCTTCCGGGAACAAGATCCCCCCCACATCCGACGAGCTGATGCTGTGCAGGCCACGTTCTTGGGAGTAGACACTCTTTCCCTTTTCCTGGGGTTCCTCTTTCCTTTTCCAGATGTTCCTGCCACGGTAAGGTAGTTTCACTGCCTTATCGACTTGTCCTCATCCACGCTCCTCTCCCCTCCACTAACCAGCAACAATTCATTAAAAGATTCGGTCGTGATTTTCGGGATCCTTATGTTCTTAAACTTCTATTTATTTCGTTTGTTAGACCAATTTTAGAATACGGCTGTGTGGTATGGTCACCTTATTACTCAATACATGTTTCAAGAGTTGAAGCGATCCAAAAAAGGTTTCTGCGTTTCTGTCTTCGGTCTCTTCCATGGGCAAGGGAAAATTTATTTTCGCCTTATTCTCAAAGACTAGCTTTGATCAGCCTCCCTTCTTTGACTAACCACAGAAAGTATATACAATTTTGTTTTATTGTTGGGATTATTAATGGTTCGATATCATTACCATCAGTTCTAAGTAAATTAAATTTCAGTTTCAGTCGTGCAAGTTTAAGGCGACAGCAACCTATTATTCAAATATTTAGCAGATCAAACTATGGTGTATGTAGCCCTCTCAATCAGTTAATAACAATTTATAACGAATTTCATTTTTGTTTAGAATCTGTAAATGATAATTGTTACGAAAAACATGCATTGGCAACACCAAAGTTGTAAATATTGAAATTCAGATGTCGTATCATAAATTTAAAAAGATGAACATTCCCGCCGAAACAGAGCAGCTGCACATTTGGTCGAGTAAAAGAAAATTCCGAGAAAATCTAGACTTGATCTGTAGACATTGAAATAACGAGACAAATTTTTGAGTGCTTCGCTGCGGTACTCCATTTAATTTTGTACAAATATACATTTTAGAGTCAATAAAATAAAAAGTAAAGTACTACAAAAAGTCGAGTTTGTTTGTTATTTTTTTTATAACATTTCTCAAAGATTTTTATAAAAATTAAATTAAATCATGTCTACGGGCAACACGACAGTGGTGGAGCAGAAATGCCCTCTGTGCAATCAGATATATACAGACAATGACATGGTAGAGTGCACGAAATGCCGCAAATGGATCCATTATGTGTGTGCTAATGTTGGCGATGAAGTTGCCAATGATAAAGATTGGAAATGTTCCATATGCAGAACGCATCTGACATCCGACAAAAATGGTGCATCGTCAAACAAGTCTGGTCAGTCCAAGAGAATTCTAGAAAAGCTTCGATTAATGGAGGAGGAGGATCGTATCCTTAAGGAAAGACAAATCCTCAATTCAAAGCGCCAAGCGCTTCTTGATCAATATGCAGACAGTAATTCGTCTGGGGAGTCCGAAAGGAAGAACAGCACTGCCCAACAGGATATAGTCAAGCAAAATCCGCTTGACGAACCGTGTGGTAAGTCTGTTTTAAATAAATACCTGACTCAATTACCTCAGCCGAAATATTTTCATGTGTCTGCGAAACCAACTCCATTATACGAATCCAACGTTCTCGACGAGTGTATGAAACTCACTGATCAACAAATAGCAACCAGGCACGCTATTCCACGAGATCTTCCTGTTTTTACGGGCCACCCAGGAGAATGGCCAGTGTTCATAAGTACATTCACGCATACAACAGCGGCATGCGGCTTTACAAAAACTGAAAATCTCCTTCGACTGCAACGCTGTTTAAAAGGGAAAGCAAGAGAAGTCGTTGTAGCACAGCTAACCATTCCCAACTGCGTCCCCATAATTATATCAACATTAAGAAGATATTTTGGTCAACCGGAAATAATCTTAGATCATTACATCGATCGAATCAAGAAGATGACGTCGCCTAAATTAGAAAAATTGGAAACGGTGTTGGACTACGCTGTAGCTGTCACCAACTTATGTGCAACTTTAGAGCAGGCTGATCTGCAAGCCCACATGCGTGATCCCAATCTAATGAGAACTCTTGTCGAGAAGCTACCACCTACTCTCCAACTTTCTTGGGCATCACATAGACGCGAAGAAGAAGACTGCAACAACATCTGTATTCTCGGCGACTGGTTGCATTCTCTGGCAGGTGATATTTGTGACGTTATGCCATCAAAAAATTGGTTTCACTCCACAAGCAAAACAAAGTTCAAGAATAAACATGTCAACATCCATGATCAGAAGGATACGCGACGGAGCAAAGCAATATCCACCTCCAATTTTCAAAGAAAATGCAGCGTATGCCAAGGATGTTGCCAATCAAATTCATCTTGCAAGAAATTCATGGACTGGAGCGTGAACCAATGTTGGGACTTCGTTAAGCAGGTGTAGTGCGCATACAATGCACTATATTTTATTGCAGGTCATTGCCATAGATTTATACTCCACGTTCCTATAGCTAATCCATTTCTTATAATATGTACTCGCATTTCATTCATTTCATTCACCCCAAAAAATTATCTAATAAAATGTTCAATGCCACTTGAGTCTCAGATTACTTTTACGATGGTCAAGTGTATCTACCTATTCATGAAGGTTCAACGCACTGCATGCTGTGTAGTAAATATGCCTGAATGAATTTGGATACATTTGTGCATTATGAAAGGGGCATGCATATTGGTTATGATTTTGATGACATAGCAAGTATGCTGCCCGATTCTGTCATTTGTTTCCCATCAAATTAGAATGCAATATAATGTATATATGTTTTAGTAATTATATGTATAGCTTTAAGTTCTTAGTGTGTAAGTAAATTATTTTTGTATAAATAGCCTAAGTTTGATTAAATAAAGATCACTTTCAATTTGAGAGTCATATAAAGATATTCGGCTGAAAAGCCTTCTTTTTATTGCCTAAACAGATCGGCTCTTTAGCCATCATCTATAATCGGCTTGAGGAAGCCCATATCCTCCATAGTTCCTATAGGACAGGCAGGGCATCCAGTACACAGGCAAAGCTTTGTCGTCAATGTCTCAAAAGACACCCATACAGATGTACAACACCAGTGATGTGCTCCCAAGACAACTGCCAAGGACGACATCATCCTCTTTTGCATAATGCACTACACAAACAAGAGCACAACGAGGTATCAAACGAAGGCAACATGAATCACATCACTCCTGTTTCTGTGAAGTTCAGAATATTGCCTGTAGTACTTTTCAACAATGGAAAGCAAGTTCGAACTTTTGCGTTTTTGGACGAAGGATCCTCCAGTACTTTGCTCAATGAAAGGCTAGCAAAAGAATTGCAACTTATAGAAGAAACCACGCCCTTGTGTTTAAAGTGGAGTGGAACCATCTCTCGTCAAGAGAAACAGTCACTAAAAACCTCGTTGACAATCGCCGGTGATTATCAAAATGCTCCACGCTTCAACCTCTCTAATGTGAGAACTGTACAGAACTTAAACTTGCCAAGCCAATCTTTGGATTACAAACGTATGGCTACTAAATTTCATCATTTAAGAGGCCTGCCTGTTGAATCATATGCCAATGTGAGTCCAGGCATACTAATAGGTCTCAAGAATTGGCACGTAGCTGTTCCACTTAAAGTGAGAGAAGCAACCGAAATCGATCCCATCGCTGTGAAATGTCGGCTTGGCTGGACTGTGTTCTCCGTCACACCTGAACGAAATTATACAACGGAAACCGAGCATCACTGCCATCAATGTGAATGCCAGCCAGATGATAAGCTTCATCAGTTGGTGAAAGATTTCTTCGCTACAGATAGCTTGGGAACATTGGGTGAAAAGGATCCCAAAATAATTCAAGAAGAAGAAAAGGCATTAAGTTTACTAAATGAAAAAACAATTCCATCAAAAGGCCACTATGAGTCTGGTCTTCTGTGGCGCTATGAAAATATTAAGCTACCTGATTCGAAACCAATGGCCATGAGTAGAATGAGATGTCTTGAGAAGCGACTGCATGGAGATGAAGAACTGAAGAAGAATATGATTCAACAGATTAAAGATTACGAAAAGAAAGGATATATACGAAAACTTACCAAAGAAGAATGTGAAAGGCAACAAGAAAAGATTTGGTATTTACCGATATTTCCGATTCGAAACCCTAATAAACCCAGCAATATTCGCATTGTTTGGGATGCAGCAGCCACAGTCAACGGAGTATCTTTAAATACACTCCTAATGAAAGGTGTAGACTGGAACTCATCTTTACTTGGAGTCCTGTTGAGAAGCAGAGAAAGGAAGATTGGGCTGTCCGCTGATATCAAAGAGATGTACCACCAGGTTAAAATACCGCCAGAAGACCAGAATGTACTCCGATTCTTATGGCGAGAAGATGTTAATTCCCAGTTCGAAACGTACGTGATGCAAGTCATGACGTTTGGGGCAACTTGCTCACCCAGTTGTGCTCAGTACGTCAAGAACCACAATGCGCTGCAGTTCGCAGAAGAATTTCCTCGGGCAGTTGAGAGTATCGTCAAAAATCATTATGTAGATGATTTATTAGACAGCGTTGATAACGAACAAGAGGCTGTACAACTGGCAAAACAAATATCGGAGATACATTCACGAGCTGGCTTTGAAATCCGAAATTATAGGTCGAACAACACCAACGTCATGGAAATCCTCAACCCAGAGTCGCCCAACGATCCAAAAGACCTAAATATGAATCCAGAATGCTTCACAGAAAAAATATTAGGCATGTGGTGGTGCCTCCAAAGCGATACATTCACGTTTTCACTTCGGTACAATAAAGGAAGCAAACAAGTTTTGAGTGGAGAATGTCGCCCAACTAAAAGAGAAGTCCTAAAGATACAATTTATGACCCGCTAGGCCTCATCGCAAACTTTTTGGTCTACCTTAAAATCCTTCTACAGGACATTTGGAGAAGTCAGATACATTGGGATGAGAAAATAAGCGACGATCAATTTGAAGCATGGACCAAATGGCTACAAATACTTCCACAAGTTGAGCAACTTCGGATCCCTAGATGCCTGTTGAATCAATTCCCAGATTGGGAGAAGGCAGATGTACAACTCCATATCTTGATGGATGCGAGCGAACAAGCGTGCGCAACAGTGGCCTATCTCCGTATCAGCAAGAATGGTAAGGTAGAGTGCTCCTTATTAGGCGCCAAGACAAAGGTAGCGCCAATAAAACTCCGATCTATTCCTCGTCTGGAACTTGACGCTGCCGTTATGGGCTGCAGATTCGGAACTCAAATTTTAAAGGAACTGTCCATCAAGGTTAACCAAATGTTTTTCTGGAGCGATTCCAAAACTTGCCTTTCGAGTTGCCGAAATCCAAGACATTCCACATATGCATTCCTGGCGATATATTCCATCGAAACTAAATATTGCAGATGAAGCAACTAAATGCACCAAACCACCAAAACTAGATACTAATGACCGCTGGTTTCAAGGTCCCGAATTCTTGAAGTATGAAGAAGACCGATGGCCAAAAGATAAAACAATCAAAGAAGATACTTCACATTCAGAGGAACTTCTAAATATACATGTGACACAACATCCGATCATAGATTTCAACAGATTCTCAAAATGGAGTGCAATTGTAAGAACAATCGCATATGTCATCCGATATTTGAACATCAAAATTAAGTTCAAGCCTGAGCTACCAACGAAAGGAATATTAAACGGCGACGAACTCAATGAAGCACAAATCATCTTATTTCGGCAAGTACAAGAAAACGCTTTCAGTGAGGAAATACGCAGTCTTATGAAAGAAGTCAACAACTCATCCAATGCAGGTCGACCAACAGTACACAGTTCCAGCAAGATCCGACGCCTGTGTCCTTACCTTGATAATCAAAGGTTATTGAGAGCTAAGGGAAGACTTGAAGCAGTTTCCATTATGAGTTCAGACCAGAAACACCCAATCATACTTCCGAGAGGACATCACGCAACAAATTTAATTATCCTACAATACCACGAGAGGTTCCTGCATGCAAACAACGAAACTGTTGTGAACCAACTTAGACAGCAATATGCAATCCCTAAGCTGAGATGTGCCATAAAATCAGCCATCACAAAACACTGTCAACTATGTAGGAATCGAAAAGCTTAACCTCAAGAACCAGAGATGTCTCAACTTCCGAAGGCCAGAGTGTCCTTGTTTTGCAATCCGTTTACATTCACAGGCGTTGACTATTTTGGACCCCTGAATGTTGCAGTTGGAAGACGACAGGAAAAAAGATGGGGCGTTTTGTTTACCTGTTTGACCACCAGAGCTGTGCACATCGAAGTCGCACATGGATTAGATACTGATTCATTTATTTTATGCTTCCATGACTTTATCCAGCGCCGAGGACAACCAAAAGAGATTTATTCCGATCGAGGGACGAACTTTATCGGAGCAGAACGTCAGCTTCGTCAAGATTTAGAAGCAATTGATCCAGCCATGATAGCAAAACAATTCATATCACCATCCTTAAAATGGAACTTTAATCCACCGGCTGCGCCACATATGGGAGGAGCATGGGAGCGATTAGTTCGCTCATTCAAGACAGCATTATACACATCTTTACCTTTGAGAACTCCCAGCGACCCATTACTTAGAAGCTGTTTGATATCTGCTGAGAATATTATCAATTCAAGGCCGCTAACATATGTTCCAGTGGATGATGAATCTTCAGAAGCATTGACACCGAATCATTTTTTGCGATTGGACTCAGGTGGTGGAAAACCAACAATGAAACTCGATGACAGCTGGAAGACACTCAAACAGACATACCAGTATAAAGAACAGTTTGCCAACAAATGCTGGAAGCGCTTCATTACCGAGTACTTACCCGAGCTCACACTTCGATCAAAGTGGTATGAACCAGTACAACCGTTGAAGATTGGTGACATTGTTGTCCTGATAGACAAAGACTTGCCCAGGAACAACTATCCCAAAGGACGAATAATAGCAGTCAAAACATCATCCGACGGCCAAGTCAGAAGTGCAACAATTCAAACATCCAATGGAATTTTTGAACGGCCAACCGTTAAATTGGCATTGCTGCAGTTATATAACAAGGATACAACAACATCCTAGCCTGGAGTTCTTGTATCGAAGGGGGCTGTTACGAAAAACATGCATTGGCAACACCAAAGTTGTAAATATTGAAATTCAGATGTCGTATCATAAATTTAAAAAGACGAACATTCCCGCCGAAACAGAGCAGCTGCACATTTGGTCGAGTAAAAGAAAATTCCGAGAAAATCTAGACTTGATCTGTAGACATTGAAATAACGAGACAAATTTTTGAGTGCTTCGCTGCGGTACTCCATTTAATTTTGTACAAATATACATTTTAGAGTCAATAAAATAAAAAGTAAAGTACTACAAAAAGTCGAGTTTGTTTGTTATTTTTTTTATAACAATAATATAAAATGTAAACAATTTAAACTTATGTTTTTCAACAATATTGTATAATGAATATAAATTATGATATTAGATATTATTAGATTATAAGAATTTTTTAAATATTGTTAACGTTAGATTTTAACGAATTAAATAAATAAATAAATAAATGTATGTTGTTTGGTACATAAATAAATAAATATCAAAGAGTTCACAATGAAAGGCAATGAACTTATGATGGTCATTTTCTAGAAACAGCTAAAGAGGTCAAATATTTGGGAGTTAAACCTTTGTATATAAAACTGAATAGTACTATAATCAAGGTGAAACGTCGGCATGAAAACTACTTGCCGACTTCCCAAACGTCCGTTCCACATGTTTGACGTGTGGAATGCATTCCGGTGAGGGGAGAATGAGCGAGAATTGCAATATTAAGAAATAATTTTCCAGATAATCGAAGAATAGAAGAATAATTTTCCAGATAATCGAAAAATAGAAGATAGAGAAGAATGTATACAAATTTAGCGATAGTTGGAGCGAAAGGTATTTTTGTTATTATTTTTCAATGCATATTCTATACAAATATGTATAATGTGTTTTTTTTGCTTGGTAGGTATTGAGGAATATTGAAAAATATCAACAAGGCAAAAAAAGGATTGAATAAGTACAAATCGTTTCCGGTTCCCAATTTGAAGCTTTAAGTAGGTACTCCTTTTTTCAAGTATGAATTAGAATGAATGAGAAATTCAATTAGAAATTCAATGAATGAAATGAATAAGAAAATTAATATAATGGTCAGATATTTATTGTTTGTTTTTTATAAGGATAAATATAGGTAGATAGATATTATATATGATATTACCTTTACAGTGTTGGTTATTTTTAGAAATATAACGAACAAATGTAGATTAATGTTTTCTATTTCTTAAGCATAGTAAATACGCAATCATGTAGGTACAAATTCCAGTATTAAATTATTTTATTTTCAAAATCCATTTAAGTCCATATGAAGTTGTTAACGTTGTTCAGGTTAATTTAGAATTAAATTCAGGTGAAGATTAAAATTGCATTTCAGTGTTTGTTCACTTAAAAAAATTAGCAATTCCTTTAATTTTAATTGTGAAACATGTTTTATGTAATATAAAACATTTTTGAACAATTTGAATTCCTTTGAAAATGGTTTTAAATTTCATACGTTAAAATTTAAAATCTACTGTAGTTCACGGAAACATTAAAATAAAATTTTAGTTCACGTAAATGCATTATCGTATACCTATTGGTAGGTACGCATTTATAAGGTGAAATGAAAAACAAATCTTAAATTACTAGTAAATGATTCTATTATATTCACGTTCAAAAGTGGCAGCCCTGTCCTATTTCTTTCGAATGCAAATTGTAGCGTTTTTTGATGAATGAAATTAATTTTGATGAATGAAATTAAATTAAAATAAATTTTTACCAAGTGTTAGTATTGGTTTTTGTTAGGTTTTTATTTTTTGTAAGAAAGCTGTCAATTCGATTTTTCTCAAAATTTGTTCGAATGTTGAAAACAATATTTTTTATAAAATTAGTTGGAAGCCACAATCTCAAATTTTTGAGAAGATATTTGAGTGGAAAGAAAATTTTTACCAAATTTGCGTACTATTTTTTGTAGATTTTATTTTATTGAGTATCGAAAACAATATTTTCTGTGAAATGAAATAAGTTTGAAGCCAATATTTTCAATTTTTGAAAAGCTATTTGAGTAGAAAGAAAATTTTTACCAAGTTTTAGTATTGTTTTTTTTTGTAGGTTTTTATTTTTTGTAAAAAACTGTCAATTTGGTTTTTTTCAAAAATGTATCGAATGTTGAAAACAATATTTCTTATAAGATTAAATAGGTTTGAAGCCATAATCTTAAGTTTTTGAAAAGATATTTGAGTCGAAATTCAATTTTTACCAACTTTGAGTAGTGTTTTTTTTAGGTTTTTATTTTTTTATAAAAAAAACTGTCAATTTTATTTTTCTCAAAATTTTAGTAGATGTCAAAAACATTATTTTTCGTTGCACAAAATTATTTTGGAGATGAAATCATATTTTGGTCGTAAAATTTTCGAGGTGACAAATTTGTTTTAATTCGTTAATTCGATTTTTTTCCAAAAATATAATTGTTTTGTATTACGTTACAATATATAATATTAAATTTAATTCAAGTCTCTAGCGTCATTGGTTCATGAGATATTGAGGGCTAACCAACATTTTCACCTGTTTTTTAAATTGCTATGGTAAAAAAACCACCCACTCAATTTTTTTGAGTCCTTTCTGCATCTTTCTGCTTTATTACCTGTATTACAAAATTTATTTGAAGTCGATATCTATATTTTTTTTTGAGCAAAGGACGACGAAAAAAACGTCGCGAACGTACGGTTAAACCAACGTACGCACACACAGACATCTTTCTAAAAATCTTTTATTTCGACTCTAGTGACCTTGAAACGTCGAGAAATGTCAAAATTTTCAATTCGACCAATCGGACCCATTACAATAACTTCCTATAGGGGAAGCTAACTAATAAATAAAGTTTTATTTATTTATTTTATTATTTTTGGCTTTATTGTTTAGAACCAGTAGGTATTAAAAAAAAAGTTATTCCACCGCCTAACACTACATGCCAATCTCCTTAGATACTACTTACATACCCACCCTCTACCTACATATAGGTGCCTACATTGTAGAAATATAAATATTAAAAAATGTATACCTATAGGTATATACTTCTATACCCCATATTCAAAATATGGCAACAATGAATCCTACAGAGAATGAAATTTGAAAACGTTGCATTTAAATTTTCAAATTCATAACCGATAAAGAAAAGACAAACATGACAACTTACACTGCACAGCTACCTTCCATATATGGGCTACCCAAAATTCATAAACCAAATACACCTTTAAGGCCTATTCTCTCATCCATGAAAGTGCCGTGTTATGAATTATCCAAATACATTGGGAGAAAATTACATTGTGTTACACGCAATTCAAAGTACACGGTAAAAAATTCGTTAGAATTCATAGAAAAAGCGAAAAATATAATAATAGGAAAAAACGACGTCCTGGTCTCGTTTGATGCAGTGTCACTTTTCACTAATATTTCGGTGCATGTTGCAACTAATGTAGTTAAGAAAAAGTGGAACATCATTGGCGCCAGCACAAATTTGAGTATGAACAAATTCTTAGACATGTTGGATTTCTGTTTCAAAGACAATAACATTTTTCAATACGCCGATAATCTTTATAAACAAATACAGGGAGTTCCTATGGGAAACCCATTGTCGCCCACCATTGCTGATCTAGTTCTGGATTTCCTACTGGAAGAATCGTTTGCCGTAGTATCGGCACCAAAATTCATCACGAAATATGTCGACGACATATTTGCTGTCATAGACTATCGTGAAGCGGAGAAAGTCCTTTCAACACTAAATAACTTTCATCCCAATATTCAGTTCACCGTAGAGAGAGAAATAAATAAATCAATAGCGTTTTTGGATGTAAGAATACATCGCGAAATTAACGGATTATCGTTTGATTGGTATCAAAAAGGTACCGCATCTGGGAGAATTGTCAACTATAGATCGAATCAAGCAAAACATATTATAATCAACACCGCTGCTAACCTTGTCAACAAAGTTTTCTTGATAAGCGACAAAAAATTCCATTTCGCCAACAAAGAAAGACTCACGAAAATCCTTATTGATAATGGTTATCCGAGAAACATTATTAATGGTTTACTTGAGAAACACACAAAAAATCGACCAAAAACAGACCAAGAAAAAAGAACCGGATATTTTAGAAGCCTTGTTTACGTCCCGAAACTTGCAGAGAGTTTTAAAAAAACGATTTCAAGCAAAACGAAAGATGTCAACATCGCATATAAATCCAACAGAACACTTAATACACTTTTCACGAAACTTACAAAGAAAAAGGACAAAGATCAGAGTACGGATGTTGTTTATAAAATTGACTGCTTAGGAAATGACACTGAAAACTGCGGACTATGTTATATTGGAACAACAAAACAACTACTCAAACAACGAATCTCTAACCATAAATCGGATATTAAAACAAAAAGTTCCCAAAAAATAGCGCTTGCCAGCCACAGCATAGAGAAAAACCACATACCAGACTTCGATAACTATAGATAACAAAAATTCTTTAAACGGAAAAACATATTTCAAAAAGATACACTTTAGAAACACTACACATCTTAAATAATAAATACAACATGAACCAAAAACAAGATACACAGTGCATTTCATCAGTTTATTGCTCATTGGTCACCACATAACATAATTATTGTATTTTTGTATGCTTTTTTATAGATTATATCTGCCTCTCTTTTTTAGTTGTTGACTAAACTTCTGACAATGAAGTGCTTAAAAAATTTAAATTTATTTAAAAAAAGAAAAGTTTCATCTTTTTTATTTTTGTTAATTGTTTAATGTAACTCAAGTTAACGTAAAGCAAGTCTCTTCTTTAATAATGTATGTAATTACGAACTAATTATAATTGTATTTATTCTAATGTTTAATAAAGTGCCCCTGAAGAAGACTAAAAACTTAGTCGAAACGTCGGGAAAAATAATGATTTTGTTTCATTAATAAATTATTGTGACCAAAACAGCCGAAAAGAGTAATCTTAAAAAAAAAAAAAAAAGAATAATTTTATCTGCAAAATATAAGATATTCAATGCAGTAGTTAAATCGAATCTTTGCTATGCTTCTCAAGTTTGGGGGTCATATGAGTACGAGGAAATTGAGATATTCCATAGGAATTTCATAAAAAAGCTCTTCAATCTACCACAAAATACGCCTTATTGTTACGCTATATACTTGGAAAACGGACTACCAAAACTCTTGACAAATACACTCAAGTTACAGGCTGACTGCATAATAAAGGTATGCTGTCATTATGAGGAATCAAGGCTTTCAAAAAAACTACTTTTGTATAAGTTGAGGAATAAGGACTGGTGGTATGAAAGATGGCAATCTATTGGCAACGCTTGTGGGGAAACCTTACATATTGATGTGAACAACCAACGTAATTTGAAAGACCAACTCTACCGCATTATTCAGAAAAACGAAGACTCTATTCGAGATGCCTTTATCGTTAAGGCTCGGAATTCTGAAACTACAATTTTATACAGTCAGCTTAATTTTAATCTTAAAAAGAAAAACTACTTTCACGACTCACTTAGCTATGATGAAATATTCGTGATATTCAAAGCAAGGTGTGAGCTCCTTTCCTTAAATGGTAACCCTTATAATGGAAGCTTTAATCAATTCTGTACGCTTTGCAACCTAAAATCGAAAGAAGATTGCTTTCATATCATAAGTATATGCCCAATATTCAAAGGCAAATTTCCTTTGGAAAACAATCACTAACTATGCAGGAAACTATCCAACTTCTAAACGAGTGTGACTGGAAAACCCTAAGCAATTTCTTAAAACAGTTTACAAGTATAGGATGTTATTTATATCAGAATACGTTTGAAACTTTAGTTCTTTTTTTGTTGATTATTGAAAATTTAATTAAATTTTAAAATAAACATTTATAAACTTGCCAACCAGGCTAACGGCTTAGCCATAGCTCTTAAATTCATAATTTGTATTCAATTTTTTATATTGAAATGTAAATAAATGAATAACTTACTTACTTACTAGAAGAGACACCGGGCAGATCCTGCTCTAGATGGCGACACTTATTGTTCATAAGTTTATGAGTTACGAGTGCACTCTTGGATCTACTTGGTTGACTTAAGATTGGCTCAGTGAAAATTGTGTAAATTTGTAATTTAAAAGACTAAAGAAAAACATTTAAGTAAAGAGTTAACTTGGAATTGTTGATGAGTATAAATCTAATCACGTATATCACAATTACATCCTAAATTAACGATTTGGCAGCTAAATTAGTTTCATTAATTTATTATTTTTGTTTTTGAGTGGTTTTTCATAATCAAAATGTCAGTTCTGAAACTAACTGAACAACAAAAAAAGTTGAGATCGTCGGAGAAAAATTCAAACTACTCACTCAGTTCTATGAATTCCCCTGGATCTTCGCAATCACCTTTTTCATTGTGGAACAAAATAGAATCCCGATTAGAGGCCCTCACTAAAGACTTGACGAAAACTATTGTCACACAAGTAAAAACCGAAATTAATGTCATGTGCGAGAGTCTATCTCTTCGGATAAACAAAACTGAACATGATTTTGATACGAGACTTAAAACTATTGAGAGTAACTTTAGAGAGACTCAGCTCTGTTAATCACACTCTGTTTACATTGGGAAGTCGAATTGAATCACTGGAGCAACAGGGGGCAGATTGGATACACAAGAAGAAGAACTCACTATAGTTAAGGGACAAATTATGGAAAAAGACAATGCAATTCTTAAAATACAAATTGATGCACTTGCCCGAAATAATATTTGTGCAGATATCGTGCTCCATGGAATACCTTTCGTCGTTAATGAAAAGCTGGAAAACATTTTTCAACGCTTTTGTGATGTAATAAATTGTTTACCACTAAACCGAGAAGTAAAACAACAGCGAGCGCGATCATCGTTAAACTCCCGCACGCTCAAGACAAACTGAATGTTTCTTAAACATGCTAATACATTCTATAGACAAC
Organism: Eupeodes luniger; assembly: GCA_951509635.1. Lineage (NCBI taxonomy): Eukaryota > Metazoa > Arthropoda > Insecta > Diptera > Syrphidae > Eupeodes > Eupeodes luniger. The sequence goes on along the minus strand of OX608073.1, from coordinate 206,219,448 downwards.
ATAAGAGCCGTGACGTTAAACGACCTTGGCTTTGAAGCAAACAAGTTTGTGCGTGCTTACGAAAGCTTGACAAAAAGTAATCATGCACTTTTTCGTACTGCCAGCGTTCTCCATAAGAAGGGGTTTTTGCACTCTGTTTTTACCAGGCGTGGGAGAGTGTATGTTCGACAAAATAATGAAGAAAATACAAAGCCCATATGTGTCACAGGCATGGATTCATTTGAAGTTTTCTGCTCAGTCGACAGCAGTAATACTAATCCTGTGAGTAAAACTTTCTCCGCTGCTGATGTTTTTGCTGATCGAATTGACGTCACCAATGTTGCCTCTGGTTTGGACGATGATGATGAATGAGTTACCTGTTATTTTTTCTTTGTTTTTTTGTTTTGTTTTTCCTTTAATCTGCGATTGTAATTAGAGCAAGTTCGAATTATTTTTTATTACTATAATTTTTCTGCTATTCTTATTTTGCATATACATACATATATATGTACGTTTTTCTTATACTGAGCTCTATGCCTTTTAAAATGAATGCTTTTGTACAACGTTTTGGCTGTTTGTTGCCCTTTTTTAAATCTATTTTTTTTCATTGATGTTTCAATATTTATTTTGATTTCAGAAGTTCTTTATGAGTTAGTGCAAATATTTTTCTTTTCTGGGCTAATGGTGTTGGTTATTTTTTGTTTATTAAATTCTAATGGTTATTTGTACGGATCCTGACATCGTAAGATGCGTTCTGAATGTGTAGAGCGTATGGTGGATTCAATATATGTTGTTTAAATGCTGAAAGTTTAAGGGCTAAATATACTATGATGTACCAAGTCTTAAGTACTTCTATGGTTGATGTTATTATGGTGTCTGAATCTTGGCTGAACAATAATATCTTGGATAATTCAGTTTCTTTACCAGGTTATAACTTACATAGAAGTGACAGGAAGGACGGGGTTGGAGGTGGAGTTTGTGTTTATGTACGTCAAAATCTTTCTGCTATTTCTGTTTATCAGTCTAAAAATTCGAATATTGACTTTATTTGCATTGAAGTGAATTGTTTAGAAGATAAATACTTAATTGTATGTATCTACAGCCCACCAAACATGTTTAAAGACGAATATATTGGAGAATTAGAAGAAACTTTACTCAGACTGGGTCCGAAATACAGTAACATCTTATTAGGTGGTGACTTCAACGTAAATCTTCTGGCTAATAATAGTTTCACTAGGTTATTAAATCACTTTTGTGACAAGTTCGGCTTACTTACTTACTTACTTAAGGTGGCGCTACAGTCCGGGGCGGACCTGGGCCTCAACCAACATGCGTCTCCAGCCAGCTCGGTCCCTAGCTAGCTGTCTCCAGTTTCGCACGCCAAGTTGGTTGAGGTCCTCACCCACCTGAGTGCGCCACCTGAGTCGCGGTCTTCCTCTACTGCGCCGTCCCTCGGGATTGGATTCGAAGACCTTCCGGGCTGGAGCGTTGATGTCCATTCGCTCTACATGACCCAGCCATCTAAGCCGTTGGACTTTTATTCTGCTAACTAGGTCAGTGTCGCTGTACAGCCCGTACAGTTCGTCGTTAAATCTTCTCCTCCATTCTCCATCTATACGTACGGGACCAAAAATGACAAGTTCGGCTTATCAGTTGTAAATAACCGTTGGCCTACTTGTTTTAAGTCGGAGGCTAACCCTTCACTTTTAGACATGTTTTTGACCACTGCTAAGTGTAAAATGTTGGGTAATGACCAAATAAGACCTACCTCTGAGTTCATTCACGACTTTATATTCTGCTTCATACAATTTGAAAGAGACGTAACTAATTTTTCTAGAACAATCAGCTTAAGATCATATCGTGACTTCAGCTATGAGGATTTGTCGACGAATTTCAGAAGGCCTGATTGGGATGAGATATTTTATTCGACTGATGTCAATGTCAAAGTGTCACTATTCAACAGTTTACTCACACGATTGTATAATGATTATGTCCCAGTAGTTACTAAAGAACTAAAAACAAATTGTTGCCCCTGGTTTAATCCCAATATAAAACACCTTATAAGAGAAAGAGAGTGCTTTTTTCGAAGATTTAAAAACAATCCTTGTGAATACAATAAAAGACAATATGTACATGCACGTAATAAGGTGAGCTCGCTGATTCGCAACTCTAAACGCGCTTACTTGTTGCAAAAACTTGATCCATAGCTTGAGTACAAAGGAGCTTTGGAGTAACCTAAAAAAACTTGGTGTGAAGAAAGATAAAAACTCAAAATGTCCTTTCAGTGCTGACGAAATGATTGGTGTTCTTTTTCCGTCCTTGTCCAGAAATAGAAGTCCAGACGATATTCTAACATTGCCAGACAGTGGAAATTCTTTTTCATTTGCTTGCATTGATGCTAGTGAACTACTTAACTCTGCAAAGTCTATTAAGTCTAATGCAATTGGTCCTGATGATATTTCTCCAAAATTTTTAAAAATTGTTCTCCCAATCGTTGTTAATTACCTACTCCATATTTTCAACTATTGTATTTATAGTGGTAGATTTCCAGATGTATGGAAAAACGCAAACGTCATTCCAGTTCCGAAAAAAGCAAACCCTTTGAATGCATCTGAGTATAGGCCCATTAGCATCTTATCATTTCCCTGTAAGTTGCTGGAAAAAATTATGCATGACCAAATACAGACTTATATCAATAACCGTGACCTTCTCTCAAAATGGCAATCTGGGTTCAGAAATAAGTACAGTTGTGAAACTGCTGTCATAAGAGTTACAACAGACATTCGGTATGCCCTAGATTCAGATAAAAATGGTATCATTGTGCTCTTAGACTTTTTTGTTTGTTTTTTTGATTGTATTGACAACTCTTTTTTACTTGCTAAACTAAAACATACTTTTAAGTTTTCTAACACATCACTTAAACTTTTGTATAATTATCTAGCTGATAGAGTCCAAATAATTAAAACAGATGTTGGTATTTCAAAAACCCTAACTTCTAGGTTACTGGGTCCTCTACTTTTCTCCATCTTCATAAATGACCTCCCTGATATAATTTGTAACTGTCAAGTTCACCTATATGCGGATGATGTGGTTCATTATTTTTTTCGCCCTACTGGTTTGATGGAAGATTGTGTTGCAAGAATAAATGAGGATTTGAGTCATATTTTAAGTTGCTCTAATGAAAACCGCATGAAATTAAATCCTGCTAAGTCTCTAGCCATGTATTGCTCTAGAGCTGAGTATGACCCTTCTGACTTACCTGCAGTAGTTCTCAATAATGAAGTCATAACCTATGTATGTAAAGGATGTTACCTATTTAGGCTACAAAATTAATACTAATGTCAGCTGTTGTATCGCAGTATCAGATGCAATCAGAAAAATATATGGGGGATTGCGTAGTTTGAGGTCTTCTTCGGAATTGTTTTTGCCCCAAGTTAAGAAACAGATCATTAAGTCTTTACTATTGCCTTTTTCCTCTTATAATGCTTGTATTTATCCTGTTTTAGACTGTGATTGTAAACGTAAACTTAATGTAGCATTTAATGATTGTATTAGATTTATTTATAGTGTCCCGAGACACACAAGTGTGTCTCATTTGCGGCATACTATCCTAGGAATGAATATGGATGACTACTTGAACTTTCACCTTATTCTGACACTACGTAAAATCATCCTCAGAAGATGCCCCAGTTACCTCAGTGAGGATTTAATTTTTGCCCAGTCACAAAGAGGCTTAAAACTTATTTTGCCGCGTTTTTATCGCAACATTGCAGAACGATCATTTTACCACAGATAATAATTTCATACAGATGTCTCATCCCTGCAGGAAAAAATGAAACATTTTTTTCCCTTAACAGACAAGCCTTAACAGACAGAGCTTTTAAAAATAAAGCTGAGAAAGCTCTTTTTGCCTCGCATATTTTTTTTTCTTTTTAGAAACTTTTCTCTTCTCTTTTGTCATTTTGTTTGCCAATGAATACAAAAACAAAGTTCGGTCCATTGGAAACAAATGTAAACAACCCTATTTTTTACAAGGAAGTATATGGGAGTTGATGTAGGTTATCTGTTTCTTGTTTTTTTATGCGCGTTTTGGTGCATAAAAGAAGAAAGGGGTGATAATTTTTGTTTATTTTTTTGTGAATGTTAGATTGTTAGGTGTCCGGTAAGGAGAATAGAAGTTGCTTGTGTATTGATATATGAAAATTGTGTGGGCAAGTAGTTTTTTTTTTTTTTAAATTTTTTTTTTTTAAATTCATTTTTATTACTTCAATCTTAAATCTATCTTAAAGCAAGACAAAAATTCATAAAACTAGCCTAATTAACCATAACTTACAACTAACTAACTGGTCCCATACGGACGCTCTAAGTTAAACATTTTTTAAATTCATTTTATTTATTTTTGTATTCATTAGAAAATTTAGAAAAAACTAATGTCAATATCCTTTTTTATTTTTACTTAAAAAACTACTTAAAATAAGGTCCTTAATATAAAACTTAAAGCTAACTAAAACTACCTATTCTACCTATAAACTACTTAAAACTAGAACAACCACAGCAGCAAATCTAATTATCTAACGTTTTGTTTTTCATATTTTGTTGTCTTTTTTTTTTTTTTTATCCATTTATTTTTTTGTATTTTTTTTTGTTCTTTTTTTTTCGTTTTTTTTTTGTATTTTTCGTGTATATTTTGTTTGTAATTTTTTTTTTTTTGTGCCACCATGCCTATTCTACTTAAAACTAAACCCTAAAACTATAAAACAAGTATGTGAGCCGGCCAAGGCTTAAAACCCCATCCCGACTACCCACTATCAAGTGCCGATTGAAGCCACCAAAACTGGTTCTCCTGCTTCACCCTATCAGTTCGGTCCCGTTCGGACACAGCCCTACTGAACCGAAGGAGCTCTGCTCCGCCTTGTGCCATGACGTCCCGATTGTACAGGAGTCGCCTATCCACGGTTCGTCGTCTGACGTGGTAGATTAGCGGAACTGCCAATCTATCCTGTATCAGACCGCATCTGTCTAAAAAGAGGAATGCCTCTGGTCGAATGAAGCCGCCCAAGCGTGCACTCTCAAAATACTCGTCGTTCGGATAGAACGCCCCGAAAATTAAATTGTTGGTCGAAGACATAGCTCTTGCAATGTGACCTCGAACAAGTTTTATCACGAAATTGTCAATTCTGTTGATTCGAGCCCCGTTGTATAGGACCTCGTTGGAATAGTAATGCACGTAAGAAGATTCGGCTGTTCGATATAAGCCGGTACAGCGTCGTAAACACTGCCGCTCGAACACTCGAAACTTCTCCATCTGGGAAGGGGCAACGTTGAACAACACAGGACAACCATAAACGATCATCGGCCGTATGAGGGCCATGTAGCAAATTACCTTCACTCTGGGGTCAAGCCGACTGCTAAAAAACAGCCGTTTCGTCAGAGCGAAGGCTCCTCTGGCCCTGGTCAGAGCAGCATTTATATGCCTGTCGAAATATAAATACTGATCTAACCAGATACCGAGGTACTTCACTACACTTTTGCTCGCTAATGGCTGCCCGTGAAGATCAACGATAACCATCTTGCGCCAATTCTTGCACGTATCCCTCGTGGCCCTAGCCAACGGAGTCCGGAACAGAATTGTCTCCGACTTCTGGACATTTATTTTCAGTTTCCAGTCGTCGCAATATCGCTGAATCTTGTCGAAATCACGCTGCAAGAGAATTCTAATAACCTCAACCTTTCGGGCCGTTCTGTACGCAATAAGATCGTCGGCGTACGCAATTGCCTTTGTAAGACTACCTATCAGATCGCTGGTGTAAATGCTGAAAAGAATCGGCGAATTCACCGCTCCCTGTTGAAGACCATTTTTAATTAAGAATGTTGTGGTAGAAATTGCCACTTTTGACAACAAACTTTCTACCGTTAAGCATATCATAAAGTATATACAACAATGGTTTGCTTATACCAAGCCTGCTCAGTTTTAGGTAAAGACCCTCTAACCATACGGTGTCAAAGGCCTTTTCCAAATCAACCAGAACAGCACCTGTGCATTGTTGTTTTGATTTATTCCATTGGATATCAGAAACGAGTTTAGACGCAGCATGAATTGTGTCATGACCCGCCTTGAACCCGAACTGTTTATCCGGAATTATTTTGTTGTCCGCAGCCCACTTAGTCAGAGCCCTATTGATGATCTTTTCGAAAACTTTGCTGATGCTCGGAAGAAGACTTATCGACCGAAGATTTGACGGGTTGGAGTTGTCCTTTCCCTTTTTCGGGAGAGGATGAACCACAGAGGTCTTCCAATGCACTGGATAATATGCATTATTCAGTGCATTATTGAAGAGTGTGGTGTAAATGTCAATTGCCTCCCTCGGTAAATGTCTTAGTACAACGTTCGATATACCATCGACACCTGCTGACTTTTTATTTTTGATTGAGTTGAAGATGAGCTGAAGCTCAACCTTCGTTACTAACAAGGGACTTGGTCCCGTTTGCTCGGCGATTATGGCATTTGCCAAGGAATCGTCATTGAACCGCACGAAACCGCGGTTCTCAGATCGCCATTGTGTTATATCATTTCGAAGGTAAAAGTGATTAAGTAGGGCTCTGTTTTCCAGGTCGTGGTTGGGGCGAATGCTAACATTCACCTTGTACACTTGCTGGAAAGCAGCTCCCACCGCCTCCACTTTTTCCTTCGGATCTTCAATTATAAAAAAGTCATCGTCAGAGATGGCTTCTTCTGGATCTATTTGCGCTGTCCTGAGTACGTTTGTGTTCTCTTCAGTTCTTTGGAGTTTCAGACACGGAAGGTCATTGTCGTTCTTTTTCCTAAATATCTTGTTGATTTTAGGGAACATACCAGGGTCACTGGAATTAACTGACCGGATCTTACGGTCCCAGTACTTGTTAATTGATAACCTGTAGTTTTCCTTAATCAACAGATTGACATTTTTTATTGACGACTTCAGTGTCCTAACCTCCAAGTCGTGTTGGTCTGTCAGTCGTCTGTACAAGGTTTTGAGTCTTGTCAGTAAGCCACTCTTGTGCCTACGTAGTGCGTCAATAGTCGCGTTTCTGTAAGCGTCCATTTGGTCCCGTTCTTTGTACTTTGGTATTGTCCGTTCCATCGTTCGTTTTATTGTTTCGTCCATCTGTTGTAAATGTTGGTCAATTTCTGTATTTGTCAGGTTTCTGTTGTTTGGTGGGGCTATGTCACTCGAACGAAGTTCTCTCGCTAGGGCGTTGGTGAAACGAGGCCAGCGCATCTTACTGTAATTGTAAGAATGCGTTGCAACGTATTCCTCCAACTCCACGCGTTCGTTCGGAATCTGCATAACAGCAGCCAGTCCGCAGTGATCACTGTCGTACTCGACTGTATGTAAGCAGTTTCGAGGGTGATTACCCACTTTGTCTGTAACTGTCAGTCTGGTGTCGTACAGCAAAAGATCCAGAAAGGAACCGGTTCTTGGATACGATGGCTTTTCAGTAGCCAGCAGGTCGACGCCATATTCAACGCTGTAAAGATTCATCAAATTAAAAAGATGGTTACCTCTTGGATTACTATGTTGATTTCCCCAATCTTCATGTTTTGCGTTCAAATCACCGGCCAAGATGAAATAGTTTTCTTCCAAGCTCAGTTTCAGTTCCCTAAAAAGAATCTCGAGTTCTGAAGCAAAGTAAGAAACCTGCGGAGCTCCAGCCGCATAAGCCGCATAAGCCGCAATCATATACATCCGCTTCCCTTGAGTGAGAGAGATGCATACAACGCAAACTTCTAGCGTCTTGAGCTTTCGCAATTCATTGTTGTATATGACTTAATAATTAATGCCTTTTCGTATAAAGAGAGCGACACCGCCCCCTTGAGTGGAGTCGGGCCGGTCTCTTCTTACGATATTGTAATTTTTATGAGTCAATTTGTGTTTGTGATTTAGCTTAGTTTCGCTAGCCATAAACACATCGGGACTGTAGTCTTTCAACAATTGGAACATATTGGCTCTTCGTTCAATCCTAATCAGTGAATTTACATTCACAGCTAGGACTTTTAGGCGCGTCTCCGGTAGCGCGCCCATTATGGTCTAAATTGCGCCAGGCCAGGCAACAAAGAGTAGAGATGATCTACCCTTTTGCCTTCCTCCTTTATCTGACTTTGCAGCCCTGTTAGTTGACCTTGAATGCTCAACAACTCTCATGTTCCCATTCCCTGACACCATTTGGGCGTAAGAGAATTTGGGATCCACGAATTTTTGTGTTGGAGCCTGTCGAACTGTTCGACTTCCATCGGCTTTTTGACTGGCCTGTTTTTGTTTTATTTGCTGGACCTTAGGGCAACCCCTATAGCTAGCCGGGTGCCCTTGGTTTCCGCAAAGGACACACTTGAGCTGGGTCAAATCCTCAACCCGCTCCTTCCCCAGCTTGCATTCTCCCTCGTTTCAGAGCACCTGACGCAGCGCAACTGCATATTGCAGTTGGCTCCGGCATGGCCGAACCTCTGGCACTTCGTACATTGTAAAATGTCGTCGTGCCTTTTTAATGTCTCCCAGTGTATTGCTTGATAGTCGAGGCATTTGATTTCCCTCAGACTCTCAAACCTACTTTGGGGCGATAATGTTACGAGGAACATTGGCAGCCTGTAACCCCCTCGCCTGGACTTCACCGTAGTGAAAGGCTTGACCCCGATGAAATCGAGATCGTCGATGGCTTTTTGGCGGAGCTCAGCTAAGAGCGCCTCCGGTTCCGTGCAGGAACTTATGCCCTTCAGTAGGACCGTCTTTAATTTTTCGCTTTTAGGCGTGAAGCTGAAGAACTCAGCTGTGGCCTCCTTAAGCACTTCTTTAACTATTTTGTATTCGGCCAGTGAGAAGCACTGTACCGAATACCGCTTTTCTTTTTCATTTAATATATTTATGACAAAATTGTTTTTGGTGGCCGACTTACATACCTGTTTTAAGTCCTGCAGGTCAACCCGGTAGGTCCTAATTGGTGGCACCTTCTCCTTCTTGGGCTGTGGTTGTTTCTGGTGTTGCTGCTGTTTCTGCTGCTGCTGTTTCTGCTGCTGCTGTTTCTGCTGCTGCTGTTGCTGCTGCTGTAGGATTTGTTGTTGCTGCGGCTGTTTTGTTTCTTCTTGTAGGCGTTGTTTGGCTTTTGTTGAGGTTGTTGGGCCCTCAACACTTGGGCCTGCTGTTGCTGGCGGTGCTTTTTTAAATTGCTCCGCTCCTGAGATTTTGGATGCGGGTTTGCTTTGTAGATGTTGCTGCTGTGGTTGTTGTTGCTGTTGTTTTTGTTTTTGGTGCAGTAGCCGTTGCGCGGCTTCTTGCTGCCGGCGCGCCTCTTGCTTCTGCTTAAGTTGACTGAGGAGCGGCTGCATTTCCTCCTTCATTTTCTTAAGATATTCTTCATATTCACTGATTGTTGCCTGTTTAGATTGCAGGGCCTGCATCAGTGAATTTTCTTCTTGGAGGATTTGGGCAACATCCACCTCCAAATCCTTTTTTGTAGACGGCTCTGGCTTTTTTGAGCTCTTAGATCTATTTTGCGGCGATCTATACTCCCCTTCTCCTCCGTCAGAGACGTACACGGGGGTCTCCATATCGTCACCCTCAGAGACTTCACTCTCTGACGTCATTCCTGTGTTATTTAGTGGCAGCTGCAGCTTTCCTTTCATGGCTGCTCGCTTAGCTGCATTGGGTCGCTTCACTAGGTTAGGCGTCTGCCTTTTCCTTTTAATTGATGTTTGCCATTGCGGATCCGATGTGTAACCTGATATTACAGTCATCTGTGTTACCGCTGCTGGAACTGTTTTGGCATCACCCGATGTGTCAGCAGAGGTATCTTTCGATACCCCTGCTCTTTTCTCCTTCACCATTTGTTTTTGTTCCCAACTAATAAAGTCCACAATTTCTCGGTTGTGAAAAAAAGCTATTAATTTTTTGGTTTACTCCGGCTGGGACTCGAACCCACGACCCTTCGATCTGTCTTCGGAAGCCACTTTTTTTTTTTTTTCAAATTCATTTTTATTAATTCAATCTTAACCTATCTTAAAGCTAGACAAAAATTCATAAAACTAGCCTAATTAACCATAACTTACAACTGACTTACTGGTCCCATACGGACACTCTAAGTTAAACAATAATACTTAATGCTAATGCCTTTCGGCCCTAAGATCTATTTAACTTCAATTCAATTTTATTTATTTTTGTATTCATTAGAAAATTTTAAAAAACTAATATCAATATCCTTTTTTATTTTTACTTAAAACTACTTAAAATAAGGTCCTTAAATTCTTCGGAAGCCACCTCCTCTGGGCTATCGATTGCTTGTTAAAAATGGTGGCACACTGCCGTCTTAAATGCAAACACTACAAATGCACTTTTATTATTATATTTTTTTAAATTAAAAGTCAACTGCTAATCACTTCCAAACACTTGTATTCACTTTGAAAGTCAAAGAACGACTGTGTGGGCAAGTAGGGACAAGTGAATGTGCACATGACTTGGTTTCTGAGTTTTCTATTTTTAACTTCCCATAGGAAGTTATTGTAATGGGTCCGATTTGTCGAATTGAAAATTTTGACATTTCTCGACGTTTCAAGGTCCCCAGAGTCGAAATAAAAGATTTTTAGTAAGATGTCTGTGCGTGCCTGTGTACGTACGCGCGCCGTCCATAGCTCAAGAATTTTCAGAAACATCAAGTTAACAGTTTCCTTACAAAATATAAAAACATTATCTACTAAAACTTAGTAAAAATTTACTTTCGACTCAAAATTGTTTACAAAAATTAAAAATATTGGCTTCAAAATAATTTTATCTCACAAAAAATATTGTTTTCGATATTCAATAATTTTTTTATAAGAATCCAAAAGTCCGTTTTTTTCATAAAAAAAAATCTACAAGTACGCAACATGGGTAAAAAATGATGGTCGGTTCTCGATATCTCGTGAACGGTAGAAGATATTGACTTCAAATTAATTTAATTCATCCAATTTGTATTTGTTTATATAAGAAATAAAAACTTTTAAGAAATGCTACTTCAATTGGTAAAAATTGATTTTCGACTCAAATATCTTTTCAAAACTTTGAGATATTGGCCTTAAACTACTTTTATCTTTTAAAACATATTGTTGTCAACATTCAGTAAAATTTTGAAAAAAATCGAATTGATAGTTTTTGTACAAAAAATTAAAAATCTAAAAAAATTAAACAAAAGTTGGTAAGAATTGTTTTTCGAAGTAAATACCTTTTCAAAAATTTGAGATTATGGCTTTAAACTAATTTTATCTTATAAAATATATTGTTTTCAATATTCAGAACAATTTTGAGAAAAATGGAATTGACAATTTTTTTTACAAAATATAAAAAAACCTAAAAAAAAATTAATAAAAGTTGATAAAAATTGATTTTCGACTCAAATATATTTTCAAAACGTTGAGATATTGGATTTAAACTAATTTTATCTTTCAAAAAATATTGTTGTCAACATTCAGTAAAATTTGGATTTGGGGAGAGTGCAAGGTGAGGTGGGTGCGTGCAAAGTCTCTTTTGCATTTAAATAAGCTGGATTTAAGAAAAATGAATTTAGCCCAGGTATATCTTAATCCATATTCGATTTTTGGTAATTTTCAATTTTCTCAAGAACTAGAAGACATAAAATCATCTAGTTTTAAGTTTTTGATCAAAAGCAAATAAGAGCAATGAATTCTTAAAAAAAAATAGTAGATAAACTTAAAGTTTTGAAAAATTACACTTTAAACGTTTTTTTAAACTTTTTTTTAACAAATTTTGAGTTTAAAACAATTTTTTTCAAAAACTATCCATAGTTTTGACCTGATTTAAAAACAAGTTAATAGACAAAAGTGTTGACTTTGAAAAAATGTATAAAACATAGTTGTAAGTATTACCATTAGTTTTTAATTATTTTTTTTTCATTTAACATACATATTTTTTTAAATTGCCCCTACGGGGGGGATAGACCCCCCTCCCATAGTAAAAAAATGTTTGTTTTAAACTGTTCTATACAAATCCGTCATAAAACTTTGTCGCCTAGTTATCGTACTCTCCCCCGTTATTCTTCGTTGGGGGCCGTTCATAAAATACGTCACGCTAAAATCAGCTTTTTCTGACCCCCTCCCCCCCATTGTCACGCTTTGTCACGCTTTCTGTGACCCCCCCCTAGAAATATTTCGTCACAAAAACGAAGCCCCCCCCCCCCTGAATATGATAAATTTCAAATGATACTACACACATTTTGAGAATTTAAATATTTAATTAGTTTTTATAATAAAATTTAAATAAAGTAATAAATATCTTTTGAAACGAATAAATAAATATTATTTAAACATGTTAAACATTTTTACTAATCAGAAGTCCAAGGATTCTGTAAATGCCCCGAAATATCTATAATCGGTATTGCAGCATCTTATTCTTCATTTATTTCAAAAATAGTCAAAAGAAATACTAATTGAAAATGTTTTAATGAATGGCGAACGTCACGTTACCATAGACCCCCCGTCCCCCCTTGTCACACCTTGTCACACTCAGCAAGAGCCCTCCCTCCGCCTTGTGTGCGAACGTATTTTATGAACGGCCCCTTGCACAAAATTGTTTTTGAGATAAAACCATTTTTCATTCGTAAAATTTTCGAGGTGACAAATATTTTTTTTTCAGTTTTTTTTTTTTGATTTACAAAAAACCGTTAATTGGATTTTTTTCCAAAAATATACTAGTTTGGTACCACGTTACAATATATAATTTAAAACTTAATTCAAGTCTCCAGCTTTATTGGTTCATGAGATATTTTGGGTTAACCAAAATGTTCACCTTTTTTTAAATTGCTATGGTAAAAAAACCACACACTCAATTTTTTTGAAAGTCCAGATCAGATGCAGAAACTTTCTACATTATTATCTGTATAACACAAATTATTTGAAGTCGATATCTCTTCTGGTTCTTGAGCTATGGACGACGAAAAAAACGTTGCGAACGAACGTACACACGCACGCACAGACATCTTCCCAAAAATCTTTTATTTCGACTCTAGAGACCTTAAAACGTCGAGAAATGTCAAAATTTTCAATTCGACAAATCGGACTGATTACAATAACTTGCTATGGGAAGTTAATAAATCAAAAGGAAACACGTTTTTTTTTATACAGTTATGTCAAGGAAACAAACAAATCAGGGACAATACAATACCCTATTACCATTGGCGAGTCGAATGAATAAACGTGTGAGTGTGAGAAATTGGTATTACCGTTGGCGAATTGAGAACCGTTGATTCGACTTAAATGTCATTACTTTTTCGAAGTTTGGTCTCACTCTATTGTCGTTATCGAATGTTCGTTAATTTGAACGTCATTCGAGTTATTTTTTGTCGAACGTTCATATTGTGTGAGAAAAGGTCGAAGCTTATGTAAAAGAAATGTCGGAAAATAAATATCTGGAAATGGAAACGAAAAAGCACGAATTGGAGATGCTTAAATTTAATTTAAAAATTAAAATAAGTTTTATTTTCTTGTACTTTTCTTATATTATAGTTATGTATGAATGAATTCTTTTTTTTCTTCTTTCTTTTTTTCTTGTTCATAAAGAGTTAATACTTAATTTTTAAATCAAATATATTTTTTATGAAAGCAAAATAAACTTGAACTTGAATTGCACCCCAATGTTATGTTTTTTATTTACAGAGATTCCATTATTTGATTTCTTCTGCGTTCGGCTTCTGCACTGCTTGGAGTTTCGAGTTGTATTCCTTCTGTTGGTAAAGTTATTTCTTCTTCTACAATCTCGGGATCTGTAACTCGGTATTTTATACAAATGTTATTCAAGGCACAGCATGCATTCACAATTTGTTTTGCCTTTGAAGGAGCGTAATGCATTTTCCTTTCATTTAAAAGACAGCGAAATCGACTCTTAAGAACGCCAATAGTCCTTTCTATTATATTTCTACCTTTGGCGTGCTGCTTATTGAATAAAGACTGCCTTGAACCAGAACTTACGTTTCTGATAGGAGTGAGCAAACAAGACGATAGTGGGTAACCGGCGGCGTCTCCTAAAAATAAGAAAAAATTATTGAACGACTAAATAAATATATAAATACTACCAAGAAACATTGAACGTTCTCCTCTTTGGTACCACGTTTCAAGAACTGACTTAAGATTAAGATTACTTCAGTTCCATAAAAAGGAATCATGGGTCGATCCAGGATATCTTGCGTCAACATAACGAATACACATTTCATGGTCACACGCCTTAAAAACTTGCATTAAAAAACAAAAGCTATTCTCAAGGAAAACACTTACTAATATTGCGTTTAAACTGTAATATCCTTTTCTGTTTAGATACTGATGACGTAATTCAATCGGAGCAACGATTCCTATATGGGTTCCGTCAACACATCCAATTACTCCTGGTAACCTGATGGTTGAAAAAAAATAGTTTCGTGCATTTTGTTTTTCATCGGATGACATGTTGAGACTGATCCAGGTTGGACATAATTTGTCTTCAATTGCACACACAACTTCTTTTAATACTAAGGAAACCGAGCATTGTGACAGTCCTAAGTCAAAATCATTTCCTACGCTGCTTTGAAATCTAAGGAAGGGCACAAGCTAATTTTAGTACAGCAGGGATTGAAGAGGTGCTGGCATTTTTAAATTGGCCTTCCAACTTGTTTAATACAAAAACAAACGCTTCCTTATTCAGTCGAAAATACGATCTGAAACTTAAGGAATTAATTAGAATTAAGAGAATTTCCAGCACAAAATATTTTTTCTACTTACAGATGATTAGGGAGTTGCAATACATTAGAGTTGTCTCGAATATTCTTCCGCAGTCGAAGTATTCTTACTTTGTTTCTGTTATTTTCGTTTTCTCCAAAAAACAAATCTACATATGTTGCTTATCATTTTGGTTTATTTTGTAATTTTATTAAATATGAAAATTATCAATTAATGGACACAACATTTTTTTTTTAAATTTCATGAGTTGACGTTTATTATGTCTGTTATTTTTTTTTTGTATGGTAGCATTGAATTTCGAACTCGAATTGTAAAGTTCGCCAACCGTAGTACGTCGAATATGTTAGTTCGCTAATGAGAACATCTCACGTCGTACGTTCGATTCGCCAACCATAATAGGGGTGAAATCTACAGGGAGACCCTTATTTGCACAGAAAACAGTACCTACATATTTTATTTTTTGCTGAACAAAATGTACTTGTCCATTTTTGAAGAAGTTATCTTTTAAATAATAAAAAAAATAAGATCAGTTTTTTGCAAAATAGAAAAAAAAAATATTATTTTAATTGTTGACTCATTATGTAGGTACAATGAGGTACATACTGTGCATTGTACATGAGTACCTCATCATCCAATTGACACCAGTCAACACTTCATTACGTTTGAAAAGATATAAAACTGAAAAATGTATTCGTGGAAATTTTAGAAAATTGAAGAAAAAGATGAATTTATAAAAAAGAAATCCACATAAATGCACGCAGCTAGCATTTACATATCCGATTATACGAACTCGAGCTATAAAGACAACCTTGTCCTTGCTTTGTTTCTATTTCCAAAGGCAACTGTAAATATTTTTTTTCTCGTCGTCGACAAGCGATTAACTCTCCTGCACTTGTTTTCAACGCATCACTACCAACCAAACCACAAAAAACCAAAATAAAACGAGTTTTGTTTTCATTTGTGAAGAATGATCATGGTGTATTATGTGTGTCTGTGCATTAGGATTATGAGAGGAAAAGAACATACAAAAATGATTTCAGTTTTTTCTTTGCCTTAGTTTTCATTCATAGGAAAGACGAGTTAAAGCTTTTTGAAAAAGCTCTTTTATTTGGTTGATTTCAGTTTCATATATCATTTCTCGCCATAAGGGTGAGACATCTGTATAAAATTATTATCTGTGATTTTACGTTTCAGCAATTCGTCTATGGAACTTACTTCCTAACGAGTTGCAATGCACAGCCTCACCTTCAGCTTTCAGGAATAAATTATTTTTGTACTACACTAACTGACTCAATATGTTTACTTCTTTTATTATAATTTTTGTTTCTCCTCTCTTTTCTTAATGACTTATTTAAATATGTATCTTATTTCTATAGATGACTCAATCAAATGTTTTAATTAATGTAATGTTTATTAGTAAAGGCTTAGTCGCTTATTAATTTTTATCATTATTTTATATTATTTTCTCTGTTAGTAACATTAATTGTAATATAATATTATTGATGCTCTAAAAGATTTAAATCTTAATGTATCTATGTAAATCTTGTATCGGTCTATCAAATACAACGCCCAATTTAACAGATTTGGTCCTTATGGGAAATTTACTCACAATTTGTTATGGTAGAGGAAGAAAACGGAATATTTGTTTCTTTTTATTTGGAATAAAAAATAACAATAACAACTGTTTAGGTATGTCTGTTGAAGTGTGACATTCAAGGTCAAATCACGTTCGCTGCAGAAAATGTATTTTTAAGGTTTTTTTTTTTTAATTTCGTTCTCATTCATAAAATGAAAATGATGTTGGTGTATGCATGTAATTCGATATGATGATAATTGGTGAGTTTCGTTGTGTTTTTCTTCAATTTTGTTATTAATTTGATACCTGTGATGGGTTTATTTTTAAATTTCTTTTTTTTTTTTTCTCAAAATATTATTGGGATAATGGACGAATCAAACTTTACTACAAAGTATGCATTGCAAATGTATATACATATACAGGGTGTACCGTAAGTAATGGATAACCCTGAAATGCCGCATAGTAGACTTTATGACCGTCCTGAAAACTGATAAAAAAAAGTTCTATCCCAACCACAAGAAAAGTTATATGCATTTTTTTGTTCAATGCATTATTTTTTTTTCTTACTTTACATTTTTGAATACCACGACTACAAGTGAATGAGTTCCATCATTTTTTTTTGCAGGAATATTTTACATTACTTGTGCCAACACATAAGTAGAAGAAAATTATTATAACTGTTGGACTTCTTAGAGAAAAAAATTATTTAACATTGAATTTCAATGCAAAATGTGAAAACAAATAATTTTTGAAAAAGTTAAATCATAGCTGGTATAAAAAAAATGCATGAATACGTGAGTGGCCAACTATTTTAAAAATATGCGCGTTAAATGCAGATTTCAAAATGGTATTACTTATTATTATATCTAGGGTCAATAGCAAGTTATTGGTAAAAATCTGCAATACTAGAGTAAATTTAGCAAAAACAAAAGTTTTCAAAATTAGCTCAGTAAACGTGAAAATAATACCAAGCGTTGAACATAGCAGATTTTTGATTTATTGGCTGTTTCTACGATGTTGTCCTTATGATAAATCCAAGCTTTCAACTTCTAGGGCCGAATGCATTAATGATAAAAATGTCAAAAAAGTGCAAAAAAAAGGTTACATTTTCGAACTTGTTTTGAATTTTACCTGTTCTATTGGGCTTAAACAAACCCATCAAATATTTTGTTGGTTGGTATTAGTTTATTTGTTATTTTATCTAAACAAAAAGTTTTTTAGCCAGCTTTTAGTCACATGATCACTTAGTTAGAAAACAAAAATAGATAATTTTTGAATTTTGTTTTTATTTAAAGCAAATGCTCAAACTGTTTTCCACCCACTCTTATACAGGTTCTGCACCTCCGAATAAATGAACGTCTTAGTGAACGTGCAAGGTTTTGCTCAGAATTTGTAATACAGCTGCCTCCACACGATTTCTTAGCTCCTCTAAAGACCTGATCGGCTTGCTGTATACGATTTCCTTAATGCATCTCCAATAAAAAAATCAAGTGGATTTAGGTCTGGTGAACGGGGTGGCCATAAAATTGGTCCCAGACGTCCTATCCATCTGCCTGGATATCTGGCATTTAAATATGCCCGCACAGGCACAGCATAGTGTGCCGAACAACCATCATTTTGAAGCCAATGGGATTCCTTTAGTTCTTGAGGCACTTCTTCCAGCAAGGTTGGGAGATCATTTTGGAGGAACTCCAAATAACCTTGGCCAGTTACAATCCCCGGCAACTCAAAGGGTCCAATTGTTTTCCCATTGAGAATCCCAGTTTAATAGTTTATTTTGAATTGGTACTGGGACCTGTCTTCCCTCATGATGTTTGGGTTTTGTAGTGCCCAGAAGTGGAGATTATGGAGATTAGTGTAGCCATCTCTTTTAAATGTCGACTCATCGCTCCAAAGAATTTTGTCAAAAAACTGCGCAACTTCTTCAATTTTCATTTAAATAAAAAAAAATTCAAAAATTATCTATTTTTGTTTTCTAACTAAGTGATCATGTGACTAAAAGCTGGCTAAAAAACTTTTTGTTTAGATAAAATAACAAATAAACTAATACCAACCAACAAAATATTTGATGGGTTTGTTTAAGCCCAATAGAACAGGTAAAATTCAAAACAAGTTCGAAAATGTAACCTTTTTTTGCACTTTTTTGACATTTTTATCATTAATGCATTCGGCCTTAGAAGTTGAAAGCTTGGATTTATCATAAGGACAACATCGTAGAAACAGCCAATAAATCAAAAATCTGCTATGTTCAACGCTTGGTATTATTTTCACGTTTACTGAGCTAATTTTGAAAACTTTTGTTTTTGCTAAATTTACTCTAGTATTGCAGATTTTTACCAATAACTTGCTATTGACCCTAGATATAATAATAAGTAATACCATTTTGAAATCTGCATTTAACGCGCATATTTTTAAAATAGTTGGCCACTCACGTATTCATGCATTTTTTTTATACCAGCTATGATTTAACTTTTTCAAAAATTATTTGTTTTCACATTTTGCATTGAAATTCAATGTTAAATAATTTTTTTCTCTAAGAAGTCCAACAGTTATAATAATTTTCTTCTACTTATGTGTTGGCACAAGTAATGTAAAATATTCCTGCAAAAAAAAAATGATGGAACTCATTCACTTGTAGTCGTGGTATTCAAAAATGTAAAGTAAGAAAAAAAATAATGCATTGAACAAAAAAATGCATATAACTTTTCTTGTGGTTGGGATAGAACTTTTTTTTATCAGTTTTCAGGACGGTCATAAAGTCTACTATGCGGCATTTCAGGGTTATCCATTACTTACGGGACACCCTGTATGTGTAAGTATAGGTAGGTATATTGTTTAGGTTAAAGTTAATTAGGTAATAATTAGTAATAACATTAAAAACTGTCGAGTGAAGAAAAAAAGAAATAATAAAAGTGGAGAAAAAAAGGATTCTTAAAGCCATTTCTGGATCATGTTACCATTTACCAGTGCATACAATTTCTTTTAAATTTGTTTATATACATTTTGTGGTAGATGGCTTTAAGAATTATTTTTCTATTTTGTTTTTGCTTTTACGTATTTTTTTGCTTGAGGTTGCCGGTTGTTGTAGCTTTGACTTTTAGCAGTTTTTGTAGTCGCATGGCAGTGGTAAAGAAATTTTCTTCTTGTTATACCTCACTTTCTCGCTCTATTTTTATAATAATGACAAAGGTATCTTGAAAGTTAACCTACTTTCGGAAAAATATTTATCTACATACATACCTATAATTCTCAAGACAGTACCTAAGTATAATTGTATTTGTACCTAGGTACATCTACCTTTGGAAAATTTTGAATACAAATATTGAGGGAGGTATACCTTCTTTGTAGATTCATATCACAATATGTCTGCTTTAAATAGCAGTTGAATAGATGAAGAATATCAGTAGGTAAGGTAAGTAAGTAGGTAGGTGCATTAGATTTCAATTTAACAAGTTCAAAATTTGGTTTGGTCTTTGAAACACAAAATAATATTTATCTACTTATGTACATATGTATATCTAGGTCCAAGTTAATACCTATGTATGCAATACATACTTTGCAGGTAAATCTGACGATTTTAAGTAATTTTTGTTTTGCTTTGATTTTTTTTACAAACCACATAAAATTATAGTTGCAACACGTTGTTAAAACTCTAAAATAAAATAAAAACAGCGTAAAAAAGATAATGTACATGAATATATTAATAATAAGATAAGATAGTTATACTGGTACATATGTACATTAGTCATTACAATATGTATTAAAATATTAGAGTGATGAAAAAACACTTCCTTTAAAATTTAACCTCGATCGGGTTAAATTTATTATAAAACTAAGGTTGAAACTAAATGATCAAGACCAAACTTCTTTATGAAAAATTTCAGTTCTTAATTTAGTTTTAACATAAGTTTCATAATTAAGTGCTGTTGAGGTTGAATTCTGAGAAAAGTGTACTTTTGAAGCACTCGTGTACAAAGCATTGCACAGTAGGTTTTACATAATTTACGAATTCTCTTGTGGGAATTATCAAGCCTCCATTAATCGTATTTTCGACTTGACGAAATTTTATTAAATGTTCCCTTGTTTCATAGTTATTTTGACACAAAGACACTCTAAATATGGAGTATCTTTGTTTTGACATTTGCTTTTGTCCATAAACAATTTGCATAAATCACATATCATGCAAAATATGTTAATTACATTTCATTAATGGTGATTTGATATAATTCTTCGTTTTCAGAGGCATTACACGTGTTTTCTTCTTCGTCATTTTCATTTATTTCATTCCAATTATTTTTAACGTCTCCTTAACAAAATTAAGACAAAATAATTTATTTGAATTAAGTTAGGCATTGTAAATTGTAAAAAAAAGTATCATTATTCATTCATTGCATTATTTATGTGCATATAAAGGTACTATGAAGCATATTATATGTATTCCATTTTTGTGCTATTATACAACATGCACTTTGCTATATCGTACTGTCATTCACAAAAATATGTATTCGTAAAATGGTATATGTGCCAGTACCGATAAAAAATTCATGAAACAGTAATGACATTTTTTTTTTATTTGGTACAACAAACCTCCAATGAAATTAAGCAAACGATTTGGTAAATCAAATTACCCAAATCTCCAAAACAAAACAAAAATAGTAAGAAAATGGCAATTTTTTACTCACGAAAAACGAATTTTTACACGTAGGTATACCTATAAACTATGGCGACACAAACACAGTATCCCATTTAACAATTTAATATTATTGTCTTCATTCATAAATATTCATATATGTAGTTCGTTTTCAAAAAAGATCCCGAAAGGACTTTTTTAATAATATAATTTTTTTAAATATATAATTTTTGAGCGTTCTAAAATGTTTATCAAATAAAATAAAATCTACGTATGAATAGATATTACCGAAATTTATTATTGATATTGAAGTATAATAAACTTAAAGGAATTAGAATTTTATCAACCTTTAGATGAAACTGCTAGTCGAAAATCATTTTTATCTAATATTTCATTTAAATTTGATCTAAGTTTAACACTTCCTTCAATCCAAAAGTTTGGGCGGTTCATCATCTCACGCCATAAGGAAATTTCCTTTTCATTAGAGTCCATCCAAATAAGCTCGTTCCCGTTGTTCGCACCTAAGGAATAATGAAGTCATGTAAATGTAATTTCGATTGAAATATTTGAATTTAGCGGGTCAAATATTAAAAGGTTACAGGAACCGATTCTCTAATTTCTACCCCTTTTGTTGCATTCAAAGTTTAAAAAAAGGTGGAAAAATGTTCTAAAAAATTTATAATTTAAAAATTAAAAGGCATTATTTTTCTCAAAAATTATTGAATTTCGTAAAATGAAATATAGAAAATAAAAAATATTGTTTTGGTAATCACTTCAAATGTTTAAGGTCTTCAAAAGTTTTAAGGTATGATACCGACAATTTTGATAGCCATGTCTCAGCTTTAATAAGGTGAATGCACTGTAGCACAATCTAATTAAAGCTGATGTGCAAAATAATATAAAGATAACACAGTTTATTTTGAAAAAAAGGGCAAAAAATATATAAGAACATTCTTAGAATAAAACCTAGCCTCATTCTATACTACAATAACGTTTATTGTACACTGTCCCTCATCTGAATAGATTCACTGTTTATCGTACATTGCTGTTAGTATCTCTGCATATACATATAATTATGGTAATAACCTATTTGGGGTATGTATGTAATAATAAATAAATAAATTAGGTGGCGCAACAGTCCGTAGAGAACCAGGGCCTAGTGACTTACAACTCTCAACCATTCCTGTGTGCGAGTACTGTTGTCAGGGATGGAGGGGACCTACAGTTTAATGCCGAATCCGAACGGCTAATTTGAGAAAGCACTTTTTCATGACAAGCATTACTCTTGGAGAATTTGTCAATTCCTCGCAAGAGGCAGTACCCGTTTTTTTTTTTTTTTTTTTTTTTAAATTAAGGTGGCACAGGCAGGGATCGAACCCAAGACCTCTCGCATGACAGTCCAACGCACTTTTTTTTTTTTTTTTTTCTTTTCAAATTCATTTTTATTAATTCATTCTTAAGACTATCTTAAAGCTAGACAAAAATTCATAAAACTAGCCTAATTATCCATAACTTATTACTAACTTACTGGTCCCATACGGACACTCTAAGTTAAACTATAATACTTAATACTAATGCCTTTCGGCCCTAAGATCTATTTTACTTCAATTAAATTTTATTTATTTTGTATTTATTAGAAAATTTGAAAAAACTAATATCAATATCCTTTTTTATTTTTACTTAAAACTACTTAAAATAAGGTCCTTAATATAAAACTTAAAGCTAACTAAAACTACCTATTCTACCTGTATCGAATTGCATGGCAACTCTGCATTCGATGTTTTCTATATAGTAAGAAAGAGTATAAGAGAATGTACAGCCAATAAGAAATGTAAAAGAAGATTAGAGACTGGATAGATTTCGACCGAGTCGACCCTAAATAAAACGGAAAGATAGTGGTTTTTGATTAATTTTCCACTTTAAAATCGTTGTTTTTATTTATATACAGAAGTTGGAATTGCGGATAGAGCTCGCCACTGAGTTGTCGGAACATTTGGTCATTCGAGCCCAATTTGATCCGTGACGCGATAGATTCATGAGAAAGAAAGTGCGGCTTTTTCTTTAAAAAATATTGTCTTTTTATTAGAATAAAACCCCGCGTGTGAAAGAACGGGAAGTGGGAAAGTGGCATTGGCATTAAGAAATGCATTTATTAAGTGAAGCGTAATGTGCTATATACAAATATATGTATGTGCACAAAAATTGTGAAAGTGGCATTAAAAGAAAAAAATGCATTCATTAAGTGAAGCGTAATGTGCTACATACAAACATATATATGTGCACAAAAAATTGTGAAAGAAGCAGTTAAAAAAATGCCTTTATTACCTAAAGCGGAATGTGCTACACATAAGCATAGGTCCACGAAAAATTTATTTTATCGAGAAAGACGCTACGTGCAAAGTCACGTAGGCACCAGCCGTAAGTACATAAAGCCGTTGGGTCATGTGACAGAAGTGATAGAAGCTGCCCGAGAAACCCATGCAGGCACCATGTACAAAGATAGAGTGATAGATACCCCGACGGCTTGTGTTTTAACTACATATATATTAATAACCTCTTTATTTCAGCGATTTTTTATATACCAGACTTGTCACGACACGAAACATAGAACCCTTATATAGACAAGATAAAAAGAAAGAATTCCGTTTATCACCTACGGGGAAACGAATACAAAATAAATAGGTACCAAGCAACCCCTTCACGGGATGTACATAAGAGCATTAGCAACAGATAGAATTCCTTGTTTATAAACAAGAAAAAACAAGTTCTCGACTTACAACCGAGAATGATGAGAAAGAACAGAAACAAGAGACAGACTGACAGAATTTCTTGTTCTCGGCTTACAACCGAGAATGGTTGTGGCGCCGCAGCCAGGGTTATTTTCAATATTTATTTTTTTTTATTTTTGGTATGGTTTTTTTATTATGTGTGTTAAATAGTGACGGGCTTTCAAATTTCAATCGATGAAATTGAAAACCTGTGTAATGTGCAGCGAGAGAACGGGCAAATACAGTGACAGAACGGATAGTGAATTTCTTTGAAAAAAAAGGAAAATAACAAAACGAGAAAAGAATAGAAGCAAGTTCTAGAAGCCTTTATTTGCCTGTTCGATCTCGGAAAGAAGCATAATTTGCATGAATATGAGAAAGACGATAGAGAAAGAATTATTTATTTTTCCTTGTGACAGATTGCGACAGATATTATTTTTAGAGAAAGAATTTTCTAAAGCGCTCTAAGCATGAAATGTACGAGTGGCTATATGAGAGAGATTACATGTGATAGATGCTTGCAAGCTAGGAAAGAGTTAACCAAAATAAACAACAACAAAGGTTTTGTTTATCTGCCCACGGAAAGAGCTTCTGTTAATCAAAACAGAAGATGACAATTATTAACAAAATGATTGTCAGCAATAGATGGAAAGAGAGATAGAATGAAATTCCTCCGAACTAAATGGAGATTTCACAAACAACAACAACAACAAAAATAGCGTCAGAACACACACTTTAACTTTTTTTATTTTTATTTAAGTAGGCCTTGATTCTCTCAGCAATGGGATCGGATCGGCAAAATTTGATTTCACTGGGATTGAGTCCAGGTTTAACTATAGTGTAGATTTTTAGATTTTTCTCGGGAAATTGGCACGGATGGAGGCTCTGGTTATAGAGAGCGAGTCCGAGCTGATGGATCGAGTGGTATGTTCCGACCTGACTGGCCTGCTCCGGAGATTCTCTTGGTTAATCAAGATGAGTC
This sequence comes from Eupeodes luniger, assembly GCA_951509635.1. Classification (NCBI taxonomy): domain Eukaryota; kingdom Metazoa; phylum Arthropoda; class Insecta; order Diptera; family Syrphidae; genus Eupeodes; species Eupeodes luniger. The sequence goes on along the minus strand of OX608073.1, from coordinate 206,194,788 downwards.
AAAGGGGGGAGTCTTGGCGGGTGGTTCATATGTTGGCTTGTTAAAAGTAGACATGGCTCTCTCGTTATGTAGATCGAACCATTTAAATAAACTTGTAATAATGTAACAGTTAAGTACCTATGTAAATGTAAATTTAAACCAAGCACCACCAACACCATTATAATGTAGGCATTGTATATACAGAGTTATTGCTCTCTTTCTTTTAGTACATAGTAGTTAGTATTTCTTGCATAATGTTAAGCCTTCAGTTCATCTGTAACCTTCGAAGTGAATAAAGCTTAAATAATAAAAGTAATTATTTTACCAACTTATTACATGGTGTCAGAAGTAAACGCAATAAAAAACTATAAAATAAAAACTTTTTAAAAAAGCTAAAAACGAAAAAGTGTATTAGTTTTCGAACGAATAAATAAACAATTTGAAAAAGAAAACGTTCAAAAGAATAAAAAAAAAAAAGAGGAGACATTCCATTAGTGATTAATATATGTGAGCACGTGCTTTTGTGCATAAAACCATAAAAAGGAAACCATAAATAATCGGAAAATATACAATAAAAGATCAGTCATCCATCTTAATTGAGAACAGCATATAATAAAAAATAATAGTCACCACGGAAAAAACGTAATATTTTTGGAATCTAAACGGAATTTAAACAAAAACAAAAAATAAAGGAAAAGCAAGAGATGTCTAACGATCGTCTACCATGTGAGCTGGACTGCAGCAACCTAGCTTCGGAATGGGTAAATTGGAAGAGGAATTTCCTAATGTACATGATAGCCACAAACAAAATCGAGGAGACTGAATCGCGGAAAATAGCTACTTTCCTGTGGCTTGTTGGACCAAAAGCAACGGATATATATCACACGCTATTCCCCAATGATACTATTCTGGAAACAGTATTTACCAATGCTACGAATGAACAGCCTGAACAGAACGAAAATGAAGATGAAGATGAGGCGGCAAGCACAGTAACAGCTATTGACAATAACGGGCAATGCACATTGGAACGCGTGTTAAAAAAGTTTGATGAGTACTGTCTACCCCGAAAGAACACCACAATGGAAACTTTTAAATTCAACACCATTATGCAAAAAGAAAAACAAAGTTTCTCGGAATTTGAAACTGAACTCCGCAAGCAAATCAGTTATTGTGAATTTAGTTGTGTGTGTGGCGTGTCATACGAAGACCGAATGCTCAGGGATCGCATCATCATCGGTGTGTGCGACAAAAATTTGCAACTTAAACTACTAGATGGGAAAAATGATCCGTTAAGAGATGTAGTGGAGAAGTGCAAAACATATGAAGCGGCAACTACAAACAAAAATATTCTCGACAAAGGTGTTAAGGCGATCAATGAAGTGAAGACAGACAAAACTGAATCTGATGGTCAAGCATGTGCAGTTTATCGAGCATGCTTCAACTGTGGTGCAGCTTATAAATACGGACACATGGAGGAATGTCGTGCAAAGCGGGTAACCTGTAACAAATGCTCAAAAGTTGGGCATTTCTCTAAATTCTGCAGAGGAAATCGTAAAACACAAGCCAAAAAGGACGACTCGAACCAGACAGGACTACCAGAAAAAAGCGCAACCAATTTGAAGAAAAATGGAAACAACAAAGAAGTTAATACTTTAAGATGGGATAGCTCAGGTAATTTAGGTCAATATAATGGTGAATTGGTTGGTTTATTAAGTTTTGAAAATGCTTTTAGAATAAATACTGTTGAAAAATTGAACCAGTGGACCAAAACATACTTGATTGGCTCAGAATTTGTAAAATTTAAGATCCGATGTAAACTGTATTCCTATCAATATTATCAAGAAAATCAAAGAACAAATTAACAACACGAATATGAATTTCTCTATTTTCGATTATAGCAATAACAAAATCAAAATTTATGGCACTGTTGAACTAACATGTATTGATTCAATATCTAAAATTAAAAATAAAACTGAATTTCTAGTAGTAGATAATTGTTTTACACCATTGCTTGGTTTAAAGACCTGTGTTGATTTTGGGCTCATTAAGCGACTGGATGTTTATAATATAAAAAAACTTCCTAGCACTGAATGTGAGTTTTTAAGTCTTTTTAGGGACATCTTTGAGGGGCTAGGGCATTTAACTACGGTGTCTATTCATTTAAAAGAAAATGCTAAACCTGTGTTGCACTATAAAAAACGAATTCCTCACAGTTTAGTTGATCAACTCAGACTTGAACTAGATAAAATGGAATCTGAAGGAATAATTTCATCAGTAGAGTATCCTACTGACTGGGTTAATAATATACAAATAGTTGAAAAATCTAACAAAAAATTACGGATTTGTTTAGATCCTAAGCCACTCAACGAGTGCATAAAAAGGGAACATTTTTTAATTCCTACCGCTGAAGACTTATTTTCCAAAATATCTAATAAAAAAATGTTTACGGTTCTTGATTTGAAGAGTGGATTTTGGCAAATGGAGCTTGATAAGGCTAGCTCTGATTTAACGACTTTTATGACCCCTTTCGGTAGGTACAAATTTAATCGTGTCCCGTTCGGATTGAACTGTGCTCCCGAAATATTTCAAAGGGAGATGGTGAAACATTTCGGTGATATACCTGGAATAATCATCTATTTTGATGATATCTGTATTGTAGCTAACGATGAAAAGGAACATGATGAAATATTATTGAATGTAATCAATCGTGCGCGTGCACATAATGTCAGGTTTAATGCCGAAAAAATACAATATCGAAAGAATCAAGTTAGTTTTATGGGTCATCTTACCTCCTCGACGGGTCTCCACCTTGCCGTTGGTGAGGAGGCTTACGCGAGAACTTCTAGTAGGTTAAGTTGCAGATTCTAGCTCTTTGAGCAGACTCTCAGAGACCAACTTAGGTTTAAGCAAACTAAGAGAGGCCCACCCCTATGAATATGGAAGAACTACAAAAACAGAAAAAAACCATAGCGGGGATATACGCTATATGGTCGGTAGAAGTCACGGCTACCGGCTTGGGCTTTGTCTCGCGGTCTCAATACCGAGAGAAGAAGTCGCCAGTGACAATTTTTCCATTATTTTATACAACTCTACTTATAATTTCGAAACTTTTTCTTTTTCTTTTTTCTTTTTCTTTTCTTTTTTCTATCTTTTCAGTTTCTTCGGTTTCAACAAATTATAAGCAAAGAATAGATCTCAATATGAGCAATAAAAGCATTAAAGACCTCAGCCTGACTGAAGAAGAGGAGAATCTCCTACTGAACCCCTTCTCGAACATGGATATGGGGGATGGAGAAAGCATAATCGAGGTCGACGATGACGTCAGCTCGGTCGCTAGCTCCAACCTTTCGACGGTATCCAGGGCATCAAGGAGGTGCAGAATAACCAATAGCAAGAGGACGGTTAAGAGGTTAGGTCAGTTAGACTGGGACCAACTGACTGAGCAGGAGAGGAAACGGCTGCATAACGCTCGTGCCTTCCTGGATAGAGAGGGCTTGGGAAAAGACAGGCACACCGCTAGTCAAGCACTGAACCCTCCCTCTTCAGAGAGCCCGAGCGTAAAACCCTTGATGGGACCACCTGCCCCCAACGCTGTTCCAATACATCGTAAGGAAGGGTGCTCATCAATGGTAGCGGCAACTCCTCAAGACGGACCAACAGGACGAACTCAACGGACAGACACTGACTTGCCAATCTTACCACCTGCTGATCCGCCACTGATCGCTTCGATATCAGTTGGTGTTAGTGAAGCAGGTGTAAGAGCGGCTCAAAACGAGGGGAAAGATGAGATGGCTTGTGGAGACGATGCTATTGGCCACAGCCTTAGCGTTAATCTTAACAAGACCATCGATTCTGTCCCCGAAAACCGAATGACCAATACGAACGACAGTCTTACGACGGTCATAGAAAAAAGGACGACTATACGCAAAACTAAGGTTTTGAACGAGAACGAAATACGACGACGACAAAGACGAAACGCTGAGAGGATTGTCCGGCGCTTTGCTAACAGGACTCCTGAGTCCTTGACAGCTAAGGAGAAGGCGGCGCTGGACAAGTCTAAACAGCGCCTTAGAAGCACAACAATAACGACTACAGATAGTGACGCAAACCCACAACCACCTCTTGAAGCACCTTGTTCCTCTAAAAGGGCAAGGAACGAACTCTCCCCGACCGACTCTTCGCCTAACAAGGCAACGAAGAGGTTAAAGATCTCCCGGGCAACCGTGAAGGGGCACCAAATGGCCATTGCCGATTTCGGCAAACCCTCACGGAAGCTGACCGAGGACGAGTGGCAACTTCTGGAGCTACGTATCCTGGAAGAAGTAAATGAGGCCATCGTCAAAAACAGGCCCCCCCCACTTTTCGGAAATCTAACGACCGTCCATGGGTTCAAGGTGATGAATTGTGAAAATGACGCCACACTCAAGTGGCTTCAGGATTTCACAAGCAGCACCTCTGCACCATGGCAAAATGCGGATCTTCGCCTAATTGATGTTAAGGAGATTAAAAACATCTCCAGACCAATAGGCATACTTCTGGTCAAAGGCCCCACTCTTCCTAATGATCGACTGGAGAGATATATAACATCACTCAACAGGGATCTTCTAAGCCAGGAGTGGGAAGTCGTAAAATGCGAAAAAACCAAGGAAGGCACCGAGGTAACGGTTAGACTAATCCATAAGTCTATACCACTGCTGAGGAAAATGGATTTCAAAGTGCGCGTCGGGATCACCAGATGCAAACTTAGATTGACATCCAATAAAAGAAAACAGGTTAGTAGGGCGATGAACAAATCTTTAGTATTATGTATATGGAATTGAAAATATTACAAATCAATCTTCATCATAGTAAAGCCGCCAGCGCCAACCTGGTCTACCTCATGCAGAGTAGACAATATGACATGGCCCTGATCCAAGAACCCTGGATAGTAGGTGGCATGATTAAGGGCCTGCACTCCAAAGACCTCATGCTGTATAAGTCAGATCTTGACAGCCAAAATAGTAATCCCAGAACCTGTATATTAGCTAGAAAACAGTTTAATCTCTTTCTTCTAACTTCTTACAGCAACATCGACCAGACCGCGGTCATTCTAGAACGCAAGGAGCACCCAACGCTCATAATAACCTCCACATACATGCCCTATGATGGAGTTGAAGGACCACCAGCGGATATAACAAATGAATTAATAACATTCGCAAGTAAGAAAAATTTTAATATTATACTAGGGTGCGACTCCAATGCACATCATGTACAATGGGGGAGCACCGATACAAATGCTAGAGGTGAATCCCTTTTTCAATTTATCATAGACAACAATCTTTGTGTGGCTAACCGAGGTAATACACCCACCTTTGTCACAAAAAATCGGAAAGAGGTGCTAGATATAACCCTCTCAAACAATTCTGACTCCTGTCTAATTGATCATTGGAGGGTTTTAGAAGAACCTTCCTTCTCTGACCATCGTCTTATAGAATTTAAAATCCCTAACGTTGATAGACAGCACAAACCCTTTAGAAATAACAGGCGTACAGACTGGCTTATCTTCAATAGGGAAATTAGAAATAACATTGAGCACGTTAACACCAACGCCATTCTAGGACCAGACAGTCTAGAGAAGGCAACAGAGAATCTCACTGAGACTCTGCGTAAAGCGTTTGAAACCAGTTGTCCTATCAAAACAACTGTGAAGAAAAACAGTAAACCCCCCTGGTGGACAACAGAACTAACCTACATTAGAAAAGAAACAAGAAAGCTTTTCAATGTTGCTAAAAGAACAAGACTCGAAAGCGACTGGGACTGTTATAAGACTAGTCAAAGAAAATTCAAAACAGAAACCCAACGAGCCAAACGGAGCTCGTGGAAAAATTTCTGCAGCAAAATCGAGTGTACCAACGAGTCAGCTAGACTCAGGAAAATCCTTTCGAAAACCTCCATTTCTGTTGGTTCTCTAAGGAAACCCGACAATGACTGGACTGAATCAAATCGCGAAAGTCTGGAACTCCTGGTTGAAACACACTTCCCAGGCAGTAAACCTAACCCCGAACGCGAATCAGATAACTCTTCAATCTTCGAGTATGAAATCCCTACGGATGTTATAACGGAAGAAAGGCTAAACTGGGCCATTAACTCTTTCTCCCCTTATAAATCTCCAGGCCTAGACGGCATTTTCCCAATGATGCTGCAAAAGAGCATTGAATTTATCACTCCACACCTGATAAACATCTTTCAAAGCAGCATTAAATGGGGATATATTCCCAAGACATGGCGTGAGGTAAAAGTCGTTTTTATACCAAAAGCCGGCAAACCCAGCCATACCGAACCTAAGGACTTCAGACCTATAAGTCTCACGTCTTTTGTACTTAAGACACTAGAAAGACTTATCGACATATACATCCGCAGTAATTTAAAACCGGAGACCATATCACCCTTCCAACACGCCTACACAAAAGGTAGAAGTGTAGAAACGGCACTACACTGCGTAGTTAGAACCATAGAAAAATCACTTGACGTTAAGGAATACACTCTTGCTTCATTCCTGGACATTGAAGGAGCCTTCAATAACGTCCACAGTAATGCAATCGAGAAAGCACTTAATGATCAACGTATAGAAGAAGTAGTTATCAAATGGATCATGAGTATGCTGAAAAACAGGCAAATACATAGTGAGCTTGGTAACACGCATTTAGAGATGTACGCATCTAGAGGAACCCCGCAAGGTGGAATTCTCTCACCATTATTATGGATCTTAGTGATGAACGAGATCCTAATAAAACTTAGGAACTACGGTATAGTAGTGGTAGCCTACGCTGATGACTTAGCGCTTTTGGCGACGGGTAAATACCTTACCACTATTAGCGAACAATTACAAACCGCATTATCAAAGGTCAGCAACTGGACAAAGAAATGCGGTCTTAATGTAAACCCCCTTAAAACAGAACTGGTTCTTTTTACAAACAGAAGGAAGATCCCTCCGTTTATAATACCTAAAATAGATAATACAACATTAAGAATCTCCGACCGAGCTAGATACCTCGGAGTTATATTGGATAAAAAACTCAATTGGGGTCCAAATATCCAAGAAAGATATAAGAAGGCCACTATTGCACTCTACTCATGTAACAAGATTCTGGGTAGAAATTGGGGACCGAACCCCAAAATAGTAACGTGGATGTACACTGCCATTGTCAGACCGATTCTAACTTATGGCAGCTTGGTTTGGTGGAAAGCGTTGGAGAAATCCACGAACCAAAAAACACTTACCAAAGTACAGAGAATGGCCTGTATCTGTACTAGTGGTGTGATGAGGACTACCCCAACTGCGGGTTTAGAAACGATCCTCAATCTCCCCCCAATAGACCTATTCGTCCAAGAATCAGCAGCAAACAGCGCCCTCAGGCTCAGTCAAACTAATATCTGGAAAACTAGCCAGAGTGGCCACGCAGCTATTCTTACGAAATACGTAGACAACAATATCTGTACAGATTATATGAGCCCTTACTTAGATTTCAACAAATCTTTTAGTACTAGGTTCCCCAATAGACTAGATTGGGTAAATAGTGAGCCCTACACCAACGACTCAACCATTACCATCTACACCGATGGCTCGAAAATGGACAATAGAGTAGGTGCAGGTTTTTACTCTGAAAGCCTAAACCTTGCCAAAGCATTCAGGCTCCCCGACTATAGCAGCGTCTTCCAAGCTGAGATCTTGGCAGTGAAAAACGCTGCTAAACACATATCCATGATGGCGATATCACACGCGGACATCACTTTTTTCATTGATAGCCAAGCAGCAATAAAAGCTATCTCTGCCACCCAAATAAAGTCAAAGCTTGTCTCTTGCTGTCGCGAAGAGCTAAAGGTTCTTGGCACACAGCATAACGTAAGACTCTGCTGGGTTCCTGGCCACAGTGATGTACCAGGCAACGAAAAGGCGGATGAACTTGCTAGGGAGGGCTCCACACTGGAACCCTCCCTGATAGACCATCATATAGGGATACCGTTATGTGAACTGAAACATAACGTCAGTAAAACCATCATTCACAAATCCAATGACAGATGGAATCTCCTAGAAACCTGTGTTAACACCAGGAAGATATGGCCTAGATACGATAAGAAAAGAACCGACTGGATCTTAACTCTTAACAAACCCTCCCTAAGATCCCTTATCGGCATTATTACAGGTCACAACCTACTCGGCTACCATAAGAAGAAGATGGGGCTCAGTACTGATGACCTTTGTAGAGGCTGTGGTGATGAAAACGAGCATGAAGACACCACTCACTTTCTCTGCCACTGTCCTTCACTCTGTCCTGCTAGGAAGAAAACTCTAGGCAACTTCTTCTTTAATGAACTAGAGGAACTATCAGAACTGCCAGGCAAAAGCTTACTAAACTTTGTCAAGACCTCTAAATGGTTAAACGAACCACATGATTCATAGGTTATTATATCTTTTCAGGAAGTTACAACACTTCGGGGTACCACAACGGATCTACATTGATCTAAGTGTGATGGTAACAACATCAACCGTCAGCCCGTTCAAACCTAACCTAACCTATGGGTCATCTTATATCTGCCAATCAAATCAAACCTTGTCATAAGCATTGTGAAGCAATTCTTAAAATGCCTAAACCACAAAATAAAGGAGATGTTATGAGATTTCTTGGTCTTGTCAAATATCTTGCAAGGTTTATACCCAACCTATCTAAAATGTCGGCTAATCTTAGAGAGTTAATAAAAAACGAAACTATCTTTAGTTGGAATGAAAAACACGAAAGCGAAATGTCCTCATTACTTAAAATTATTTCATCTGAGCCAATTTTGAAACCCTATGATCCAAAAGGGGAAATACTAATTCAAACTGATGCGTCCAAAGATGGCTTAGGCTGTGTGTTGTTGCAAAACGGACACCCGGTGGCTTTTGCATCACGTACGTTGGCTTCCAATGAACAAAAATGGGCTCAGATAGAAAAAGAACTTTTAGCTATCGTCTTTGCTTGTACCCGCTTCCATCTATTTCTATACGGTCGTGATTTCACTGTGCACAGTGATCATAAACCTTTGGAAAGTCTAGTTAAAAGGGATATTGATGATGTGACTCCTAGGCTTCAGAGGATGTTTATGTTTTTACTTAAATATCCTTACATGAAAATCACTTACAAACCCGGAAAAGAAATGTTAGTGGCTGATTGCCTTTCCCGTGCACAGCTTCCAGAACAAGAAGAAATAGTTAATCTTAATGCGATTATTCACACTGTCTCTAGAAATGTTTGTTTGTCCAAAGAAAATTTTGATTTGTATAGGCATATTTTAGAAAAAGATAACACTTTGAAGAATATTTGCATTTATGTAGAAAAAGAATGGCCCCCGCATAAGCGGTTAAGTGAATTGGAAAAAAAATTCCATAAATATAAATCGGAGTTACACTTTGAAAATGGACTCCTGTTTAAGAATCACAAGCTTGTCATCCCCTCAGATTTACAAAAAGTTATTATCAGTTGGGTACATGCACCCCACTTAGGTATAGAAAAAACTCTAGCCAGAGCACGAATGCTCTATTTTTGGCCGCATATGACCGAAAACATTAAGGATGTTATCGAAAAGTGCACTACTTGTGAAAAATTCAAAAGAAATAACACTAAAGAAACCTTAAAGCAGGACGAGTCGCCAACTTATCCGTTTCAAAAAATAGGTATTGACATATTTGAATATGCTGGGAAATATTTCCTATCGGTCATGGATTCTTATTCCGGTTATTTGATTGTTGAACACTTAAAATCAAAAACGACAGAACACATAGTTGAGCGTTTAAGGCAAGTGTTTGATCGCCTAGGATATCCAACAGTTTATCAGATGTGACAACAGTCCATTTGGTTCAATTAATTTTGAAAAATTCGCGGAGGAATGCAACATAAGAATTAGCTTCTCAAGTCCGAGATACCCACAAAGTAATGGTCTTGCTGAAAAAGGCGTGGCAATTGCTAAGAATTTACTAAAAAGATGCTTTGAAGAAGGCAAAGTTAAAGAATATCAATACAAATTACTTGAATACAATACAACTCCAGTCGCATCTATGGGTCTAACACCAGCACATTTGTTTTTTGGTCGATTAATTAAATCAAAATTACCTATAACAGAACAACTTTTATATAGAATGAATATAAATGAAGATATCATAGTTGAAAAAATGGAAAAGAAAAAAGAAAAGCAAAAGTTTTATTTTGACAGGAATGCAAGAAACTTGCCTGAGTTAAAAATCGGAGATAGGGTTATTTTTAAAAAAACTAAACAAGAATGGAGCTATGGAATTGTAATAAGAAAAGTTAATAGTAGATCATATATTATTAAAGATAACTATGAAAATTATTTTAGAAGGAATAGAAGATTTATTGCAAAAACAAAAAATAATGAGTATAATCCAAGTGAAACACTTTATGAAGATCACATTAGTAAAACTTTTGAACAAAATGATTGTAATCAGTTAGAACCTATCACCATCACTCCATCCACAAACGTAAAGGTAGAAATACCGCAATTAGACTCAGGGTTAGAAAACAGTAATAAATCAATATCGAATGAAAATCAATATTTGAGCAATAATTTATCTACAAGTACAACGTCGGATACTGGTGAATTGGGTGATGATGGTAGTGCTGACAATGAAGAACTCCCGAGGGTGAATATGCCTGTAAATCTTACAAGTCCATATCGCACAAGAAGTGGTCGTGAAGTTGTACCACCTAAGCGATTTAGTTTTGATTAAGCCGTTTAAATAATTTAAAATTTATTTACTCGTAATAAAAAAAAAAAAAAAAAAAAAAAAAAATAATAAAAAAAAAAAATGCGTGTAATAATGTAACAGTTAAGTACCTATGTAAATGTAAATTTAAACCAAGCACCACCAACACCATTATAATGTAGGCATTGTATATACAGAGTTATTGCTCTCTTTCTTTTAGTACATAGTAGTTAGTATTTCTTGCATAATGTTAAGCCTTCAGTTCATCTGTAACCTTCGAAGTGAATAAAGCTTAAATAATAAAAGTAATTATTTTACCAACTTATTACAAAACTACGGACTCTCCTCTTTTGCATATTTTCTTTACCTTTTTTTTCAGGTTTTTCATTTTTTTTCAGGTTTTTCAGGTTTTGAAATTTGGAATAATTGAGATTTCATTTCTTTATAGATAAAGCAGAGACAGAAGAGATAGAACAGAGAAAGAATCAAAAAAGAGAGATAGAACAGGGAAAGAATTAAACAGAAAGAGATAGATAACATTCTTAAGGGTGTAGGTTTTGAGCTACGAAAATGGAATTCGAATTCCAAAGCTCTTGTGAAAGACACGGGCTACGAGAAAAGAGATTCAGTAGTCTTTCGAGAAGATGAAGGCACTTCAATATTGGGTTTTAAGTGATGAGTTAGCGAAAGATATTCTGGAGAGATGGAAAGAGCTATGGAGAGATAACTTGTTTAGAGCAATTTAGACGGAGAGATGGAAAGAGATTCGATAGATGAGATGGAGAGCGAGAGGTCAAGGACAGACTTCAAAAGAAACAAAATTTTTAAAAATAAAGAAAATATAGACGAAAGTCGAAAAAAGTATTTAAAATGTTTTAACCTTTTTGGAGAAGGTAGAAGAGAGAGATGGCCCTTGATGCCTACGGCACAGGTCCGAAAAGAGATAGATGATAAGCGTTATGGGCCGGTTCTGGCTCTGCTAGATACTGGGGCACAACCGAATCTGGTAAGTTGTCAATTACAGAAGCGATTAGGGTCATTGAAACAACCAATGACGTCAAGGTTACTGGGGATACAGGGACAGCCGTTCGAATTAAGACAGAAAACCACGTTGAGACTAAGTCCGTGGTTCGATTCAAGTGACTCCATTGAACAGGAGTTCTGGATATTACTGAGAGAGAATCAATGGCAACTATTGGTACCCGAGAGAGATGTCCTTGTGACAGGGAAAGATAATTTCCCGGGGATTCCCTTTGCGGATCCTGATTATGGAAAGACTGGTCCAGTGGACTTGCTACTCGGATGCAGAATATTAGCGAAAATATTTCGTTCTGTGCTAGGTTATCAGCCTCAAGGTACACTATGCATGGATACAATGTTTGGAAAGATAGTTCTTGGAGAACATTGGACAGAAGAAGAAGAGAAAGAGGGTGATAGAAGACAGGGAGTATTTTGCATGACCTTTGACAACAATCAATTACATGACATGCTAAAGAGATTATGGGAAGTAGATGAGGTCAAATCAGCTTCTTTGCGTACTGAAGAAGAAGAGTTGGTAGAAGCAAACTTCATTAAGACTTATTCACGCGATTGTTCAGGTAGATTCGTGGTAACGATTCCCCTGAAACAACATGAGATAGATTCAGAGATAGATTTTGGGAGCTCAGAGCTAATAGCGAAGCGCCGATTCTTTGCTTTAGAAAGAAAATTGGAAAGAGATCCTGAGGTGAGAGAGAAGTACATAAACTTCATGAGAGAATACGAGAGAGAAGGGCACATGTGCCCGGTGACTGGAGAGACACAAGGCAGTATGGTGTACCATATACCCCATCACTGTGTGACAAAGAAGTTTAGAGTCGTTTTTGACGCCAGTTGCAAAACGATAAAGGGTATCTCGCTTAATGAAGTACAGATGCTTGGAGAGAAGCTACAAAAGGATTTACATGAGATTCTAATGCGTTTCCGCAGAAATCGAGTTGCGATAAGTGCGGATATCAAGATGATGTTTCGAATGGTAAAGATTGCGAGAGAGCAATGGGATCTTCAGCGTATATTTTGGAGAGAGAGCCCTAGAGAAAGATTGCGAGAGTATTGGTTGACCGTAGTCACATACGGTATGACTTCTTCAGCATTTAATGCGGTGAGAGCATTAATGCAATGTGCGAAAGATGCAGAGAAAGAATCTCCAAATGCTGCAAGAGCAATAATGGAAGATTTCTACATGGATGATTGCACAACTGGTGCAGATTCTGAGGAGAAAGCAATAGAATTGTCAAGAGAGATAGATTATGTGCTGAAAAGTTCAGGTTTTGAATTGAGAAAGTGGAAGTCAAACTCAAGACTTTTGGTGAAAGACATAAATTATGAAGAACAATCATCAGTGATATTCCCAGATGATGATAAAGCGTCAATCCTGGGATTGAAATGGTTATTGGAGAAAGATCAATTCACGGTAATAGTGAAAACACCAGTGATAGACGACACAATGCCTAAGAGAAATATTGTGAGTTGCGTTGCTCAGCTATATGACCCTAATGGTTTCATATCGCCGGTGACGATTTCTGGAAAGATCCTCATCCAAGACATATGGTGGTTGAACGTCGATTGGGATGAACAATTGCCGAGAGAAATAGAAGAAAGATGGAGAGAGTTCTGGAAAGAGATATTATTCCTTGAGAACATAAGATTGGATAGATGGATAGGAACATCGGAAGATGTAGACATAGAGATTCATGGATTCTCTGATGCGTCGGAGAGAGCATATGGTGCAGTGATTTACATCAGAACCACAGACCGAAAAGGAAAGATTCGAGCGAGTATGCTAACGGCTAAGACACGCGTCGCAACGCTCAAAACAATAACAATACCACGTCTAGAACTTGCTGCGGCAGAGTTGCTAGGGTGATTATTGGTAAATGTGAAAGAAACAATGAACTTTGAGAGGATAGAATACAACCTTTGGACAGATTCACTCGTCACGCTGCATTGGATCAACAAATTGCCATGCAACCTAAAGACGTTTGTAGCGAATAGAGTTTCGTCTATACAGACAAACACTGAAGTGAAGAGATGGAGATATGTTGGAACGAAAGACAACCCTGCAGACCTGTTGAGTAGAGGAATCAAGCCATCACTATTGGTTGACAACAGACTCTGGCAACATGGTCCTGAATGGCTTGTCAAACTCCGAACTACCTGCAAATCTGAAAATTATGTGCCAAATGTTTCAGATGGGGGGAGGGATGAGATGAAAGAGTACTAACGATGGTGGAATTTACAACTCCATTATCTATACGTACAAGAGATTTGAAAGAAAGGAGATGAAAGAGGAAAGAGTACTAACGATGGTGGAATTTACAACTCCATTATCTATACGTACAAGAGATTTGAAAGAAAGCGTTTCAGTGATTGAATACGCATTTACACTATAGAAAGCGCTGAATATAGTTAGCTATATATTGAGATTCGTCAATATGATCAGAGAAAGAATTAGAATACGGAAAGAAGAAGAAGGAAAGTACGGCAAGAGACCGACGACGGCGCTCTAAACGTCAGGTCATAAGGAAAGATGGAGAGGCGGTTATCCAACCGACTTCATTGGAAAAGAAGCAAGCGATAGAGCACTTATTAAGGAAAGAGCAGGAAAGATACTTTCGTAAGGAAATCGCTTACCTGAAGAGAGATAGACGTCTACCAGACAAGAGCAAGATTGACTCCCTGAAACCAATTCTAGATTGCCATGGCATTCTGAGAGTTGGGGGGAGATTAGAAAGAGTAGAGATAGAATTTGACAGGAAGCACCCAGCGATTGTGCCAGCTTCATCACGATTAGCATGGCTGATCATGGACAGCGCGCATAGAGCAATGAAACATGGAGCAACACAAATTATGATGCAGCATATAAGAGAAAGATTTTAGATTCCTAGAATAGGAAGCGAGATCAGAAACTATCTTTACAAATGTTTGGTTTGTGTGAGATACAACCATCGTTTCGAGATGCAGATGATGGCTGATTTGCCATCGGAAAGAGTCAACCCTGGAAAAGCGTTTCTGCACACAGGTGTAGACTACGCTGGCCCATTTGAGATCAAGATGATAGATAGAGCTGGAGCGCAGATAGTGAGACAGAAATGTTGGGTTTCGGTATTTGTGTGCCTTAAGACAAGAGCAGTACATATTGACATAGTATCGAACCTTTCATCAGCAGCATTCATTGCTTGCTACGAAAGATTTATCGCCAGGAGAGGGAGATGTGAGAGATTATACAGCGACAACGGCACAGCCTTTGTCGGTGCAGAGAAAGAATTGAGAAAGACAAGAGAGCTTTGGCTCAAGAGAGAGACCTTCGAGCATTTGAGTTTGAAGGGGACAGAGTTAAAATTCATGACTCCGGCCGCACCACACCAAGGTGGTATATATACGAGGCAGCAGTCAAATCCATGAAATACCACCTCACGAGAATTGTTGGAGCAAGAGTGTTGACATATGAGCAATTGTTGACATTGCTTACTGGGATAGAAGCGATTCTGAATTCACGGCCCTACAACCGTTGAATGACGATCCTAACGATCTACGCGCGTTAACGCCGGGACATTTCCTGGTGGGAGAGCCTTTAGTTCTACCACTTCCCTTCGTGACCAATAAGATGCCGAATGTTCACGGAGTACGGCAAGAGCTGTGGAGAGAGAGAGAGAAAGAATGTTGTCGCATTTTTGGACAAGATGGAAAGAAGAGTATTTAACTACTCTGTTAGAGAGAAAGAAACGGAAAAGAGAGACAGACAAGGTGAAAGAAGGACAGTTATGCATTATAAAGAGTGAAAACTTTCCACCGTCAGCGTGGGCGCTGGGGCGCATTGTTAGAACGATTCCGAGCAAAGATGGTCTGATACGCAATGTGGTGATCCAGACAGCAACCAGCCAGCTAACGAGACCAGTACAGAAGATATGTATCCTGCCAACCGAAGAGCAGCATTAATGAGAGCAGCGTTATATACCCTCATGTTATGGATTATATTTGTTTTTGTATATTTTAAATAGATAGAATTGTAAAATAAAATGTGAAAGGGTGGAAAACCGTAGGTTTTCGCCGGGACTGTATCGAACTGCATGAGTCTGGCAACTCTGCATTCGATGTTTTCTATATAGTAAGAAAGAGTATAAGAGAATGTAGAGCCAATAAGAAATTTAAAAGAAGATTAGAGACTGGATAGATTTCGACCGAGTCGGTCGACCCTAAATAAAACGGAAAGATAGTGGTTTTTGATTAATTTTCCACTTTAAAATCGTTGTGTTTTTATTTATATACAGAAGTTGGAATTGCGGATAGAGCTCGCCACTGAGTTGTCGGAACACTACCTATAAACTACTTAAAACTAGAACAACCACAGCAGCAAATCTAACTAACATTTTTTGTTTTTCATATTTTGGTCTTTTTTTTTTTCATTCTTATTCCATGTTTTTTTTTTTATTATTTTTTTATTTTTTTTTGTGTTTTTGTGTGATTTTTGTGTGTGTTTTTTTTATTGTTTTTTTTTTTTTTTTTTTTTTTTTTGTGCCACCATGCCTATTCTACTTAAAACTAAATTCTAAAACTATAAAACAAGTATGTAAGCCGGCCAAGGCTTAAAACCCCATCCCGACTACCCACTATCAAGTGCCGATTGAAGCCACCAAAACTGGTTCTCCTGCTTCACCCTATCAGTTCGGTCCCGTTCGGACACAGCCCTACTGAACCGAAGGAGCTCTGCTCCGCCTTGTGCCATGACGTCCCGATTGTACAGGAGTCGCCTATCCACGGTTCGTCGTCTGACGTGGTAGATTAGCGGAACTGCCAATCTATCCTGTATCAGACCGCATCTATCTAAAAAGAGGAATGCCTCTGGTGGAATGAAGCCGCTCAAGCGCGCACTTTCAAAATACTCGTCGTTCGGATAGAACGCCCCGAAAATTAAATTGTTGGTCGAAGACATAGCTCTTGCAATGTGACCTCGAACGAGTTTTATCACGAAATTGTCAATTCTGTTGATTCGAGCCCCGTTGTATAGGACCTCGTTGGAATAGTAATGCACGTAAGAAGATTCGGCTGTTCGATATAAGCCGGTACAGCGTCGTAAACACTGCCGCTCGAACACCCGAAACTTCTCCATCTGGGAAGGGGCAACGTTGAACCACACAGGACAACCATAAACGATCATCGGCCGTATGAGGGCCATGTAGCAAATTACCTTCACTCTGGGGTCAAGCCGACTGCTAAAAAATAGCCGTTTCGTCAGAGCGAAGGCTCCTCTGGCCCTGGTCAGAGCAGCATTTATATGTCTGTCGAAATATAAATACTGATCTAACCAGATACCGAGGTACTTCACTACACTTTTGCTCGCTAATGGCTGCCCGTGAAGATCAACGATAACCATCTTGCGCCAATTCTTGCACGTATCCCTCGTGGCCCTAGCCAACGGAGTCCGGAACAGAATTGTCTCCGACTTCTGGACATTTATTTTCAGTTTCCAGTCGTCGCAATATCGCTGAATCTTGTCGAAATCACTCTGCAAGAGAATTCTAATAACCTCAACCTTTCGGGCCGTTCTGTACGCAATAAGATCGTCGGCGTACGCAATTGCCTTTGTAAGACTACCTATCAGATCGCTGGTGTAAATGCTGAAGAGAATCGGCGAATTCACCGCTCCCTGTTGAAGACCATTTTTAATTAAGAATGTTGTGGTAGAAGTTACATTGCCACTTTTGACAACAAACTTTCTACCGTTAAGCATATCATAAAGTATATACAACAATGGCTTGCTTATGCCAAGCCTGCTCAGTTTTAGGTAAAGACCCTCTAACCATACGGTGTCAAAGGCCTTTTCCAAATCAACCAGAACAGCACCTGTGCATTGTTGTTTTGATTTATTCCATTGGATATCAGAAACGAGTTTAGACGCAGCATGAATTGTGTCATGACCCGCCTTGAACCCGAACTGTTTATCCGGAATTATTTTGTTGTCCGCAGCCCACTTAGTCAGAGCCCTATTGATTATCTTTTCGAAAACTTTGCTGATGCTCGGAAGAAGACTTATCGACCGAAGATTTGACGGGTTGGAGTTGTCCTTTCCCTTTTTCGGGAGAGGATGAACCACAGCGGTCTTCCAATGCCCTGGATAATATGCATTATTCAGTGCATTATTGAAGAATGTGGTGTAAATGTCAATTGCCTCCATCGGTAAATGTCTTAGTACAACGTTGGATATACCATCGACACCTGCTGACTTTTTATTTTTTATTGAGTTGAAGATGAGCTGAAGCTCAACTTTCGTCACTAACAAGGGACTTGGTCCCGTTTGCTCGGCGATTATGGCATTTGCCAAGGTATCGTCATCGAACCGCATAAAACCGCGGTTCTCAGATCGCCAATGTGTTATATCATTTCGAAGATAAAAGTGATTAAGCAGGGCTTTGTTTTCCAGGTCGTGGTTGGGGCGAATGCTAACATTCACCTTGTACACTTGCTGGAAAGCAGCTCCCACCGCCTCCACTTTTTCCTTCGGATCTTCAATTATATAAAAGTCATCGTCAAAGATGGCTTCTTCTGGATCTATTTGTGCTGTCATGAGTACGTCTCGGTTCTCTTCAGTTCTTTGGAGTTTCAGACACGGAAGGTCATTGTCGTTCTTTTTCCTAAATATCTTATTGATTTTAGGGAACATACTAGGGTCACTGGAATTAACTGACCGGATCTTGCGGTCCCAGTACTTGTTAATTGATAACCTGTAGTTCTCCTTAATCAACAGATTGACATTTTTTATTGACGACTTCAGTGTCCTAACCTCCAAGTCGTGTGGGTCTGTCAGTCGTCTGTACAAGTTTTGAGTCTTGTCAGTAAGCCACTCTTGTGCCTACGTAGTGCGTCAATAGTCGCGTTTCTGTAAGCGTCCATTTGGTCCCGTTCTTTGTACTTTGGTATTGTCCGTTCCATCGTTCGTTT
Source organism: Eupeodes luniger (assembly GCA_951509635.1). Taxonomy (NCBI): domain Eukaryota; kingdom Metazoa; phylum Arthropoda; class Insecta; order Diptera; family Syrphidae; genus Eupeodes; species Eupeodes luniger. The sequence goes on along the minus strand of OX608073.1, from coordinate 206,176,094 downwards.
TATTGTTTCGTCCATCTGTTGTAAATGTTGGTCAATTTCTGTATTTGTCAGGTTTCTGTTGTTTGGTGGGGCTATGTCACTCGAACGAAGTTCTCTCGCTAGGGCGTTGGTGAAACGAGGCCAGCGCATCTTACTGTAATTGTAAGAATGCGTTGCAACGTATTCCTCCAACTCCACGCGTTCATTCGGAATCTGCATTACAGCAGCCAGTCCGCAGTGATCACTGTCGTACTCGACTGTGTGTAAGCAGTTTCGAGGGTGATTACCCACTTTGTCTGTAACTGTCAGTCTGGTGTCGTACAGCAAAAGATCCAGAAAGGAACCGGTTCTTGGATACGATGGCTTTTCAGTAGCCAGCAGGTCGACGCCATATTCAACGCTGTAAAGATCCATCAAATTAAAAAGATGGTTACCTCTGGGATTACTATGTTGATTTCCCCAATCTTCATGTTTTGCGTTCAAATCACCGGCCAAGATGAAATAGTTTTCTTCCAAGCTCAGTTTCAGTTCCCTAAAAAGAATCTCGAGTTCTGAAGCAAAGTAAGTAACCTGCGGAGCTCCAGCCGCATAAGCCGCAATCATATACATCCGCTTCCCTTGAGTGAGAGAGATGCATACAACGCAAACTTCTAGCGTCTTGAGCTTTCGCAATTCATTGTTGTATATGACCTTATAATTAATGCCTTTTCGTATAAAGAGAGCGACACCACCCCCTTGAGTGGAGTCGGGCCGGTCTCTTCTTACGATATTGTAATTTTTATGAGTCAATTTGTGTTTGTGGTTTAGCTTAGTTTCGGTAGCCATAAACACATCGGGACTGTAGTCTTTCAACAATTGGAACATATTGGCTCTTCGTTCAATCCTAATCAGTGAATTTACATTCACAGCTAGGACTTTTAGGCGCGTCTCCGGCAGCGCGCCCATTATGGTCTAAATTGCGCCAGGCCAGGCAACAAAGAGTAGAGATGATCTACCCTTTTGCCTTGCTCCTTTATCTGACTTTGCAGCCCTGTAAGTTGACCTTGAATGCTCAACAACAAGGCTACAATGTCAGGCTGCACCTCTGGTGCCTTAGGCGCGGGGGCCTTTGGGACAACCGTTGGTGGAGCCTGTCTCGTATTCCCATTCCCTGACACCATTTGGGCGTAAGAGAATTTGGGATCCACGAATTTTTGTGTTGGAGCCTGTCGAACTGTTCGACTTCTTTCGGCTTTTTGACTGGCCTGTTTCTGTTTCATTTCTTGGACCTTAGGGCAACCCCTATAGCTAGCCGGGTGCCCTTGGTTTCCACAAAGGACACACTTGAGCTGGGTTAAATCTTCAACCCGCTCATTCCCCAGCTTGCATTCTCCTTCATTGTGGGTTTCTGAGCACCTGACGCAGCGCAACTGCATATTGCAGTTGGCTCCGGCATGGCCGAACCTCTGGCACTTCGTACATTGTAAAATGTCGTCGTGCCTTTTTAATGTCTCCCAGTGTATGGCTTGATAGTCGAGGCATTTGATTTCCCTCAGACTCTCAAAACTACTTTGGGGCGATAATGTTACGAGGAAGATTGGCAGCCTATAACCCCCTCGCCTGGACTTCACCGTAGTGAAAGGCTTGACCCCAATAAAATCGAGATCATCATTGGCATTTTCACGGAGCTCTGCTAAGAGCGCCTCCGGTTCCGTGCAGGAACGACGCCACCTCCACTAGGCTGTCGATTACTTAAGAAAAACTGTGGCACACTGCCTTCTTAAAACACTAAAACCTTACAAATGCAATTTACTTTTTTTAATTTAAAATTAGCTACTAATCACTTGCTCTCTCTTTGAAAGTCAAAGAACGACTGAGTCCAACGCACTAACCATCATGCCACGGGTACTACGGTATGTATGTAATGAAAAAGCATTATTGTGCGCTTAGTTTGGGAAAAATAATAATAACTCACTGTCCAACTAAACTTAATTCCTTACACAAATTAAGGTTTTTTTTGGCTCATCTGAACATCAAAAGCATAAAATGGAAGAAAACGAGAAAAATAATGGTAATTCAATAATTTATTTAGCATATTAAATAAGTAGGGACATAATGATCTGTATTAATAATGTTTATTGCCACCTTTCTTTCAAATTGTTTCAAAAATTCGATTTGGGATTGAGTCAGTGTTTTAAAGTATTGCAGAAAAATCTCTACCCACGCTTTTTAATTCAGTCGATTAAGGATTTCTTGTCTTTGTATTGTCTTCCCCACTCATACTTCTAACTGGAAAGAATCCCGCAAACATTTTCAACGATGTAAAGATCAGGTAAGTATGGATGCCATACAAACACTTATACATTTAAATTTCCGATCCATTGTTTTACTGAAACGCTGTGTGGATAGGAGCATCATTATGCTGGAATGATCATTGTATTAGTCCTAAAAGGTAAGAGACTTGTGAGAAGGTCTTCTGCAACACACCTTTGTATATAAGAAATTGTAGCTCAAAGGTTCCATAATAGGAAATTGCTCCCCACATCCTGACACTCCCTTCAAAGCTATGATGACTCTTTTCACCGTTGCCAAACTAGACTTAACACCACTTTCCAGCTCCGATGATTGCGTGTATATCGGCCATTGATGTGTCGCTATAAGTTCCCCTTTCATATTAGTCCCGTAGTTTTTGCTTTTTTAAACATTTGATTACGGTTGTTCATGAAACACTTTTATTTTTCCTTGATCTTCCTCGTTTGGGTTTTGCGCAACCCATTTCTTTGTTAAACGCTTTCAAACAATTCACTTTGCCTAGTTTATATCAAACTAAGCGAATAATAATGCTATTTCATTACAAAGATAAGAGAGAAAGTTCCTTAAAGCCTTACCATCAACAGCCATCAAGTATCTTACAATGGTTTTCAATTGTTTTATGATTCTTTCGTATTTCCCAAATGATTGGAAGAAAGCTAAAGTTATAGCTATCTGCAAACCTAGTAAAGCTAAGAATAATCCTAATAGTTATAGGCCTATTAGCTTATTAAGTACGGTTGGTAAACTGTTTGAAAAGCTAATTAATCGACGATTACTAAACCATATCGAGGTTGCAAACATATACCCTAATGAGCAGTTTGGCTTTAGAGCTAGTCACTCCACAAGCCATCAAATTTTAAGAATTAAAAATCACGTCAAAAGTAACCTTAATTCAAAATTATCGACTGGTCTGGTACTCTTGGACATTGAAAAAGCCTTTGACACTGTTTGGCACGACGGGTTAATTTACAAACTTTTGATGTTTGGTTTCCCGACGTATCTAATTAAATTAATAAAAAGTTTTTTACAAAACAGAAAATTTGCTGTATACGCAGGCAGTGTAAACTCTATTCTTTATGATAGAGTTAGTGCAGTTCCACAGGGATCTGTGCTGGGACCCATACTTTGTTTATGTGTCCTACCTGCCATCTTTGGACGCAAACACTAAATTTGCTATGTTTGCTGACGACACAGCACTTTTTTCGTCTAGCCTATTGCCTCAATGTGCTCTTAGTAGTCTACAATGCTCACTTAATACCCTACAAAACTATTTTCATAAGTGGAAAATCAAGGTCAATGCTCAAAAATCGCAAGCAATATGGTTTCCTCGGCGAATAAAATCAGATTATTTGCCACAAACTTCGTTACAGCTAAAATCCGCGGTTATCACTTGTTCTGAAAACTGAAAATACCTAGGGGTAACACTTGACAAGAAACTGACTTTTGACAAACATATCGCCAACACGATTAACAAAACTAATCTCTTAATACGGATTTTATACCCGTTCATAAACCGCAAATCAGGTCTTGGTGTGCATAATAAAATTTTGATATTCAAAACTATTTTCCAGCCTATACTTACTTATGGTGCTCCAGTGTGGTTTGACTACGCTGAAACCTAATTAAAAAGGCTTCAAAGAGTGCAAAACAAAATATTAAAATTAATGCTAAATTTGCCCGTCAGGTTTCATGATAAGGCTAATGTTAAAGAACTCAAGCTTGTAATTTATATTTTGCAAGACAATTTTTTTTAGAAAATGTTATCATTCTGATAATGAGCTAATTCTTAATCTCTTAAATTAAATATTTTTTTTTATATCGCCTTTGGGTTTATGTGCAATGTTTAGTTTTTAAGTATCATATAAGGGTTTTTTCTTGTAGGTTTTTCCTTAAGAATAATTGTTTCTCAGTTAAACTATTTGTATATTAGTATTAAGTATCTATATTGAAGCTGTAAAGAATCTAATTTTCCATATCTCTTAAGTAAACATATTTGCAAATGTAAAATACTATCGAACTACAATAATAAATAAATAATAAATAAATAAGAGAGAAATGTCAAATTCTTCAAGTAAGGTACGAAAAAAAAGTGAACCTATTAAGAAGTAAAGGGCCTACAGAAGGTAACTATCGTACAAGTATAGTAGCGAAAGAAAAAATATTAATTTTCTTGGGTTACTATGCAGAACAATCTTTGGAGAATTTCTCAGAAATTGAAAAACAAGTTAATAAGCTAACCTTTGTCATTCAAACCGCTTATGAAAGCTTGTAACCAACTTATTTTGCCATTGGTTCTGTATGCCGGAAAGATACCCCTTTGGCTAGCTCGGCCATGGGTTCTTGAACCTAGAGTTGATTACAAAAACAATTTTCTTTTCCGGCCTATGCGTCAAAGGTCTTGATTGGCGCGCGAGAATGTCGCCTCGACCCACCCTGCTTTGGAAGGCTTCTTCCCTTCTCAGGCTATAATCCCTCTCGTCATCATTCTCTCATCCTTTATTCAAAAAAAAACTTACTCCATGATTATGAAGTTATCCTTCATAAATAAAAAGAATTGAGCTTTTTTTGTTCAAACATTTGACAAATTTAATAAGAAAATTTTCATTTGTAAATCTATATCATATTTTAAAATAATTTATTTGAATTTAAAAGTAAATACAAAATTTATTAAATTAATTTTATGAATTTTAATCAAGCTATATAGTAAAAAAAAATCAACCAAGCTCTATTGGCAACGCGAAGCCTAAAAATCTTAATATTTATTATTCACAAGTATAACCGCGTCTTCGACTTATTGCAATGTCTTGGATTTTACTTCCTTTTTTCTTTTTGCTTTTCTTTACTTTAAGTCACTAACCCCCCTTTTTTTAAAACCACTCTATTAACTAGCGTAAGTATTCCCAAAAGAAAAAAAACGTTTCTTTTTTTATACATATGTATATATGTATATGTAATACAAAGGTCAAATAACCTTCTAATGAATTTAAAAAGATAAAGGCAAACTCACCCTTGTATTCCTCGAGAAGTGGCCACTGCTGCTGAATAAAAGGAACCGTTGAGCCTTGTGCAATCTTTCTATGCACACGATGTAGATTTCACCAATTAGGACCTACCGGGTTGACCTGCAGGACTTGAAACAGGTATGTAAGTCGGCCACTAAGGGCAATTTTGTAATTAATATTTTGAATGAAAAAGAAAAGCGGTATTCGGTGCAGTGCTTCTCACTGGCCGAATACAATTTACTTAAAGGAGTGCTAAAACAGGCCACCGCTGAGTTCTTCAGCTACACGCCTAAAAGCGAAAAAAAAATGAGCGGGTTGAGGATTTGACCCAGCTCAAGTGTGTCCTTTGTGGAAACCAAAGGCACCCGGCTAGCTATAGGGGTTGTCCTAAGGTCCAAGAAATTAAACAGAAACAGGCCAGTCAAAAAGCCGAAAGAAGTCGAACAGTTCGACAGGCTCCAACACAAAAATTCGTGGATCCCAAATTCTCTTACGCCCAAATGGTGTCAGGGAATGGGAATATGAGACAGGCTCCACCAACGGTTGTTCCAAAGGCCCCCGCGCCTAGGGCACCAGAGGTGCAGCCTGACATTGTAGCCTTGTTGAACATTCAAGGTCAACTTACAGGACTGCAAAGTCAGATAAAGGAGCAAGGCAAAAGAGTAGACCATCTCTACTCTTTGTTGCCTGGCCTGGCGCAATTTAGACCATAATGGGCGCGCTGCCGGAGACGCGCCTAAAAGTCCTAGCTGTGAATGTAAATTCACTGATTAGGATTGAACGAAGAGCCAATATGTTCCAATTGTTGAAAGACTACAGTCCCGATGTGTTTATGGCTAGCGAAACTAAGCTAAACCACAAACACAAATTGACTCATAAAAATTACAATATCGTTAGAAGAGACCGGCCCGACTCCACTCAAGGGGGCGGTGTCGCTCTCTTTATACGAAAAGGCATTAATTATAAAGTCATATACAACAATGAATTGCGAAAGCTCAAGACGCTAGAAGTTTGCGTTGTATGCATCTCTCTCACTCAAGGGAAGCGGATGTATATGATTACGGCTTATGCGGCTGGAGCTCCGCAGGTTACTTACTTTGCTTCAGAACTCGAGATTCTTTTTAGGGAACTTAAACTGAGCTTGGAAGATAACTATTTCATCTTGGCCGGTGATTTGAACGCAAAACATGAAGATTGGGGAAATCAACATAGTAATCCCAGAGGTAACCATCTTTTTAATTTGATGGATCTTTACAGCGTTGAATATGGCGTCGACCTGCTGGCTACTGAAAAGCCATCGTATCCAAGAAGCGGCTCCTTTCTGGATCTTTTGCTGTACGACACAAGACTGACAGTTACGGACAAAGTGGGTAATCACCCTCGAAACTGCTTACAGACAGTCACTGCGGACTGGCTGCTGTAATGCAGATTCCGAATGAACGCGTGGAGTTGGAGGAATACGTTGCAACGCATTCTTACAATTACAGTAAGATGCGCTGGCCTCGTTTCACCAACGCCCTAGCGAGAGAAATTCGTTCGAGTGACATAGCCCCACCAAACAACAGAAACCTGACAAATACAGAAATTGACCAACATTTACAACAGATGGACGAAAAAATAAAACGAACAATGGAACGGACAATACCAAAATATAAAGAACGGGACCAAATGGACGCTTACAGAAACGCGACTATTGACGCACTGCGTAAGCACAAGAGTAACTTACTGACAAGACTCAAAAACTTGTACAGACGATTTACAGACCCACACGACTTGGAGGTTAGGACACTGAAGTCGTCAATAAAAAATGTCAATCTGTTGATTAAGGAGAACTACAGGTTATCAATTAACAAGTACTGGGACCGCAAGATCCGGTCAGTTAATTCCAGTGACCCTAGTATGTTTCCTAAAATCAACAAGATATTTAGGAAAAAGAACGACAATGACCTTCCGTGTCTGAAATTCCAAAGAACTGAAGAGAACACAAACGTACTCAGGACAGCGCAAATAGATCCAGAAGAAGCCATCTTTGACGATGACTTTTATATAATTGAAGATCCGAAGGAAAAAGTGGAGGCGGTGGGAGCTGCTTTCCAGCAAGTGTATTAAAGAATTAAAAACTTAGGATGGTAGTAGATTTTTCATTTCTAAGCTTAAGAGTGTGTTCCGAGAAGCAACTCAAAGAGAGGGTATAACGTAGAATGCTTGATCCGTCGAATTAAGTGAAAACTCGAGTTAAGGGAATTTAGAAAAGCTTGAGCTCAAATGACGAAATAATAATATCAACGATGCTGGAAAGAGGGGATTTGCAGGATTTTTATTGTTAGATGGCTGCAAAGCTTAAGAAAGGAGAGATTAAGAAACAAAGGCGTAGGTAGGTAATTTATTAATTTCCAGGCAGTTAAAGCGAAAACATAGGCTAACGTAATATTGTCAAAACGACCATTTAATTTGAAACAAAGGAAATCGATTTTCTTTGTCAGTGGTAACTACTCGAAATTTTTCTATTTGAAATTGTGTATTCAAGTATAGTTTTTTTATCAATAGTTAAGGTCTACCTCGGGAAAAATTTAAAGAGAAAAGTTTAACAAAGGAAAAAAAGTGAAATTCAATCCAGAACTCTTATATAATCAGTTTTCAAATAAAATTCTTGGTAAGAAAAAAATTGATATTTTCTTTTAAATAGATAGTGATTTTTCTTTTTAAATAGAATTTAAATTGGCAGCCTAAAATAACGGCTGCCCGACATACCTATCCATCCCGGTTCCCGGAAAAATTATTTAAAAATTTTAAAAACCATTCGATACCAGGAGAACAAAGAAAAAGCAGGCAGAAATAACAGTTTGAGCAGCTCAGGAACTTCGCTCCATATCCAACATTTTTTTTTTTTTTGTAAATTCATTTTTATTAATTCAATCTTAAACCTATCTTAAAGCAAGACAAAAATTCATAAAACTAGCCTAATTAACCATAACTTACAACTAACTTACTGGTCCCATACGGACACTCTAAGTTAAACAATAATACTTAATGCTAATGCCTTTCGGTCCTAAGATCTATTTAACTTCAATTCAGTTTTATTTATTTTTGTATTTATTAGAAAATTTGAAAATCCAACATTAGAGCAACCTTTGTAGGGATTGAGGAAGCCACTTAAGTATTAAGTTTGGCTTTGAAAATTTGTATAGCCGAAGCAGTTCAGAGGTTTAAGCGAGTCGTTATTTGACTTCCAGCAAGTGAAGAAGTGTTTTTATTTATATTTATTTAAAAATTAAATAGTGCAAGTTATCAGTTGTAAATAAAGTTGGCAGTTTGCCACCTCAGAAAATAACAAATCGATAGCCCAGTGGAAGTGGCGTCCGAAAGGCATTAGCATTAAGTATTATTGTTTAACTTAGAGTGTTCGTATGGGACCAGTAAGTTAGTTGTAAGTTATGGTTAATTAGGCTAGTTTTATGAATTTTTGTCTAGCTTTAAGATTGAATTAATAAAAATGAATTTGGAAAAAAAAAAAAAAAAAAAAAAGTGGCGTCCGGAAGCAGATCCAAGGGTCGTGGGTTCGATTCCCAGCCAGAGCCAACGAAAAATTTAATTGCTTTTTTTCACAACAGAGAAATTGTTGATTTTATCTGTTGGGAAGAAAAGCAAATGAAGGAGAAGAAAGCAGGGGTATCGGAAAATACCTCTGCAAATACATCAGGTGATGTAAGTGTAGTACCGGCAGCGGTACCTCATATGACCGCAAGAACATCAGGCCACCAGTCCGATCCGTCATACTCAACAACAACAAGCAAGAGGAAAAGGGAAACACCAAACCCAATTCTGGTGCCACGAAAAAGTGCTGCTACTCGTAGAGCCATGAGGAAGAGGATGGAGACGGAAAAAACGAAAGTGATCACGTCGGATACTGAGTGCTCAGTAGTTGAGGACGATATTGATTACGTCTCTGAGGAAGGAGAAGGTCACTATAGGTCTCCGAACAAGAAGAACGAGACCTCAGCAGAGCCGTCGACAAAAAAGGCGCTGGAGGTGCCTGATGCCCCCAACGACAACGAAGTTGATGAGGTGGAGCTGGCACAAGTGCTGCAGACAAAACAGCTCCAAATAGATGCCTATGAGGCCGAGTTAAAAAAAATGAAAGAGGAGATGGAGCCCCTTCTCAATCAGCTAAAGCTCAAACAAGAGGCGCGCCGTCAACAAGAGGCAGCAAAACGGCAGCTGCAACAAAAACAACAGCAGCAAAAACAGCAGCTGCAAAAACAACAGCAGCAAAAACAACAGCAACAACAACCACAGCAGCAAAAACAACCACAACCCAAGCCCGCTTCCAAAAACACAGGAGCGGAGCAATATAAAAAGACGCCAGCAGCAGTGACAGGCCCAATTGCTGAGGGCCCATCGACTTCGGCTAAGGCAAAACAGAAGCAACAACAACAGCTACAACCAAGTCAGCAGAAACAGCAGCAGCAGCAGCAGAAGCAGAAGCAACAGCAACACCAGAAACAACCACAGCCCAAGAAGGAGAAGGTGCCACCAATAAGGACACACAGAGTTGACCTGGACGACATAAAACAGGTATGTAAGTCGGCCACTAAGGGCAAATTTCTTATAAAAATTGTAAACGAAAAAGAAAAGAATTATTCGGTTCAGTGTTTCTCACTGGCCGATTACAAGTTAGTAAAAGGTTTATTAAAAGAGGCCACAGCTGAGTTCTTCAGCTACACGCCTAAAAGCGAAAAAAAAATGAGCGGGTTGAGGATTTGACCCAGCTCAAGTGTGTCCTTTGTGGAAACCAAAGGCACCCGGCTAGCTATAGGGGTTGCCCTAAGGTCCAGCAAATAAAACAAAAACAGGCCAGTCAAAAAGCCGAAGGAAGTCGAACAGTTCGACAGGCTCCAACACAAAAATTCGTGGATCCCAAATTCTCTTACGCCCAAATGGTGTCAGGGAATGGGAATACGAGACAGGCTCCACCGACGACGGTTGCCCCAAAGGCCCCTGTACCTAAGGCACCAGAGGTGCAGCCTGACATTGTAGCTTTGTTCTTGAGCATTCAAGGTCAACTAACAGGGCTGCAAAGTCAGATAAAGGAGCAAGGCAAAAGGGTAGATCATCTCTACTCTTTGTTGCCTGGCCTGGCGCAGTTAAGACCATAATGGGCACGCTGCCGGAGACGCGCCTAAAAGTCCTAGCTGTGAATGTAAATTCACTGATTAGGATTGAACGAAGAGCCAATATGTTCCAGTTGTTGAAAGACTACAGTCCCGATGTGTTTATGGCTAGCGAAACTAAGCTAAACCACAAACACAAATTGACTCATAAAAATTACAATATCGTTAGAAGAGACCGGCCCGACTCCACTCAAGGGGGCGGTGTCGCTCTCTTTATACGAAAAGGCATTAATTATAAAGTCATATACAACAATGAATTGCGAAAGCTCAAGACGCTAGAAGTTTGCGTTGTATGCATCTCTCTCACTCAAGGGAAGCGGATGTATATGATTGCGGCTTATACGGCTGGAGCTCCGCAGGTTACTTACTTTGCTTCAGAACTCGAGATTCTTTTTAGGGAACTGAAACTGAGCTTGGAAGAAAACTATTTCATCTTGGCCGGTGATTTGAACGCAAAACATGAAGATTGGGGAAATCAACATAGTAATCCCAGAGGTAACCATCTTTTTAATTTGATGGATCTTTACAGCGTTGAATATGGCTTCGACCTGCTGGCTACTGAAAAGCCATCGTATCCAAGAAGCGACTCCTTTCTGGATCTTTTGCTGTACGACACAAGACTGACAGTTACAGACAAAGTGGGTAATCACCCTCGAAACTGCTTACAGACAGTCGAGTACGACAGTGATCACTGCGGACTGGCTGCTGTAATGCAGATTCCGAACGAACGCGTGGGGTTGGAGGAATACGTTGCAACGCATTCTTACAATTACAGTAAGATGCGCTGGCCTCATGAACGCGCAAATAGATCCAGAAGAAGCCATCTTTGACGATGAATTTTATATAATTGAAGATCCGAAGGAAAAAGTGGAGGCGGTGGGAGCTGCTTTCCAGCAAGTGTACAAGGTGAATGTTAGCATTCGCCCCAACCACGACCTGGAAAACAGAGCCCTACTTAATCACTTTTACCTTCGAAATGATATAACACAATGGCGATCTGAGAACCGCGGTTTCGTGCGGTTCAATGACGATTCCTTGGCAAATGCCATAATCGCCGAGCAAACGGGACCAAGTCCCTTGTTAGTAACGAAGGTTGAGCTTCAGCTCATCTTCAACTCAATCAAAAATAAAAAGTCAGCAGGTGTCGATGGTATATCGAACGTTGTACTAAGACATTTACCGAGGGAGGCAATTGACATTTACACCACACTCTTCAATAATGCACTGAATAATGCATATTATCCAGTGCATTGGAAGACCTCTGTGGTTCATCCTCTCCCGAAAAAGGGAAAGGACAACTCCAACCCGTCAAATCTTCGGTCGATAAGTCTTCTTCCGAGCATCAGCAAAGTTTTCGAAAAGATAATCAATAGGGCTCTGACTAAGTGGGCTGCGGACAACAAAATAATTCCGGATAAACAGTTCGGGTTCAAGGCGGGTCATGACACAATTCATGCTGCGTCTAAACTCGTTTCTGATATCCAATGGAATAAATCAAAACAACAATGCACAGGTGCTGTTCTGGTTGATTTGGAAAAGGCCTTTGACACCGTATGGTTAGAGGGTCTTTACCTAAAACTGAGCAGGCTTGGTATAAGCAAACCATTGTTGTATATACTTTATGATATGCTTAACGGTAGAAAGTTTGTTGTCAAAAGTGGCAATTTCTACCACAACATTCTTAATTAAAAATGGTCTTCAACAGGGAGCGGTGAATTCGCCGATTCTCTTCAGCATTTACACCAAAAGGTTGAGGTTATTAGAATTCTCTTGCAGAGTGATTTCGACAAGATTCAGCGATATTGCGACGACTGGAAACTGAAAATAAATGTCCAAAAGTCGGAGACAATTCTGTTCCGGACTCCGTTGGCTAGGGCCACGAGGGATACGTGCAAGAATTGGCGCAAGATGGTCATCGTTGATCTTCACGGGCAGCAATTAGCGAGCAAAAGTGTAGTGAAGTACCTCGGTATCTGGTTAGATCAGTATTTATATTTCGACAGACATATAAATGCTGCTCTGACCAGGGCTAGAGGAGCCTTCGCTCTGACGAAATGGCTGTTTTTTAGCAGTCGGCTTGGCCCCAGAGTGAAGGTAATTTGCTACATGGCCCTCATACGGCCAATGATCGTTTATGGTTGCCCTGTGTGGTTCAACGTTGCCCCTTCCCAGATGGAAAAGTTTCGGGTGTTCGAGCGGCAGTGTTTACGACGCTGTACCGGCTTATATCGAACAGCCGAATCTTCTTACGTGCATTACTATTCCAACGATGTCCTATACAACGGGGCTCGAATCAACAGAATTGACAATTTCGTGATAAAACTCGTTCGAGGTCACATTGCAAGAGCTATGTCTTCGACCAACAATTTAATTTTCGGGGCGTTCTATCCGAACGACGAGTATTTTCAAAGTGCACGCTTGAGCGGCTTCATTCCACCAGAGGCATTCCTCTTTTTAGATAGATGCGGTCTGATACAGGATAGATTGGCAGTTCCGCTAATCTACCACGTCAGACGACGAACCGTGGATAGGCGACTCCTGTACAATCGGGACGTCATGGCACAAGGCGGAGCAGAGCTCCTTTGGTTCAGTAGGGCTGTGTCCGAACGGGACCGAACTGATAGGGTGAAGCAGGAGAACCAGTTTTGGTGGCTTCAATCGGCACTTGATAGTGGGTAGTCGGGATGGGGTTTAAAGCCTTGGCCGGCTTACATACTTGTTTTATAGTTTTAGGGTTTAGTTTAAGTAGAATAGGCATGGTGGCACAAAAAAAAAATACAAAAAAAAACAAAAAAAAAACAAAAAAAACACACACAAAAAAACACAAAAAAAAACACACACAAAAAACACAAAAAAATACATGGAATAAGAAAAAAAAAAGACCTAAATATGAAAAACAAAAAATGTTAGTTAGATTTGCTGCTGTGGTTGTTCTAGTTTTAAGTAGTTTATAGGTAGAATAGGTAGTTTTAGTTAGCTTTAAGTTTTATATTAAGGACCTCATTTTAAGTAGTTTTAAGTAAAAATAAAAAAGGATATTGATATTAGTTTTTTCTAATTTTCTAATGAATACAAAATAAATAACATTTAATTGAAGTAAAATAGATCTTAGGGCCGAAAGGCATTAGTATTAAGTATTATAGTTTAACTTAGAGTGTCCGTATGGGACCAGTAAGTTAGTAATAAGTTATGGATAATTAGGCTAGTTTTATGAATTTTTGTCAAGCTTAAAGATAGTCTTAAGAATGAATTAATAAAAATGAATTTGAAAAAAAAAAAAAGAGGTTTAAGCCGTCGCTCCATCAAAGCAGAGATCCAAGGTTCGAGTCTCCACCGAAGTCAAATTTTTTTTTATTCATTTTTTTTTTAGTTAAAGTAAATTCATTTTTTTTTAACATAAAATTTAAAAATTTTAAAGCGCCTCTAAATTGGTAATTCGCAGTATAAAAAAATTAACGTTTAATTCCGAGAATCACCACGCGAACCGAGATAAAAGTTTAAATTAATTCGCGGAAGTGACATATATGTATATAAGTAAATAAATATCTACAACAAAAGAAAGAAAAGAAATCTACATCGAGTGCATATAAAGATTGCACAAAGCTCAAAAATACCTTCTATTCAACAGCAGTGGCCACTTCTCGAGGAATACAAGGGTGAGTTTGCTTATATCTGTTTAAATTCATTTGAAGGTTATTTAACCTTTGTTTTACATATACATATATATATATATATAAAAGAAACATTTTATCGAATACTTACGCTAATTAATGGGGTGGTATTGAAAAGGGGGATAAGTGAAATAAAGTAAAGTAAAGATAAGCAAAAAGAAAAAAGGAAGTAAAATCCAAGACATTGCAATAAGTCGAAGACGCGGTTATACTTGTGAATAATAAATATTAAGATTTTTAGGCTTCGCGTTGCCAATAGAGCTTGGTTGATTTTTTTTACTATATAGCTTGATTAAAATACTTAAAATTGAATTAATAAATTTTGTATTTACTTTTAAATTCAAATAAATTATTTTAAAATATGATATAGTTTTACAAATAAAAATTTTCTTATTAAATTTGTCAAATGATTAAACAAAAAAATCACAATTCTTTTTATTTATGAAGGATAATTTCATAACCATGGAATAGTTTTTTTATTAGAAAGGATGAGAGGGTGATGAGGGGAAGGGTGATGACGTGAGGGAGGAAGAAGCCATCCAAAGGGGTCCAAGAACCACACCCACCGCTGAGCTGAGGGTTCAAGAAATTGCCAGCCAGGACCAAGGAAAGGCAAATAGGTCGTTACAAAAGATCCAAACCATTTTCAACAGCTATCGCCATAGTCAAACGGTTTGAACTTATATTTGACACTGGTGAGTAGGTATCTTGATAATCAACTCCTTGAATCTGGTCAAAACCTCTCGCAACAAGTCGTGCTTTTCGCTTCTCTATAGTTCCATCCAGCCTGTATTTTGTTTTAAACACCCATTTAGATTATATAGATATATAGATAATGTCTCTGCTTCGGATTACGCTTCGCTTGTTTTTCATCCAAATTCTGTAAGCCTTAGACTCTTCCGCGTAACCTACTAAAATTCCTTCTTCGGATCTGTTTTCGAATTTACCAAGTTTGGAATCTTTTCTTAAAGTGTAAACTTTCGAACCAATTTCCTTTAAAAAGGATATATTCGGTTTCTTTCCGCTCCACATCTCTTCTGGTGTTACATCTCCGTTGGGTTTCGTTGGACATCTGTTTCGGAAGAACGCTGAAGTGTTCACTAATTCAGCCCACATAAATTCGGGAAGTTTGCCTTCATCCATTAAACATCTTGCCATCTCGGTTAAAGTCCGGTTAGCCCTCTCGGCTAAACTATTTTGTTGCGGTGTGTGTGGTGAAATATTCCGCAATATTCTACGAATTTTTGGAAGTCCTTGTTGCAGTATTCTAATCCGTTGTCCGTTCGGAGTGTTTTAACTTTCTCACCAGATTGAGTTTCAGCAAAAATCTTAAATTTTTTGAAGGTTTCGAAGGCTTCGGTCTTCCTATTCAAGAAATAAACAAAAATCTTTCGTGAAAAGTCATCGATGAATGTTATAAAATATTTTGCTTTTCCCAACGATTCTGTACGCATCGGACCGCATATGTCTGAGTGGACAAGTTCCAAGCGACGGCATGTCTTTTTTCATTGTTGCTTGTAGGAAATGCTGTTAAAGTTTGCTTAGCTCGAATGCAAACAGTACAATCATCGATGTCATCTTTAAATTTATCGGGCTGTCCATAAACCATCTTCTTTGTCAAAAGCTGTTTCAAAGAAATTAAATTTACGTGTCCCAGCCTTTTATGCCAAGACATTAAGGATCCATAATGTATTTCAGATTTTTTTTGTTTTATTTGTGACTAATTGTGTTTTTTCATTTGTGTGTATATAGTACAAACCAATCTGTTTTAATGCTACTGTGACCAAATTTCCTTTATTATCTAAGATTTTAGCTTCAGATCCTTCAAAAATTACCTTGTATCCATGATCTGTGGCCTTGCTGATTGAGATGAGATTGTCAGTCAATTTTGGAACGAGAAGTGTATTGTACAGATATAGTGGCTCTTTTGAGCTTTTAGCATTGATGTTTGACTTAACTGTTCCTGTTCCTTCAACACTTACAACATGGCTATCTGCAAGTTTGACATGGTTCGCATTTTTGTTTGAATTAAGGGTGATAAAACTAGATTCATCAGCACACATATGTGAGGTTGCCCCATTGTCCAAACACCATAATCGCTGATACGGTTGTTCATATGGTAGTTTTGAAAACGCTGTACATTCCTGTACGACGAAACCTTGTTCTTGCTTTTCACCATTTTAAGTCAATCTTGTTTGGTGAGTTTTAGTCCAGCAATCCTTAGCCATATGACCTCGCTTGCCACATTTTCTGCAAGTAAAAGGAAAATTATTGTTTTCGGTTCTAATTTTACATTGAGGTTTCTTGTAATGCTTTTGCGAACGGTAATGCTTGGCACTGAGTACGTTATTGTTCTAAAATTCCTTCTTTCTATCCCCAACTTCAAGTAATCTGGTGCAAACAGTAGAAACATCTGGGTAATTGCTTTGAACACGAACGCAGATCTTATGCCCTTGTAGTCATCTGATAATCCATCGAGAAGAACTACAACTAGTAGATCATCATCTAATTTTGCCCCCAACTCCTTTAATCGATGGTTATTGTTTTGAATTCGCGAACGTATTCGGCAACTGATTGTCCTGCAGACATTTGCAGATTTGTGAATTTATGAAATTCTTCAGTCTTCTGTCGTGGTCCTTTCTTATCGTAGCTTTCCAGCAAAAAATCCCAGATTTCCTTCGATGTTCTCAAATTCGCTGCCAAAGCAACAATATTTGGTTCCATTGCAATAAGAAGCTCTACCCGAGCATCTAAATCTTTTTCATCCCATTGTTGTTGTTCCACTTCTATTAATGGTCTTGCGGTTTCGCCTTTTACGTATTGGAGAAATCTTCCTCGGTGAAGTAGGCTTCCATCTGTGCCTTCCATGTTATATAATTTTCTCCATTCAGAGGAGGAATTCGGCCATAGACATTTGAGCTGGTCATATTTATGCAAATAAAATTATTAATTATCCAATCAATATTTTTCAAAGTTTAATTGCATTCAATGCAAAGGCCTGGGCCCATAACCTGTTGATAACCGTGGTTAGTAAAAGAAATGTTTCGGGGATAAAATATTTTATTGAACAATATAACGATGACAAACGAAGAATAAATTTAGAGTGTTGAAATAAATGACAAGAATCGCAAAATACAACAGTGTAAACTTCTTCAAAATCAAAAACAACCGTTTGAGTAATCGTGTCGTTCAAAAATAAAATATGAAAATGGATTCTTGTGAACGCGGAATACTCTTGAACGGCGAATAACTACATGTTGTTCTTCTTCGTCAGATGAAGATGACCAATCTAATATTCTAATGTTGAGAATACAAATTTTACAAAACAAAACATCAGCTGTCAATCTGTCATATTCATTTTTAATGACACTTTTAAAATTTAATGAGCCAAAAATGGGCATTTAGTTTTAAAAGGTGTTTAAAAGCTTGTTTACTTTAAAAACGCTTGGTGAAACCAAAATATCCCATTTTACAGTTTAAAATAAAACACTTCTACAAAAAAGATTATTTCAAGCCACAAGATATTTTTTTAGTTGCATTGATATTTTACTCATCGAAAATCTATTGTTTAATTGAAATTTGAAAAATTGTAAGCGCAAAGGCTAAACTATTTATTTATTAAGCTGACAACATTTACAAGTTCGATGCACTTAAAAAATTCTATTTTTTGATTTTATCTAACAACATTATTATAGGTCCTGCATCGTTTTTTATAATCGGTCTTAATCGTTGATACATTTTTTTCTTCGCGTTTAGTTTACCGTAATAAGGGCTTAGATATGCAACTTCATTTACCTACACCATCACATAAATAGGGACAAACTTTTTCGTTTTTTATTTGCCGATATTTCTTAAACCCTTAAGTATTTTGGAAAAACCCAAATGTGGAATGAATGAGGTATGTATTAAGTTTATATTGCAAGCAAAAATGTTTGGATTAAGTTGATAAATACAAGTTTCTCCGAAGAAGGTCATAAAAAGTTACTGTTTTTTTGTGTCACTTGAATAGGGACAGGATCTAGATTTACCTGTAAGACCCTTAAAAATAAAGAAAATAAGAAATAATTCTATGGTTTTGGGAAATACTTTTTTTGTTGTATGATTTCTGAATTACTTAAAGTAACCTGTGGTGTTGGGATTCTTAGAGTGCTGTCAGATGATTGAGTGAAATTTGGGCTCAGGACCGTTTTATGGCTTCAATAACTTCTTCGGTTTTTTGGTATTGCCGTTCTCTTTTGTATACTTTTCTTGAAAGCCGTATATGGTCTGCCTTCTGTATCACAAGAGCAACAGTCCATCTACTAGCATTTACCCCAGCTTCTGCCTTGAATTTACTAATTTATTTTATTTATTTATTTTAATTGAAATGCCTTATGAGACGAAATCTCGTAATAGGCTGTATTTTAACATAAAGTTTTTTTTACAGAAATGTTAATTTTTAAGATTAAAAAGTAGATATTAAAATGTTTGTACAATATATATATTGGCAAGCAAAACTATAATGAGAAAACAAAAATGGAAAAAAGTAAAAATTACGCATTATTACAATGAAACTCAAGCAAGTACAAGATAAATCAATTTGTATTGAACATTATATATATATATAAAGAGAAATGAGCACAAAAGAAAAAAAAATTATTTGCATTAGACACATTTAACACTGCTTTTATTTTTATTTGTATTTGCTAAAAAGCATGTATTTGTTTTTTGGCGTTAACACATAGTTTTTGGGCATTCATTAAAGATTGAATCTTACCCAGATCATTATTCATTTGTTCTTCAAGTTCAGTAGCAGATCGTGCAGAATACATAAGACTGATGTCATCTGCAAATAATACTGGATGTCCATTTAGAATCAATATATGTATATATATAGACACGTCCAAACATATCATGTCTACCAGTACTGTTTTTGTGTCTGATTTTTTCCGGAAACCATATTGTGTTGTGCTTGACAGTTTATTTCGCTCGATATATTTAAGTAATTGGTTGTTAATAACTTTTTCGATAATTTTCGATAAGATTGGTAAAATTGAGATGAGGCGATAATTGTTGTAGTCTTAAACATCGCCATTTTTAAAGACAGGGATAAATCGGGCTGTTTTCATCATACTTGGAACGTAGCCAATTTGGAAGGATTTGTTGATAAGTGTTGTAATCGGAACACACAACTCTTCTTTGCACTACTTAATTATTTCAGTAGAGAGATTATTAATGTCCTTAGCTTTTGATGGCTTCAATCCAGAAATGACATTGTTGATTTCTCCAGATGATGTCCGTTCGATTACAAAACTTTCTAGTTGCCTTTGAATTGGAAAGACGATATTTTCATATGTGCATTTTGAGATGATTGTTTTGCCTATGCTAGAGAAGAATTTGTTCAGTTCATTGATTTTATCAAGTTTTTCTTTCCCTGAGCAATTTTCAGCAATGGACAATCCGTATTCTTTTTGGGTTTATTATATAATAAACTATTTATACTCTCCCAGGTGTTCCTGTTGTCAGTTTAGGATTTTTCAAATTGATTCCCAAAATAATCTTTCTTCGTTTGTCGCTTTCGAATTGTCACTTGGTTTCAGATATATTTGTACTGTCGCTCAATATAAATATTATTTGGATCCTTACACAATTTGCTAAACCATTTATGTTTCTCCTTAATCAAGGATAACAATTCGTTTCTTATCCATTCAACGTTGCAGTTAGATCTTGGTTTCTTTGTTTTTACTTTTATGGATGTGCTTTTGATGTAAGTATTTACTTTGCTAGTTTGTGTACATGTCTTCACATGGTACATTTGCTTCTAATATAATTGGATTATCCTTAAGTTTCTGCTTTAGTTTATTAGGATCGGTAACTTGATAATATTTTTGATTTGGATTCGAAGTACAAGGCTTTCTTTGAGACCTGGGAATTTCTAGGTCAATAATAATAACATTGTGATCTACTAGATCAAGCTTAGCATGATGTGCAACGATGCTATAAGTCCGGTTGTTTACAAAAAAGTGATCGATATTAGAATCTATACGTGTAGGAATCTTTTTGTTGACATTAAAATAGTTGTGCGAACGAAAATGGTTTAGATATCTTAGAGTAAAAGTGTCTTCAATGAGAATATCAATATTGAAATTGCCTACAATCATTGAGTTCCGTTTAGAAATTTCTGAGATGTTTTCTTCGAGAAAGGAGAGAAATTTCTCTTTGTTTGATACTATCAGGTTTGGTTTTCTGTAAATACACATGATATCGAACGAATTTTTATTTACTTTGACAGTTGCTGCACAAATACTATCCGCGTCATCACTTTGTGAGAATAATTTCATATAAGAGTGTTTTTTGATACAAATATTATTACTCCTCCTCCCTCCTTACTTGGTCTATTTGCAGTTAATTTGGAAAATTCCTTCAAATTCAAGTAAATTTCATCGTAATCTGACAACCAACTTTCTGTAACGCATATAATATCAATCTGCGAATTAAAACCTTTGATTAAAGCTTCAAAGTCATACATTTTATTTTTTTATGGATCTTGCATTGATATACAAGATCTTGGCTGTGCTGTGTATAGACAAATCAAAATTAGCAATGTTATCATGGAGAATATAACGTGGGGAGAAGGGAAATTGATGCGTCTCACAATTCATTGAAGAAATTTATGTTGCGAACCTCTTTCACTTTTGCATTCTCTGTGAGACGCACAAGTACTCTTCCATCTTTTACCCACGCAAATGCATTTTTTTTCTCTTTTGAAGTCTCTCGCTTTCTTGAATAAATAGCTGTTAAATTTTGTCAAAATTTCTTCTATGTACACTGGTTGTGTTGTATTATAGTTGAAAACGAAACTTGATGTTTAGGTATTGCTTATCTCTGTTTCTCTTCTTATATGCATTGATGATGCGATCACGAGTATTTTTTCTAAAAACTCGATTATGATCTTTGGTGGATTAGTTTAAGTTATGCTGTTGTTTTCATCGGTGGTATATGGCTTGTGGTAGACTTCTTTAATATTGTCTTATGTGATGTTTATATTTAATTTATTGCAGATCGTTGTGACAATTAACTTCAGATTTTCATCAGACTTAATCGGGATACCGGACAAACCATATGTAGTTCGTTTTGTAAAGTGGTGTTTTCTTCTGTAATGGTGTTTGTAAGGGCTTTGTAATCAGCAACTGTTTTCCTGAGTGAATTTATTTCTTTTTCAAGATTTTTTTGAAAATTCAGAATTACATCGAGTTTATCAGAAAGTTGTTTGTTGGTGATATTATCTGTTTTTATCTCGGTGTTACTAAATGTTTTATGATTTGAAGTACCTGTTGAATCTCGTTGCTGTTGATACTGTTGCTGCGCTGGTAAAATGCTGCTACGCCTTCTGTCTCTCGATACCTTACAGGTTTTGAAAAACCATAGCAATTTGTCCTTTAGGATTTCCGCCAGCTTTTGTTTCCACAATCCAGAGCATGAGGGATTTGTATGGAACGCCTTTTTACATTCACCGTCGCAAAATATTACATTTTTTCCATTTAAATTTACACTTTTGTTGCACTTCTCGCAAAGATCGACTGCACTTGCCGCCATTTTAATTAACTTAATTAATGAAAAGCCTTAAATTTGAATCAGCTCTCACTATCGCCCACCTTTCCTTAAATTATATGGCTTCCTTGACTCTTCCTTTGTTGTTTTTTCCATACCTCTCTGGGTCCTTGAGGTAGTTGCATACACCATTTGAAATTTTGCTAGCTATAAAACGGATGGTTTTGCCAAGATCTCGGTAAACTCGTATTTGGCCTATTCCCTCCTTGGTTAGAACCTTAGCTCTACCCATACTTCTTGATTCTATCAAATACTTAATACTCGTACTAAGCTCCCAAACAATCAAACTTGTATTTATTTACTTAATCCAAAATTTTTGTTTGCAATATAAACTCAATACATACCTCGTTCATTCCACATTTTTCCAAAAAGGGCTTAAGAAATGTCGGCAATTAAAAAACGAAAAAAGCTTGTCCCTATGCATGTGACACAAAGTGTATATTTACTTATTATATGGCTTTATTATTCTTGTTAATTAATAAACTTACCGCTTCCCAATGAGAATCTCACACCACCAATGAACTGATTACTTATTAAACTGTCATGATCCCAAACGGTCAGTTCTAATGCTCTCGTTGAAAGTTCATTTATTGTTAAATTTTCGTAAACAAAAGTGAAGTTCCATACAGGATTAAAAGATTTTTTTATAACATGTGTTTTTTGCTTAGTACTTTTAGTTCGATCCGGTAGAAGATAGCTTTTTAAAGTAAATATATAAAACTATGAACTATTCGAAGATAAGGCAAATTATCAAATTACCTTTTACAAAAAGTATCACTTGTACCACTGTTTTTATATGCATATAGATATTTTGCTTCTTTTACCAATATATAAAGTTTTCCTTTTGTGAAAGCATTTGTGTTTCCCATTTTACTATTTGATTCTTTATGCATTTCTCTGGGAATAAATTTAAGAGCAACAATTAAATGCCCGCGATATTTTGAATCATCATCAAATATGGGACTCTATAAAGAAATTTTATGTTAATTTAAGCAATTATTTGAAAGTGATTGCAAACCTTTTGATGTAATGTGTACCATTCCGACTGCGGTTTATCAAAAACTTTGTCTCTCAAGTCTAGAATGACTTCTCCTAGAAAATTATTTTTACCAAGAAAATCCGAGTTCCATACAGATAACCAAATGGAACGTTTGTTTAGTTTTGATATTGGAATATGAAAACGTAAAGTTTCGTTAAATACAGGGTTCAAAGTTTGTTTTTTCACCTTGGTTTTACGTTTTGCACATTTAGACAGATCAGGTAACACGTAAACCTTAAATATAGTAAATTTCGTGAAGTGTTTATTTATGTATAGGAAAACTACCTTAACATATGGATCGTTTTTACATTTGTTTGAAGAAACTGATGCCAGATCTTTGCATTGGACAACAAGTATTTCAAGAGCATTAATTTTATAATTGTATTGCATACCAAACTCGACCTGTCCCTTAACCTTCACATTCTCATTCGGATTATCAGAGCAGACACTTGTTTGTTCGGTTCGACCCTTAAGAAATTGAAACAAATCATTTGAATATAAAAAAACTATCGAAAAAAAACATAAATACAAATATGTGATTTACTCCGCAATTAGTAGTATTAATTTGGCAAACAATTTTTTGTTTTACTGAAGGAGAGGTATTTGGTTTGCAATTTGAGTCCGATGTAGAAACCTTGCCTGAAAAAACAAAAGTATTATTATTATTATTCAATAAAAGTGTTTTTTTAAATACATGTGTTGTAATTTTATTAAATAGTATACACACAAAACTGAGTACCAGATATCGCACTACCACGTGACATATGAAAACAAATAACTTAACTTTGCAGTCATTTTTGTTAAGCTCTTTTTATGAAAAATAAACAACAAACAGAAGTGAATTAATCATTAATTGTTGTTATCGACTGCGTTTTAAACGCAATGGCTATTTTGCGACTTTAATTGGAATGAGTTTCGCAAAGGTAAGTTCGGGTCATCAAGTAGGTGCGATTGCTATCGTGTTGACATACGAAAAATAACGCCCTAACGTCTATATAAACATTTATTTGTGGGATTTCAATACCACAACATGATCATTATTATCAGACTGTACAAAGAAAAACAATGGGGAGCACACAAATGGGGATTAATGATAATGATAGTGATAGCGATAATGATAATGATAATGATAATTAAATGATAATGATAATGATAATGATAATGATAATGATAATGATAATGATAATGATAATGATAATGATAATGATAATGATAATGATAATGATAATGATAATGATAATGATAATGATAATGATAATGATAATGACAATAATAATGATAATAATAATAATAATAATAATAATAATAATAATAATAATAATAATAATAATAATAATAATAATAATAATAATAATAATAATAATAATAATAATAATAATAATAATAATAATAATAATAATAATAATAATAGTAATAGTAATAATAAGAATAATAATAATAAGAATAATAGTAATAATACTAATAATAATAATACTAATAATAAAAATAATAATAAAAATAATAATAACAATAACAATAACAATAACAATAACAATAACAATAACAATAACAATAACAATAACAATAACAATAACAATAACAATAACAATAACAATAACAATAACAATAACAATAACAATAACAATAACAATAACAATAACAATAACAATAACAATAACAATAACAATAACAATAACAATAACAATAACAATAACAATAGCAATAACAATAACAATAACAATAACAATAACAATAACAATAACAATAACAATAACAATAACAATAACAATAACAATAACAATAACAATAACAATAACAATAACATTAATAATAACAATAACAATAACAGTAATAAGTATAATAATAATTATAATAATAATAGTAATAATTATAATAATAATAATTATAATAATAATAATTATAATAATAATAATTATAATAATAATAATTATAATAATAATAATTATAATAATAATAATAATAATAATAATAATAATAATAATTATAATAATAATAATAATAATTATAATAATAATAATTATAATAATAATAATTATAATAATAATAATTATAATAATAATTATTATAATAATAATAATTATAATAATAATAATTATAATAATAATAATTATAATAATAATAATTATAGTAATAATAATTATAATAATAATAATTATAATAATAATAATTATAATAACAATAATTATAATAATAATAATTATAATAATAATAATTATAATAATAGTAATAGTAATAGCAATAGTAATAATGATAAGAATAATAAAATAAAATAGTACTATAGTGGACGACTCTGAGACAATTGAGTACGTTTCCGAGGGAGGAGAAGGACAAATAACTTAGGTACACTATCCTATCGGAGCCAGAGCCGTCGACAAGTAAAGCGTTAGTGGTAAAGGTGGACCTACAAAACGAAACCAAGCTGGTGCAGGTCTTGCAATCCAAACAGACAGCTATCAGCCAGCATAGCGAAATCAGCAACAACAACAGCCACGAAAAATGCAGCAGCAGCAACACCAGAAACAGCTACAGTATAAAAACGAGAAGGTGCCATCAATTAGGACCAACGGTGTTGACCCACAGGACATAAAGCTGGTGTGTAAGTCGGCCACTAAAAATAATTTTCTCACTGACATAATAAATGAAAAACATAAGCGGTACTCTGTTCAGTACTTCTCACTGTCGCGTACAAAGTAGTTAAAGAGGTTCTTAAAGAGGCCACGGCTGAGTTCTTCAGTTTCACGCCTTTAAGTGAAAAATTGAATACGGTCCTAATAAAAGGCTTAAGTTCCTGCACGGAACTGGAGGCGCTCTTAACTGAGCTCCGTCAACAAGCCAGTAACATCTCGAGTTTATCGGGGTCAAGCCTTTCACTATGGTGAAATCCAGACGAGAGGGTTATAGGCTACCAATGTTCCTCGTAACATTATCGCCCCAAAGTGGGATTGGGCGTCTGAGGGAAATTACACACCTCGACTATCATTCTATACGTTCTATACGGCAGGGCCATGCCGGAGCCAACTGCAACATGCAGATGCGGAGCGTCAAGTGCTCCGACAAACACATCACGGGAGAATGCAAGCTGGGGAATGAGCGGGTTGACGATTTAACCCAGCTCAAGTATATAGTGACATGCATAACGAATAGTTGCAAATTTAAAACGTCCTCAGTCAGATTTCTTTTACATTGTATTTTGCTAACATTATTTGCTTAAGTGCGCGAATTTATCTTGCCGAAGTAAACATCTAACCAAAAACATAGAAGTATCGCCACGATAACCAGTGAATAATAAAGAATTTAATTATTTTAAATATATAAACTTCTTAATTAAATTCATTTTAACCAATTTCACATTTCACCTCACACAACACAATGTCTACACGTTCCAAAACAGTTACAGTATCGCAACAAACACTTCTATCCGTACCACCACCATCGAGTGCAAGTTCCCCAGCATCAACTGCTCCAAAACGGAATAAATCTAAACCAACTCACCAACAAACACCTCCATCTGCACCAACACTATTAAATATCTATTCTCCAGCAGCAACAAAAAAGCAAAACAATCTTTCTGCACCACCATCCGAAGATTAATTCTCCTTCAGTATCAGCACTAATACAAAACAATTCCAGCAAAAATGCTGAATCTTATCTTACGCTCTCAGCACTTGAAGAGCGCTTAAACAAACACACCAATATGATTGTTCACCGCATAACGGATGAGCTCTCCAAAATTCGCTTTGAACTCTTTGCTAAATTAGAGAAAACTGAAAATAACTGGACCGAGAAGCTTAAAGAAGTAAACATCCACCACAATAGATGCACTCACTCTTGACAGCAAGTTGATCACTGCGAACACCGCGATTACCGATGTTGTGCAGAGTCAATATCATCGAGGTAAACACAGCTGAGGTGCGTGGGCTGAACTCTAAGCTTTTGTCATTACAAAAACAAGTTGATGCAGCGGAGAAAAAAGAGATGCTGCGGCGGATGCTGTCTTGTTTGGTGTTCCTTGTGTGCCAGAGGAAAATTTAACACCGCTCTTTAATCATCTGTGCTTAACCGCCAATTGCTAAATTCCAACTCTGATGAACATATTTCGCTCTCGCTCCCGAAACACTAAGAGCCCAGTTTCACCACCTGTCATACTAAAATTTAATAGTGTGCAAGAGAGGAACTCTACACTGAAGTGCATTACTGCCTACCGAAAACAGCCTTTTTTATTTGCCTTTTTTCATTTTCATTGTCAAGATGTTTCGTAAAATATTCTTTTTATTGCAATATAATTTTTATTTTATTTTTATTTCTTTTGTAACAATGTTTTGCCAAATATTCTTTTTATTCTCAAATATTCTTTTCTTTACTAATTACGTCGCTTCATATTTCTCGTTTTTCTTCTTCTCTTACTACTATTTTTACGAGCGCAGCTAACGGCACAAGGGGGTTCACTGGCGGTAACATGGATTCGAACTTGCACGACATGATTAAAGTTTTAAGGGCCCAACATAATAACGGATTAAAGTTGTGTCATTTAAACGCACATTCTTTTCAATAAATTAGGGGAGTTTAGATTTCTGTTTGTGGACTCGAAGAAATATGTCATTTCTGTGTCTGAAACCTGGTTTCAGCCAGACAGAAGTGATGACTTCTATTGTTTGAAGGGTCTTAGGCTGTTCCGAGCCTTTCTTGTGGTGGAGGCGCCGCCGCCCTATACGTGCGTGATGGGCTTACAAGGAGGTTTATATGTAAATCGGATGATAACTGTCTTTTAGATTATGTTTTTGTCAGGCCCTACTATCTGATTCGATTCTACTTTTGATTCTATTCGAAAGTCATTTCCGATTCTACTTTCGAGTGGTACTATCTATGAAAATAGAATCGGATGCCGGTAATACCAAGTATTTCCCACAAAATTTCCGATGTTCGAACGAGTCTCGTTATGTGTGACATTAGATAAAAAAAACAAAACAATCTTCTGTGAATAAAAGTCAATTAATCTTCGTGAAAAAAATCAATCAAAACAATAATAAAAACAAATACAAATGGACAGTGTCGCAATTTAGTTAGATTCTGAAGAAAATCCGGAACGAATTGAACAAATAGAAAGAAGGCGAATCAGAGACAATTCCAACATAATGGAGCTTAGCGATAAAAGGTTTACCCATATTGAGCATCTATTTGAACGCATTTTTAATCCAATCTACATTATTTTAGCTTTGTTAAAAATTACCGCCTTTCAAAAGATGCATTCATGTTTTTATTGAACCAAATTTCAACGCACCTTAGTATTCGCCAAAGGCAAACTTCTGTTCCCAATATGATCAAGGTATCAGCTACCCTGAAGTTTTTGGCAACAGGAGGTTACCAAAATCAAATCGGTGGAGACAAGTGTGCGGGACTTGCTCAACAGACCATGTCCAAGGTTATAGCTGAGGTTTTAACTTCAATCGAAAGAGTAATGTGTCCTCAGCTTATCAACTTTAAAATGACAGAGGAAGAAAAAAGGAAGTTAAAACTCCATTTTTGTGAAAAATCTGGAATTCCTGGTGTGATTGGTGTTGTCGATGGAACACACATTCAACTGATTCGGCCAGCTAAAAGTGAACAACTTTTTTTTAACAGAAAGCTTAAGCATAGTATAAATGATGGTGGTAAGTTCAATTTATCATTATTCATACACCTACTTTATGCATCCATACATTATGTACATATGTAAATTGAAATCAAAAAATACTTTTTTTTGTAACTAGATATGTGACTACACTATGGCGATAAGATCGGTAAACGGACGATATGGAGGAGCATCCCATGATTCCCATGTCTGGGCTCTTAGTGCCGAAAGAGCTTACCTCAAACGTTGCTTTGAGAATGGAGATAAGTCGTCATGGATCTTAGTGTACTTACCTACATATATAGTTTTAAAGCAAAATAATATTAAAAAATTATTTAAGGAGACTCAGGATATCCGTTAGAGCCTTGGATTATGACACCGTATAGAACGGCAGCTGAAGGATCTATGGAATCGAAATTCAACGAAAAATTTTCAGTTTAAAGATCAATAATTGAGCGAGTTTTTGGTGTCCTAAAGGCAAGGTTCCGATGTCTTTTGGCGGCCAGGGAACTTCATTATCCACCCGAGAAGGTTACTCAAATTATGAACGTGTGTTGCGCTCTCCACAATCTCTGTTTGAAGTTCAGAGTTGAACTCCCTAATTCAACACAAGTATTGTTGGAAGAAGACGAGAACCATTTCTCTTTGGAAGAACAGCCTTTAGAAACCAAGGAACATTCTAATTTTGCGAAAAGAATTCGAAATAATATAAGAAATGATTTACAAACATTTATTTTAAAAACATAAAAAGCACAAAAGAAAAACAAAACTTTCAGTCTTTTACAATGAACACGTAGATAACTATAACTAACTATAACAAAAATGAATAACATAAATAAATATAAATTCAGTTCTTTGACTAACAAACATAAATAAACATACATTTACTTCTATAACTAAAAAAAACATAAATAAGCATAAATTCACTTTTAAGAAACATAAATAAACATACATTCACTTCTATAACTAACAAACATAAATAAGAATAAATTCACTTTTATAACGTTATTTTTGGCTTGAAATTGATTACTGTGCATTCATTTGCTGGCGAAGTCTCAATATCTCTTTTTTTAATTCCAGTTTAGCAACTGTATTTCTGTTTTTTCCACATGACTTTGTTTTTTAAATTCAAATTTTTGTTTTTTTAACTCGAATTTCTCTTTCCTTAATTTGTAATTTTGTTCGTTTAATTCAAAGTCCCTTCTTTTGTATTTCAAAATTCCTTTTAAATTTTCATTTATTTCTCTTAAAGCATCGGACGAATTGTTTTGATATTTTATTTGATGCTCAATTTGTTTTTCGAGGAGCGATGTTTGTCGTTTGTTTGGTGTTATTCGCTGTTGTGGGATGTTTTCTTTTTCAGTGCTCAGAATATCGTTTAAATTTGTTGTGATTTCTGAGTTATCAACCACGTCATTAAACATACATATATATAACATCTGCATCTGCATCTCCATCATCTGCTTCTGCAAGTTGTTCCCGAATGCTGTTAATATCATGCAAGCCGAAGCTTAAGGAACCATTCATTCCGTCGATTGCTTGACCTAAGTCGAGCAACTCGCTGACCTTTTCTTCCAATGGAGTAAGGGAATGATATTTAGGCGGACCACCACCAGTTCCGGACAAATTCATTTTATTTTTCCTCAACTTGGCTTTGGTGTGTACTTTAAAATCAGCCCAAACCTGAGAAAAAAAATTATAAAATAAAAGAATTTCTCAATGTAGTTACTTCTTATACCTTTTTCCATCCCACTGCATCACGCTGCGGGGGCCCTTCAGCATTTAAAACTTCGGATAAATTGGTCCACAAATGTCTAGATTTTTGTCTGGCTTCGGGTGTTTTTAAATATCCCTTGGATAAAACTGGTTGCTTCATCATGAACTCCACCAGAATCTCAAATTGTGATATTTTGGTATTTGCAGTTTTAGATGATTCCCTGACACAAAAAACATAAATTACACATAAACAATACCATATCTATGAAATATTCCACGAATTACTAATTTATAACTTTTATTTCCTTACATTTTGAAAAATAAATTCTTGAATTGACCTCCTCGCAAACACATTTGATAAAATATGATTAATTCCGAATTCGCACGAATTTGACATTAACTTTAGCAGTAGGTAGTACCAATTTTGCGCTAAGAAAACAAAAAAAATAGTTGGCACTACTAGAGCTGTTAGATTTTCGGTTTTAGAACTTGCTTATAGAATTACGGAGTAGTGATTTTTCGAATTCGAACATTTTTACTATAGAATCGAATTAGATAGTAGGGCCCCTGTAACACTGAGAGTATTTTGGTTGGATCTATTTACCGACCTTACAACTACATCAGCACCATACCTTTAATAACAACTTTGGAGTCTTTTTCTTGTTTGTTTTCCTATACTATATGGGGTGATTTTAATTGTAACCGGTTGAATTCCCGTTTAGCCGATTCTTAGTGGATTTAGGGCACTCAATTTGAGTCCCGTTAACCATTCCACCCCTACCCACTTTCTTAAAGAATCTAGTACATTACTAGATTTTTATCTTGCTAGTGACGTTGTTGGTAAGGTAATTCTCTACACCCAACTTTTGGCACCTGGCTTCTCCAACCACGATTTGATTTTCGTGTTTGGATGTAGCGTGTCAAGATGAACAACAAAGGTTTCAATATCGAGACTACAAAAATATTAACGCAGCTTAATTGGTGCATGACTTTGAGTGCATAGATTGGGACTCGTTGTACGTCATGCAAAACGTAGATGACCAAGTAGGTTTTTTACAACATAATGTGAATCAACTTTTCGATCAGCATGTTCCCTTAAGACCCAAGTAGTTAAACATGGAGCTCCACCTTGGCTGGCAAAAATGATTTACAACGAACACAAACTTGGAAATTTTACATATGGCAAAAAGTTATGGAGTTATGTAAGAGGTTAGCTGACGACATCGATTGTGATGCTCTTAATACAAAATTCACCACCTCAGCTTTGATTCTCCGATTGAAGAGGAATTAACTGGTATAAACAGCTACTTCAACTTTATTAGAATACAAGAGGAAGATATTGTGGAGGCAATAATATCCATCAAAGCAAACGCTACAGGTCTGGATTTAATGGAACCTAAGTTCGTTAAACTGTTACTACCATATTTATATATATTACTCATTTATTTAATAGTATACTTACCACATCCAAGTTTCCATTAGAATGGAAGAAGGCCAAAATTATTCCCGTCCCTAAAAAGCAAACAGTTACTGCTACAGCATATCGGCCCATTGCTATTCTCCCGTTTCTTTTAAAGGCGTTCGAAAAGACTATTTTTTGAAGCAGATACAAAATACCTAACAATTAACAACCTGTTAAGTTCCTGTCAATCTGGTTTTCGACCAAAGCTGCAAATCAGCATTACTTTTCGTGACTGATGAAATAAGAATCTCAATGGACAATGATTATATGACACTGCTAACGCTTTTAGACTTTTCAAAGGCCTTTGACACTATTAGCCATCCAATGTTGGTTTTTCCTTAGAATCCTGTAAGCTTGTTCATTCGTATCTTAGCGGAAGACAACAATGCGTGGTGACAAGTGAACGTTCTTCTTCCTTTCTCAATGTCTTAGCTGGAGTGCCTCAGGGATCTATCCTCGGACCAATCCTCTTCTCACTATATGTAAACGAGCTTCCACATGTTGTTAAAAATTGTCTGATTCATCTTTATGCTGATGATGTACAGCTCCTTATAAGTCGACCCTTTGTAGCAAAAAATGATGCCGTAGATTTAATGAATGAGGACCTGCTCCTCATTCTACAATGGTCCAAAAATAACCATATGTACTTAAATCCTCTCAAATCAACAGCTCTTTCGGTCCTAAACCCCTTAAAGCTTGAAGGCGAAGTCATTGACTATGTCAGTATTGCCAGAAATGTAGGGATAATTTTCAATCGTACCCTTACATTGAACGACCACCTTAATAGTGCCATTGGAAAAGTCTATGGTAGTCTTCGTGCTCTTCAGTTCACTCGAAGTTTCATCCCTGCAAAAACTAAACTGCTACTTGCCAAAACTCTTTTACTACCTGTTATGTTATATCCATGTGAAGTTTTTTGCAACTTGGACTAGCCGCAAATTAAATGTTGCATATAATAACATTACCCGCTACGTCTATAATCTGCGACGGTATGACCACATATCGAACTTTGCACAACGTATATCTGGCTGTAGTCTTGACAGTTTACTAAACTCCGATCGGTGAGCTATCTGCATGAAATCATTCAAACTCAACAACCGGATTATCTACATAACAGGCTAAACTTCCCTAGTTCATCAAGGTCTTTTGTCCTTATACAACCTCGATTTAAATATCTCATTACTGAGCGTCAATTTTTTGTCCCTGTTACACGCCTTTGGAACTCCCTGCCCACCGCGATGAGAAGTATAAGAAGCGCGAATAGGTTTAAATCTTAAGTTTTCAATTATTTGGCAAATCGTTGATAATATTTATTAGGTAAGTCCTCATTTTATTTCTTATTCCTTTTTTTATTTTCTCTTTTTTACATTTTCATATTTAAATTATATATGTGTAAATAGAACCTTTCTTTTTTCTCTTTTTTTTTTCAAATTCCTAAATTAATTTAAAGGGTGCAAAACTTTATAAGACTTAGGTCCTACTTTGTAAGCGATTTTGAAATAAATAAATACAAATACAAGTACAAATACTTTTTAAAACCAAGGGCACCCTGCTAGTCATAGGCCCTAAGGTCCAACTGATAAAACGAAAACAGGCTAGTGATAAAGCTGAAGTAAGTCGAACAGTTCGACAGGCTCCGATACAAAAATTCGTAGATCCCAAATTATCCTACTCCAAATCGTGTCAGTGAATAGGAAAACAAGACAGGCTCCACCAACGGTTGCCCCAAAGGAACCCGTGCCTAAGCCACCAGGTGTGCAGACTGACATTGTAGCCTTGTTGTTGAGCATTCAAGGCCAACTAACAGGACTGCAAAATCACGGGAGTCATTCCGTTATTTTCAAAACGATTACCATTAACGTTATCTTCTAGCATTTTGCTTCACTGAAATGTCAAAATAAAATTTATAAAAGATAATGCTTGTTCGATAACTTGAAAATGTAACCAAGTTTCCCAAACATGCTTTCTTTTCTATGGGAAATTGTGAAAATTTGCAAGAAATATACGAGTATTGTTAGCAAACATACTGTAACGAAGCGTCACACTCCTACTACCGACCGACACCAATCAACCTCTATCTACCGACCGACACCAATCAACCGCCATCTGCATCAAAAACAAAATACATGCGATATTGTTGTTCGTCATTATAGAGTTCACATTTGGTTCCTGCAGGAGAATTGGCTTATGGACCCAAGAAATCCGAAGAAAGAGGAAGCTTGCTCGCCGAAGTTTATTAAAGGTTTTGGGCTTTATATTCTGAAGCGCAAGTTTCCCCCGATATTCCCCTTCTCTATTAAGAGTCGATGGGCCGTTGCTCCACAGCGTGCTGTGTAGTAACAACAAACTATCGTGTTATTCCCCTTCACCCTTCCGGTGTCGAAGGGCACTTGCCAAATTATTGTGTTATTCCCCTTCACCCTTCCGGTGTCGATGGGCACTTGCTGAATTATTGTGTTATTCCCCTTCACCCTTCCGGTGTCGACGGGCACTTGCCGTATTATTAAGTAATTCCCCTTCACCCTTCCGGTGTCGATGGGCTCTTGACCGTAGGATTAAGTTCGTATATAATAGGTATTATTATCTATAGGTATCCTATTGTTTAGTCTTAAGCCGCTTTACTGGATTAGAAAAAATAAAATCTGAAAAAGGAAAATCTAATTCTTTTTATTTGGAAAAGAGTAGTTTGGTCAACTCTCTATACTCGAGTTTCGTGCTTTCTCGAGACGACCCTGGAGTCCGGCGAAATTACCTCAGCCTAAGATAAAAGAAGCATCAATTATTTTGTGATGTTTTAGGAAAATTGCACAAATATTGAAGGTAAGCAAGAGCTCTGTGCAGAGAATAAGACATAAGTTTACAGGTAAGCTCAAAAAGAACGTTGTAGGAAGACCTAGGATACTGAGCCCTGCAGATACTCGACGAGAAGCGAATTATTTATTTATTTATTTATTTATTTAATCCGTTAATTATCTAACGTTAATATAAACTTATAGCTATTTACATAATTTTTAATTTGAAATTTTAAATTAACATAGAAATAAATAATTACTATAACATATTAAAAAAGCTTTCTTTAAATTGTTTACTTTTAACATTGTCATTAACAGATGAAATTAAATTATAAAATTTATTGAAGACTGAAATCAATTGATTTAAAGGGCTATTCATACCATAGTTAGTTCTGCTAAAGATCGGACATAAAGGTATCTGTCTTCTTATGCTAGTTTGACTATAGCTAAAATTTAGACGATTCAGAGCTGTTGCGGATATAATAGAACCATTAATTAATTTTAAAATAAAACAAAATTGGAGATATTGTCTATGTTGTGAAAGTGTAGGGAGGTTTATTAGCAAAAGTCTCTGAGAATAAGGAGGTGGTGTGAATATTTGGGAAAACGGAAGAAAACGAAGACAAAAACGCATAAATCTTTTTTGGATACTTTCAAGTCTGTCTATATGGACTGAATAGTATGGTGCCCATATAATACAGCCGTATTCAAGTATTGGCCTGACAAATGATACATAAAGAAGTTTTAAGACGTAGGGGTCACGAAAGTCACGAGAAAAACGTTTAATAAAACCTAAAATCTTGTTAGCTTTTTTAACTATAAAGTTATAATGGTCACAGAACGTTAATTTACTGTCAAGAATAACACCTAAATCAGAGAAAACGGAAAGCTTACAAAGGGAGGAAGAATCTAATAAATAGTTATAATCTATAATTGTTTTTTTTGCGTGTAAAACACATAGTTTTACATTTGTCAATATTCAATAAAAGTCGGTTTGTATTGCACCATTCCCTAAAACTATGAAGATCTTCTTGAAGCTGTGAGCAGTCATTAATTGAACTAATAGATTTGAAAATTTTAATGTCATCAGCGTATATTAAAACGGAGGAGTTTTTTATAACGGATGTTATGTCATTTATATATAAGATAAATAATAAAGGACCTAAATGGCTACCCTGTGGAACACCAGAGTTGACGTAAAATTGGTCGGAGAGTTCATTTCTGAATATAACGCTATAACTTCTGTTCTTAAGATAAGACGAGATCCACGTCAAGAATTTGTCGTTAAACCCTAAGGCCTTAAGTTTATGGACTAAAGTCTTGTGACACAATTTGTCAAAGGCTTTACTGAAATCTGTGAATACGCAATCTACTTGCTTACGATCTTCGAAGGAGTCAAGGCAGAAAGAAGTGAAGTGAAGTAGGTTTGTAATTGTTGATTTATTCTGGACGAAACCATGTTGATTTTCACATACAATTGATTTACAATTAAAGGATAACATCTTACAGATAATGGACTCAAATAGTTTGGGAATAACGGAAAGTTTGGCAATCGGCCGGTAATTCGTTATTTCATTCTTAGACCCTTTTTTATGAATCGGAGTTATAAATGCACTTTTCCATAATAGTGGGAAAATTGAGCTTCTAAGAGATTCATTGAACAAAACAAACAGAGGGTACGATAAATGAGACACACATTTTTTTAAAACACATGAAGGTACTCCATCAGGGCCAGGGTGAAAACAGTCATCAAGTTCTGAGACACAACGAACAATTGAATCCTCACATATTGTCAAGTCAAGTGAGTTCAGGTGTGGATAATTTTGGACTGGAAAGAACGAATCGGGAATTTGAAAAGAAGGAGGCACGTCGAAAGCATCTTTAAAGAAACTAGCAAACATATTTGAAATTATTTGGGAGTCATGACTTGTTATGTTATTAAAAGACATAGAGTTTGGGTAACCGTCAGTTTTTCTTTTACTTTTCACGAAATCCCAGAAGTTTTTTGGGGTCTGTTTCAATTCATTTTCAATTTTTATAATATAGTCAGAGTATAGAATATTGGAGTAGTCAATGAAAATATTTTTAAGTTCGGAGTAAATCCTGAAGTCTTCTTCTGCTCTAGTTTTACTAAATTTTAGCCATGCCTTATTTCTTTTATTTTTTAAGTTTTTTAATTGAGTGTCAAACCAAGGTGGAGTTTTAGATTTATAGCGAGATTTCCGTAATGGCGTAGTTTCATAAAAACAGTTAAAAAGAATACTATAAAAATTTAGACACATGTCATCAATATTACGATTTAGGAGCAGTTGATTCCAGTCAACATTACACAATAAGTTAGTTAGTTCATTAAAGTTACATTTTTTAAAATTGAATTCAAGTTTTTCATTTGATGTATTAGGGATATTGCACACGTTTATATTCAGTGATATATTTAAAGCTGGATGGTGACGGTCTTCTTCTACTAGTTTAACATCGGCTGGAGATACAGCTACGTCAGTATTTATCGTGTCGGAGAAAAATATTAGGTCCAAATATTTGTTGTATTGATTGGCAACCCCATTAAATTGAACAAGTCCACACGAAGCTAAACCATCAATAATTGTGAATTCATTGGTGCTCGTTGGACTGATAGGTGTAAAATAGTTGAAATCTGATGATTTTGTCCAATTGAGGTTCGGAAGATTGAAATCACCTACGATCAGCAGTTCATCATTAGGTTCCATTTGGTCGTGGATCTTCTCAGTTAAATGTATGCAGTTTTCATAAACAAAACTGGTAGATCTTGGAGGTATGTATACTGAGATGATAAAGAGATAACCTGTTTCCAATTTGATTTTAATACATAGCATTTCGACGTCAGAAAGATCAAAAGTATCAACCAAAGTGCATATAAGATAGTTTTTTACCGCGAATAGTATTCCACCACCAACTGTCTCCGAGTCGCTCGATTGGTGCCTATCTCGTCTAAAAACTTGGTAAGTTGAGTCAAAGAGTTCGGTATCTATGAAGGAATTATTTAGCCAAGTTTCTGTAAGAGTAATTATGTCATGTTGTAGATTGTTAATATTTTTATAGATCGTATTGATCTTTGTCCTTAGGCCATTGACGTTTTGGTAATAAATCAAAGCTTGTTGAATCTGCCTCTTCGATAATAATGCATTGTCCGGGTCTCTTGAAAAGGGTTAAAGGATGACGACTTTATATGATTATTTTGTTTATTCTCGAATTCGTGTATTATGATCCCTTTTGGCCAAAGCGATGTTGAGTTTAGAAGGTGGAAGATTGAGTCTGGAACTCTTATCTTAAAAGATGCATATTTCGAGTGGTTTCGATGAATCATTTTCTCAACTTTCAATAGCGACGTATTAGTCTTGTTCGAAATAAAGTTTTTAATATCGAGGGCGTTCGTTGCAGGGTCAAGTTTAGATAAAAATAAAGTTCGATGGCCTTCTACTACTTTCAATCCACATGAGATAGGTGAGTTTAGATGAGTTTTGTTTGAAAGAGATGAAAATAACAATGAGTTTGCTAACGTTGATGATGATGGGTTTGCAATTGCGAGTAATGGCTCTATTGATGATGGTGAGGTTGCTTTTGCTTTGATTGGGACAGAAGATGTTGATAAGGTTAGAGTTGATTGAAGATGTTGAGAAGGAAGTTCAGATGCAGAGGGAGGAGTAGACCTGGCAGGCTTCTTCGTTGAGGGATTAGCTTCACTATATTCGGCGTCACTTTCGTCAATTTTCCGCTTTAATGATGCTGCATCGTTTAGCGATCGGCTATGACTCGTTTCATTTTCGACACTATGAGAATCCGTGTTGTGAATTGTATCAGTTTCGTCAG
Organism: Eupeodes luniger; assembly: GCA_951509635.1. NCBI lineage: Eukaryota > Metazoa > Arthropoda > Insecta > Diptera > Syrphidae > Eupeodes > Eupeodes luniger. Next base: position 206,137,926 of record OX608073.1, on the reverse strand, counting down.
TTATTTGGTTTAAAGATGAGGTGTCATTTAGCGATCCACAATTAGTCATTTCGACCTCGTTATTATGAGACTCAATATTTTGTACTGGTGATAAAGTGGTTATTTTGTCAACTTTTACGGTAAGACGAAGTAATTGGTTATGCAGCTTTTCTATATTATATTTATTTTGTATTATGTCGCGAGTAATGTTAATCTGTGCAAACGGATCGCACTCGTCACAGAAATAGTAAAAAGATTTCCTTTCCTTGAAAAGCTTAATAGTACTAAAAGGGGCGTCAATACATTTCATATGATATGATCGTCGACAGTTGCCATGACATATTATTGAATCAATCAGGTAGTCCGTAGTTTGATGGCATATAGTGCAAGAAGACATTATGATGAGTTTATTGAGTGTTTGTAGGGACGACGTTGCTGGAGGATTGCGAATGGTTCGTGTAGTTTTACTCTAACAATACTATTTAGTACTATTTGCTTTTTGATGACAACCCTGGTTAAGTTTGAGATGCACGTGCTTGCCACTAGGTGGCCTTTATTAGCAATCGGTTGGAAGTGAGAGTTCACAGCTGATTATTTTGACGTTTATAATCGTGATTTGTTTGCCGGGATGAATTTATGTGATTTTTATATATTAAACTATAATTGGTTTGGTAAATAAATATAAGAAATACCCCTTTTTCAGTCTCTTGAGTGTTTTAAAATAACGTTTTATTTCTTTTTTTTTGTTTTTTATATACGAAATTTGGTAATTAAGTTTAAATTTCTTCGGAAAATACCTTAAAATTCGTGAATGTTTCGGGTTTTTTTTCTTCGGTCGTGTCTTGTAACTACGAAATTCACATAACTCCGTATCCTTTTCTAGGATTATTTATTTATTATCTAATTCGCCTTTTAAAACCGCGCACCAAAAACTGTGTACTCCACTCACTCACCACTCACCACTCGGTGCAGCTTCAAATGCAGCAGCACTAAGTATGCAGAGATACTGGCAAAACAGTAAGCAAGTGGACAGTTCAACGATCCCTACACTAGGCTGGCTTTAGGCCTTGGAGAAAAAAACGAAACATTTGCTTTAGAAGAAAAATATTAAAGCACGACTTGAGTTTGTGAAGAAATATGAGTCGTATACAGATGATGATTGAAGTCGTGTCATATGGTCAGATGAAACAAAAATTAACAGATATTGTACAGATGGAAGGCAATGGAATTGGAAGGGAGAAGGAGAGAAAACGAATGTAAAAGATTCCATTCAAACTATAAAGCATGGAGGGGGAAATGTTAAAGTTTAGGGTTGTATGACTGTTTATGGAACGGGGTCTTTTCGGAAAATTGATGGAAACATGAAGAAAGAAATGTATCTTGATATTTTAAAAAATAATTTAACATAAACTATTGAAATAATGCCGGTATCTGAAAATGAAATAGTATTCCAACACGACAACGACCCCAAACATACTGCAAAAATGGTTAAGGAATTGTTAGAAAACCAATGTTTTCAAGTACTACAGTGGCCTGCATAGAGCCCAGACCTCAATCCAATCAAAAATGTATGGTCATTCTTAAAAAAGGCTTTGTTGAAAAATTACGTATCACCACCATCGTCAGTCATTTTTATAAAAGGCTTCTTTTCAAATTCTATAATTGTCAATAATTGTTTAAATTAATTTATAACAATAACTGAATCTTATATACAAATTTGTTTTTATACTGATTGTAAGAGATATAGTCTGATTCATCGTATCATGATCGATTATGACCAGGGCCAGAGGAGCATTCGGTCTGAACAAACTGCTTGACTCCAGAGTAAAGGTAATCTGATACATGGAACTCATACAGCCGATGATCTTTACTGGTTGTCCTGTGTGTAGTGGTGTAAGAAATCCCAAGTAATCGTTACAAAGTAACGATTACTTCAAGTAATCAAAGTAATCGATTACTCACTCGAGTAACGATTACCAGTCGAATCGATTACTTCTAGTTACTTTTGGATTTGATTACTTCGTTTTTCAACAATATTGAATAATAAATATAAATTATGATATTAGATATTATTAGATTATAAGAATTTTTTAAATATTGTTAACGTTAGATTTTAACGAATTAAATAAATAAATAAATAAACTTCTAGTTACTTTTGGATTTGATTACTTCTAGTTACTTTTGGATTTGATTACTTTTAGTTACTTTTGGATTTGATTACTTTTAGTTACTTTTGGATTTGATTTCTTTTAGTTACTTTTGGATTTGCATTTTATAGATATTTTTGGATTTATTTTTTTTTGTTTTTGATACGAAATACATCTTAATGATACTGAAACTGATTACGATTTTAGAAATAATTGTATGGAAATAAAATATTGGAAAAGAGAGTGGAAGAGTTTCTGAATTTGTTGATACTGATAATATTTGTTGTATTTATTTATACAAAAATTAAGATTTGTACAAAAAAAGATGTCGTCTTTCGTCTTTGGCTACATGACAATAAATTTACAATAAATATAATTTACTTGTGGCCTGGCCTACAATTTTGGATCAAACTGATAAATATTCACAACGAAGGTTTCTTATGTACCAAAAAACAGAACAGGAAAATCTAAATGGAATTAGTGGCGCTGTAGTCTAACTTCTACATTTTAAGCTTAAATTGATCGATATTAACAACAAATGCTACTTATTTACCTACAAACAAAGTGGACAAATCTAAATCCGATAGGTGGCACTGTAATCTAACTTCTACGTTTTAGATCAAACTAATTTATTTGTATAGTACAAAATATTGTTATTAAACTAAGAGTTATGAATATACACTCTGAGTGCAGGGCATTATAGATGGAAAACTAAGTTTATAGAAAAAATTGTGAGTAAAGTAGTTGTATAATAAATTAAAAAACAATATATTGCTATGATATACTAGCTCGGTTAATCAAGCAATCATTATGCGTAAAATAAATCAATTTATTATGGATCTAGATCTATAAAAACAGAAATTTACTGTTTTTGAATTCTATGGGGAAATATTAATTGATTTATTTTTGATTTAATATCTAGATTTTAAGGCAAATTTACCCCTTTTTGCACTAATACTATTGCAGCTATAAAAAAATGTTTAGCTGGAAATTTTACAGCTCTTGCTCTACCGCACTAATACACTGAAAAAAGATAGTTCCGATCGTGTTCCAATCGCGACACGAAAAAAAAACAAAAACAAACAATTTTTTTGACGGTAGTCTTATTAACGTAATTAAACCAAATATTCAAAAAGTGGAATTAAAATAGTTAAGAACCAGTTGTAGCGATCAGAAGAAAAAACTTGAATTGAGTTTTGTATTACTTTTCAATTCAATTTGATAGCCAAATTATGTAAATCGACGAATGAATAGTTCTGTAACAAAGTTTTTAAGACATATTGGGCAATGTTATTACTTTCCAAAACCCTTAAAATGTTTCTTTTTTGGAATATGAGAAACTTAAGTATTTTCAAGGTTTGAGCTTGTTGTCAATACTTTATTCAATTCAGCTGAAATTTATTTAACAGAATTTTCGGATTTCTTATGAAATTAATTTATTTTAGAATTTGAGACTAGATTCAATTTATTTTCGGCATCACAGCAATATATTTTGCGAATATTGGTCAGTTTGATCTAAAAATGTAGAAGATAGACTACAGCGGCACCTAACGGGTTTAGATTTTGCAATGATGTTTTTGGTGAATAAGTAGACTTGTGAATATTGATCACTTGGACCTTAAATTATAGGCCACAATTAAATTATATGTATTGTGAATTGTCATACCACCAAAGACGAAAGACGACGTTTTATTATTAATAAACCTTATCTTTGTATATATAAATACAAATAAAATCTATAGTTTGCAAAAATCCAGAAACACTACTTCAACCACTGTCTTTTTCAATATTTCATTTCCATAAAATTATGTCGTAATCGTAATAAGTTTCAATATCATTTAGATGTATTCCGTAACAAATACAAGAATAATCAGATCCAGAAATATCTTAAAAATTTAAATGCAAAAGTAACTAAAAGTAATTAAATCCAAAAGTAACTTAAAGTAAATAAATCAAAGAGGACTGATATTGTAATAGTTTTAGATATCCGATTTATAATTGAGTTTCTTGAGATATGACCGATGAAAAAATGTGTCCCAAACGTACGTGCAAACATACAAACATTCTTACACACACCCAAAAAAACATTGATTTATATTCCTTTTTCAGGTTTTATCAAAATCTCCCCATGACCTTGCAATATCTCAAAAAAAAAATTGTGAAATTGAGTCCTCTTCGTGCCTAATTCACGTATTTTTTTTTAAAGTAATCATTCAAAAGTAACGATTACTTTGGAAAAAGTAACTAAAGTAACGATTACCTAGAAGTAACTACTTTTCACATCACTACCTGTGTGGTTTAACGTTGCCCCCTCCCAGATGGAGAAGTTTCGGGTGTTCGAGCGGCAGTGTTTACGACGGCGTACCAGCTTGCATCGAACAGCCGAATCTTCTTACGTTCATTACTATTCCAACAAGGTCCTATACAACGGAGCCCGAATCAACAAAAATGACAATTTCGTGATAAAACTCGTTCGAGGTCCCATTGCGAGACCAACAATTAAATTTTTAGGGCGTTCTATCCGAACGACGAGTATTATGAAAGTTCCCGCTTAAGCGGCTTCATTCCACCAGGGGCTTTCCTCTTCATAAATAGATGCGGTCTGATACAGGATAGAAAGGCAGTTACGTTAATCCACCACGTCAGACGAAGAACCGTGAATAGGATACTTCTGAAAAATCGGGACGGACATGGCAAAAGGCGGAGCAGGGCTCATTTGGTTCAGTAGGGCAGTGCCGCGGCACCAAAATTGATAGGGCGAAGCAGGAGAACCAGTTTTGGTGGCTTCGATCGGCACTTGATAGTGGGTAGTCGGGATGGGCTTTTAAGCCATGGCCGGCTTACATACCTGTTTTATAGTTTTAGGGTTAGGGTTAGGTAGGTTCAAATGCTAGACATGTGCATTCAAGAGGACACAAGCGTCCACAGGTTTTTCTCAAAACCCACCTCTGTCTATCAACTCCTACTCTCACCTCCTCGTGGTGAACATCGGGTGCCTAGTACCTCAACTGGAGATTGGGTTCCAACCCCAGTGGAAAGTTGTTGGGGATAGCAAACGAGAGAGGGGGAAGAGGTGTTTCCACTAAGGCAACTCTCTTTATCCAGACGGCAGCGGAGGAATTCCCGAGATGGAATCAACGGTGACGTCTACAGTTGCAGTAAGGTTGAACTACTTAGTGAACACCTTATAGCAGTGTTACCGCTGGGAGTTTTGAAAAAGTCAAATGAAAAAAAAAGTCGCATTTAGATTTTTGTTTTAATACATACCTAAATCAAACAAAATCTGTATAAATTGCAAAAAAAAAAATGAGTTGTTTTTTAGTTTTTTATTAGGTATAGGTACCTTCTAAAGAAAAATAAATTCTTATACTAATATTCAATACATTCGATTTATATCACACACGTTCCTTTTTTTTAATAAATACGTTAAAGTGTATATGTATATAACATTAAATAACAATAACAGTCAATTCAGTCGATTTAAGTTATATTAACTCAAGTTTTAAGTTAAACTAAAAAATAAATAAATTCATATTCTATTCGGTTCTTTTGAAATACAAAAATTAAGGTACATTTGAGGAATTTATATTATTTATAAATATTTGACTTTTATATTTACATTATTTTTAAAATAGGAGTCATTATTTTTTTGTGATTAATTTACGGTAGCTTTTTATAAGCTCCTCTGAAGGTTTCCGTTCATCAAGAGTTTGCTTTTCTAAAATTTTGAAAAAAATTGTTAACTATTACCTACATTTATATGCAGAGTCGAAAGGTTGAAATTAATTTTTATGCTAGAATATCAAGATTTCGATTCTGAGCGAACGTGATCGAGTCGACCCAAACAATTTCAACTTGATTTCATTTTATAGATTGAAATTTTGTGTGACAGTGTTAGTAATGTTCTTATTTCAATGGAAGTTTGGAAATTTTGTATGAATTAAGAAAATAACTTATCTTTTCAATGTATTTTTCTAGAGATGGGGTCAAAAAAGTCGCATAATTTTTTAAAAAGGGTCAAAAAGGACAATTTTTTTAAAAGTCGTATCATGGGCGCATGAGGCACAAAAATGGGTCAAAATGCGACTAAAGTCGCATAGCGGTAACACTGCCTTATAGGGCTTCTACGACTTATTCGGAGCCCAGGTCTATAAGGAGCGGTTTATCCGGCTCCCCGTCCTTTTAGTTATACTAAGGATCTGGCCCTCCAGGTTGGGGGTTGTGCCGTCAAGGTGACTTGCTGACCACGTAAAAATATCCTAGTTGCGAAGCACCAACAAGCTTTGGATACGGACGGATTCACTGTCGACAGCCCACGCAAACAAATTATGGGCAACGAAATTCAGATATGCACGTGGAATGTTAGGTCCCTTAACAGAACAAGTGCAGCCGAAGAAATAGCGGAGGCCCTAGACTGCTACAAAGCAGACATCACCGCCATCCAGGAAATACGATGGGATGGGCCGGGCAAAATGATTATGAAAAACTACGACATTTACTATGGTGACTGCTACCGATAAAACCAACAACGCTTATTTGGATGCGGCTTTGTCATTGGAGCCAGACTTAGGCAAAAAGCCTTGAGCTATAGGTGCATCAACGAGCGCCTCATGACCATCCGCATAAAGGTTAAATTCGGCAACATTAGCCTGATATGCGCGCACGCCTCTACAGATGAGAAGAATGTCAACACCAAAGATATGTTCTTCGAGCTCTTAGACAAAACATATGAGCAGTGTCCTAGTTACGATATTAAAATTGTCCTGGGCGATTTTAATGCCAAGCTAGGAAGGGAAGACATCTTTGGTGGAATAATCGGGAAAAACAGCCTGCACGACAACACTTCCGACAACGGATTCAGGCTCATAGATTTTGCTGCGGGACGAAACGTTATGGTAGCCAGTACGCGTTTTCCACACATCAACATCCACAAAGGAACTTGGAGTTCTGCAGATCAATTTGCCGTCAATTAGATTGACCATATTGCGATCGACGCTAGACACGCTTCTACCATCATGGACGTCCGAACTTTCCGAGGAGTTAACATCTATTCGGACCACTACCTTGTTGTAGCCAAGGTAGCGCTTCGGGTTTCCAGGCCCAAGGCAAAACAGGGAAATGCTGGGAGAAGGTACAACGTCGAACGGCTACAATGGCAAGAGATCGCCAAATCCTTCTCCGACCGAGTTACAAGTAACCTCTCTCGAAGTTCTCTGACGTGCTGGGTTTTAAGCAACCACCAACAAGGAACCGCTGGTTTGATGAGAAATGTCGGCAGGCAAATGCAGCCAAACAACAGGCACGCAAAGCGGCGCTGCATAGAAGGACGAGAGCTGCTCATGAGCTCTATGAGCAGAAGAGGCGATAGGAACACCGACTTCTCAAAGAGAGCATGAGAAGCGTGCGGTCGAAGATGTTGAGAGGTTCAAAAGCAGGAATGAAGTTTGAAAGTTTTATTAGCAGGTGAAACGGAATTCACAAGTTCATAAACCTAGAACCGAAGGCTGCAAAGACGAAAGTGAAAACATCATAGTGCAGTCAATGCTGAGGATATGGAAGGACCACTTTTGCAGACTGTATAACGGCGACGACGAACCGAATACCCCTGTCAGCCGGGATGATCCATTCAACATAGAAGACGAAAGCCAACAATTCCGTCCTCCTGACTTAGACGAAGTAAAGATTGCCATATCTAAGCTGAAGTCTAATAAGGCCGCTGGAGCAGATGGCTTGAATGCCGAGCTCTTCAAAGCAGATGGAGATAATTTTAGGAGCATGCACCAACTTATCTGTAAGATATGGTCGGAAGAAAGCATGCCCGATGAATGGATTCTGAAAAAGGAGACCCTCTAAACTGCACCAACTATAGAGGAATCAGTCTACTTAACTTCGCTTACAAAATCTTCTCTGCCGTTATATGTGAACGTCTAAAGCCTATCGTCAACAACCTGATAGGTCCTTATCAGTCTGGTTTTAGACCAGGAAAGTCCACAGTCGATCAAATAGTCACATTACGACAGATCCTGGAAAAACCTCAAGAACATCAAATCAGTTGGTGATGACATTGACATAATCGGAAGAACTCAGCGTGATATCAATGGGGCTTTTATGAGTATTGAGGCAGAGGCGGCAAAAATGGGTTTAACGGTTAATGAGGGCAAAACAAAGTACATGCTGTCGACAAGAAAGGACTTAAAACACCGACATCTCGGTCAAAACGTCACCATCGACAGACTTAACTTTGAGGTAGTCAAGGACTTCGTCTACCTAGGCTCCGCTATAAACACAGAAAACAACACCAGCGCTGAGATCAAACGAAGGATAACTCTTGCTTACCGCTGTTTTTTTGGGCTAAGAAAGCAATTGAGTAGCAAATCCATCTCTCGAAGGACCAAAGTGTTGCTAAGTAAGTAAGTAAGTAAGTTATTCATTTATTAACAGTTAAATACAATAGTTTGTTACAAAATTTGAATCTTAAAGCTATGGCTTAGCCGTCAGCCTGATTGGCAAATTTATATTTTAATTTTAATTAATGACTATAAATAGAATAAATTTTCAATAAATTCAAAATGGTAGGTATTTAAATGTATTCAGATATTATTAATTTTCTGTAATTGTAAACTGTTTTCAAGAAATTGCTAAGGGTTTTCCATTCACATTCGTTTAAAAGTTGTACAGATTCTTGTAATGTTAAAGTGGGTTTACCAAAATGCATAATTCTTTGTGGTCTGAATATAGGGCATATACTAATAATATGAAAGCAGTCTTCTTTTGCTTTAAGGTTGCACAGCGAACAGAATTGGTTAAAGCTTCCATTAAAGGGGTTCCCATTGAGGTGAAGGACCTCGCACCTTGCTTTGAAGATTATAGATATTTCATCATATCTTAACGAATCATGGAAGTAGTTCCTTTGCTTTAGATTGTAATCCAATTGGCTGTATAAGACTCTGTTATCAGACTCTCGCGCCTTAAGGATGAACATATCACGAGATGCGTCTTCATTCTTCTGAATAATGTTGTAGAGATTTTCTTTCAAATTGCTTAAGTTGTTAGTGTCAATTATTAAGTTTTCACCACAAGCGTTACCAATAGTCTGCCATTTTTTATACCACCAGTCTTTGTTCCTTAACTCATACAAAAACAGTTTCTTCGAAAGTCGGTATTCTTCATAATGACTACATAGCTTAATTATGAAGTCAGCTTGAGATTTCAGAGTGTTGGTTAGGAGTTTTGGAAGACCAGTTTCCAAGTAAATACAATAATTTGGTGTATTTTGTGGCAGATTAAATAGTTTCTTCAGAAAATTTCTTTGGAATAATTCTATTTCCTCGTACTCATCCGCACCCCAGACTTGAGAAGCGTAGCAAAGGGTTGATTTGACAACTGAATTAAATATCTTATGTTTTGAGGATAAAGTGATTCTTTTGTTTGAAAAAACATTTTTCCAGGTTAGGTTAATTAAGCTTTGTGAGCTATTGCTTTTCTCGGCTAGGTGGTTCTTGAAACTAAAAGTTGAACTAAGTCTCACACCTAGGTATTTAACTTCTCTCACGGTTTCTATAGCTTGTCCATCGTAATACCACTGTCTGTCATTATGATTTCTTGAATGTCGCTCGAAGACCATCATTTTCGATTTTTCTGTATTTATAGATAGATCCCATCTCTTGCAGTAGTTTGACAAGCGATTTATCATCAATTGCATCTGCTCAGGTGATTCAGCTAGTATGACAAGGTCGTCTGCGTAGAGTAACACATTGACTATAGAACCAGCAATTCTGACTCCACCAGGTAGATCATCTACTACGTCGTTTAAAAAGAGTGAGAACAATAATGCACTGAGGAGACAGCCTTGTTTCACACCAGAATTAGTTCCGAACCACTCCGAATACGTTGTACCATCCCAAACTGCTGCATTAGTATCCGTGTACATTTCTTTAATCACTTTAATGAATTTTGACGATATACCAAGTTGCGACATTTTGTAAAAAAGAGCGTCCCTGTTAATAAGATCAAAGGCAGCTTTGAAATCAACAAAGAAAGAGTATACTTTTTTGTTCCTGGCTTGGAACGCTTTAACAATAGACGTAAGAACATATATTTGGTCAATAGTGGAGTAATTCTTTCTAAATCCCGCTTGTAGTTCAGACAGAATGTTTTTCCTTTCAACCCATCTTTCTAATCTTTCAACCAAGACACCACAGAAAATTTTTGACATAACATTCATGAAAGAGATTCCTCTATAATTTTCTACAACGTCTAAAGGTCCTTTTTTGTGGATCGGGAAGATCACAGATTTCCTGAACGAAGAGGGGATGCTTGCCGTTGATAAAATGTTGTTGAACAGGGTCCTTAAGTTGTTATAAAATTGGGGTGTTGCATTTGTAAAAAACTCATAAGGGATACCATCCTCACCTGGCGCCTTTCCATTTTTCGCTTTCATCAACACAGATTGTATTTCTTCAATAGAGATGTCGGAGTCTAGTGATTCGTCAATGCATAAAGGTTCTGCATATGAGATTATCAGATTAGAATTATTTGAGAGGAGAAGTTTAAAGTGGTTTGCAAGTAATTCAGCCGATACACCTGTACCGATTTTATAATTCATTCCGTTGATTTCCCTCGCAATCTTCCAGAATTCCTTGGCGTTTCGAGTTTGTCCCAAAAGAAGAGCTTGTTGATTTTCAAAGTCAGTTTTCTTTTGACGACATAAGTTTTTGTAATTTGTGTTGGCTTCGATATACCAAGTCCTAAGGTGTTGGTTGTTTGATGAACGGATTGCGCGTAAAATGGAGAACGACTTTATTCTAGCTTTCCAGCACTCTTTGTCAAACCATTCCTGTTTAAATGATAACTTCGGGTTTATAGTTTTGCTTGGATAAGAATTTCGAATACATTCAGTAAGTTGATTTGAAAGATCTTCCGTGGATTCCGTTGGAAAGGCGTTAATTAGTAAAAAATTTTCTAAATTTCGCTGAAACGAAGTTTTCTGTTCATTTTTCCAACAAAGACGAGGAAGAAGTTTAAGATTTGTTTCAGTAGAAGGTGCTTGGTTTAAAAATTCCACAACTATGGGCATGTGGTCTGAGAAAGTCTTACACTCAACTTCAAATCTGTTGACACGATCAATCCATTTATCATTTACAGCGCAAAGGTCAATCACAGATTTACCCTGTGCGCCTATGAAGGTGAGGTGGCCATCTTTATCTCCTATTGTACATCCATTTAGAATTGTTAAACCATGAATTTGAAGAAACTGGAGCAATTCCACTCCGTTTTTATTGCATACACTGTCAGCTGAATTTCTTTCGTTGGTAGATATCGAAGGATTTGATATATTTTTTGCTATTTTTATTTGATTTTTTCCAGTTCTTGCATTACAGTCTCCAATGAGAAGTATACTCATACTGCTGCTATCTAGACTTTGGATTGTATTGTAAAGTTTTTCGAAATCATTTTTCCAGTGATTGCAATTTATGTAACATGGTACAATACACATATTCTTCTCCTTCACACATTTTACAATTGTTGTTCCTTCACATTCGTCAAAAATGAATGTATTTAGTAACGAAGATCGTATCCCATATAGAGTGCCTCCACTTGCACGCCCTTTGTCTGACGATTTAGTTGCTTCTAACCACATAAGCTTATAACCACTAAAATATTTTTCAAATTTAATAAAGTTTTCTTTTGTTACATGTGTTTCAAATAATAAAAATATTTCAAAATTTTTAATGTAATTAAAGAAGTTTACAAATAAAAGTTTATTATTTAACCCTGATATATTGTATGAAATTAATTTAAGACTAATTTTAACATTATTTTGACTGACGGCTTCTAAATTTCAGTTTCTATCAAATCTATTACAATTTTGATGTTGATGTTCATGTACCATCCCTGTTGATATTTGCTGTTCTATTACATTTATTTCTTGATGATTTTTGTTTGACAGCATATTTTCTCTGACAGATGTGACAGCTGTTAAGTTTATAGAGTTGAACATATTTTGTAATTCTGCTTCTCCGTTTTTGTTTAGATATTTTAAGATATTGTTTTTGTTTAAATAAAATTTTTTATCATTAATTATAAGAGAATTGTTTTTAATTAATATTTTTTCTGCTGGGTTACATTTTTTGATTGCTTTTCTATAGCCAAGTAAAATGCGATTTTTAAGTTGTGATTGCTTACTCCGATCATGTTGTATATAAACACCCGTGCCTTTCAGTTTTTGTGTATTTTTTAACATTTTCATTGCAATTTCATTCGATCCGGTATTAAGTTTAAGTTTGATTGTGTTATTGTTTTCACTGAGTTTAACAGCTCTTGGCATTCGGGGTGCTTCGTTATCCAGCAAAAGTTGGGTTATGTCATCAATTCTTTCTTGTGGATTATTGGTGCTAATGGGCATCGAAAATATTAAATTTTTTCCACGAATTTCACGACTTTGCAATTCGAGCTCTTCTTCTAAAGCACAGCAGCGTTTTTCAAACATTTGTATTTGATTGGATAACTCTCGGTTTTCTTGTCGTAGATGATCGATTTCTAAGTTTATTTTACCTATGTCATCTTTCGTTGCCAGATTGGCTATGGCCGTTTGTAGAGAACTATCAATGATACCCCTGATTTGATTAAAATCTGATTGAGTCATAGCCATTTTTCGGTTATATTTGAATACTTTGTTCAATCTGTTGATATTTGATTCAGGAATTCTTAATTCTTCTGGTGAAGTTTCATGAATTTTTCTTTTATTGTCAGTCATGTGACACTTGTTTCAGATTAACAACCTATTTTTCAGCTTAATCACTATTGTTACCTTGAAATTTTAATTTGTATCCGTGTAATTGAAAGTGATCTTAAAGATAGTATACTTTTAGTATTTATTTAAATGTAAAAAATATTAAATATTGAAAATTGTAACGAGCGATGAGAAACTTGAACTATTCACTTTAACAGCAGTGTTGCCAATCCAAGGATTGTGTTGCTATATAAGACCCTCATCATCCCCGTCCTGCCATACGGTGCAGAAGCATTTACTATGACAAAAGAGGATGAAAGCACGTTGGGTCGTTTTCGAGAGAAAAGTTCTTCGTGCGATCTACGGTCCCGTATGCATCGAAGGGGAGTGGAGGAGAAGATGGAACGACGAGCTGTACGGGCTGTACGGGCTGTACAGCGACGTAGACTTAGCCAGAAGTTTAAAAGTCCAACGACTAAAATGGATGGGTCACGTAGAGCGCATGGAAACTAATGCATCGGCCCAGAATCCTTCGAATCCACATCCACAGGACAGCGCAGTAGAGGAAGACCGCGAATCAGTTGAATTGTTCTAAAGTTAAAAATTACCAACAATATTTTGCATATGATAAAAGAGTTTGATTTCAAAATCTATTTTGGTTAACGAGATTTTTATTCGAAACCCTATTTTTACCAATTTTAATAGCATTTCTTAAAAAAAACGTATTTCTTCAATAAACAAATACAAATTGGATGAATGAAATTAATTTGAAGTCAATATAATCTATTATTAACGAGATATCGAGAGCCATACTATTTTTGTGTACTATTTTTTGTAGACTTTAATTTTTTATAAAAAAAATTACTGAATGTCGAAAACAGTATTTTCTGTGAGATAAAATTAGTTTGAAGCCAATTTTTTTTTGATTTTAGAAAAGATAATTTGAGCCGAAAATCAATTTTTACCAACTTTTGTTTTCTTTTTTTTTAGGTTTTTATTTCTTGTAATTAATTAATTAATTTAAATTTTAATTTAAAGCCACTATCTTAAATTTTTAAAAAGATATTGGAGTCGAAAATCAATTTTTACCAACTTATAGTATTATTTAAAAAAAAAATCTCAATTCGATTTTTCTCAAAATTTTACTGAATGTTGACAATATATTTTACAAAATAAAATTAGTTTGAACACAATATCTTAGGTTTTTGAAAATATATTTGAGTCGAAAGGGAATTTTTACCAACTTTTAGTAAAGTTTTTTTAGGTTTTCATTTTTTATAAAGAAACTGTCAATTCGATTTTTCTCAAAATTTTACCAGATGTCGAAAACGTTATTTTTCATTGCACAAAATTATTTTGGAGATAAAATCAGTTTTTGTTCGTAAAATATTCGAGGTGACAAATATTTTGTTTCAGTTTTTTGATTTATAAAAAAACCGTTGATTGGATTTTTTTTCCAAATATAAACAAGTTTGATATTGAAGTTAATAAAGTGGGAGACAATTCGTTTAGTTTAGTGTAGTTTATTTTTTTCGATATGCTATACGCATTAAGATGCAATACTTATTTATTGTGATAGCTTTGACGTGCATTTAATATATAAAAGCTAAGCTAACTTTTGGAAATTGAAATCGAGAAAACAGGTACTGTGGTTGATGTTTCTGCTTTATTCTGAAGAAAAAAAGTAGTGCTCGATATTGTATAAAATGTACAAACTGCATGTTGTATAGACATATCTTTTAAGACCATAAATATATCTTATAGTGCTATTAAAGGAGACTGTAAGTTTTCTTTTGCTCTCCGATTCGCAGTTATAATACATTTCACAACCAAACACAAGAATAGGAATAATCATAGTTTTGGCCAACATTATTCGAGTTCTTATAGAAGTAAGGTATTAGCACAGATAATAATTTTATACAGATGTCTCACACTTCTGGCGAGAAATGATATATGAAACTGAAATCAACCAAAAAAAGAGCTTTTTCAAAAAGCTTTAACTCGTCTTCTTTCCTATGAATGAAAACTAAGGCAAAGAAAAAACTGAAATCATTTTTGTATGTTCTTTTCCTCTCATAATCCTAATGCACAGACACACATAATACACCACGATCATTCTTCACAAATGAAAACAAAACTCGTTTTATTTTGGTTTTTTGTGGTGTGGTGTGGTTGGTGGTGATGCGTTGAAAACAAGTGCAGGAGAGTTGATCGCTTGTCGACGACGAGAAAAAAAAATATTTACAGTTGCAAAAAATGAATACATTTTTCAGTTTTATATCTTTTTAAACGTAATGAAGTGTTATTGACTGGTGTCAATTGGATGATGAGGTACCCATGTACAATGCACATTGCACATGTATGTATGTACCTCATCGTACATAATCAACAATTAAAATAATATTTTTTTTTCTAGTTTGCAAAAAACTGATCTCATTTTTTTATTATTTGAAAGAAAACTTCCTCAAAAATGGACAAGTACATTTTGTTCAGCAAAAAATAAAATATGTACATATGTTCTGTTTTCTGTGCAAATAAGGCTCTTCCTGTAGATTTGTATTGCCCCTGATTTGTTTGTTTTCTTGACATAACTATATAAAAAAACGTGTTTCCTTTTGATTTATTAACTTCCCATAGCAAGTTATTGTAATCGGTCCGATTTGTCGAATTGAAAATTTTGACATTTCTCGACGTTTTAAGGTCTCTAGAGTCGAAATAAAAGATTTTTGGGAAGATGTCTGTGCGTGCGTGTGTACGTACGTTCGCGACGTTTTTTTCGTCGTCCATAGCTCAAGAACCAGAAGAGATATCGACTTCAAATAATATGTGTTATACAGATAATAATGTAGAAAGATGCAGAAAGGACTCTCAAAAAAATTGAATGTGTGGTTTTTTTACCATACGATTTAAAAAAAGGTGAACATTTTGGTTAACCCAAAATATCTCATGAACCAATAAAGCTAGAGACTTGAATTAAGTTTTAAATTATATATTGTAACGTGGTACCAAACTAGTATATTTTTGGAAAAAATACAATTAACGGTTTTTTTATAAATCAAAAAAAAACCTCGAAAATTTTACGAATGAAAAATGGTTTTATCTCAAAAACAATTTTGTGCAACGAAGATTAACGGGGGAGAGTACGATAACTAGGCGACAAAGTTTAATGACGGATTTATATAGAACAGTTTAAAACAAGCATTTTTTTTACTATGGACGGGGGGGCGTCTATCCCCCCCGTAGGGGCAATTTAAAAAAATATGTTTGTTAAATGAAAAAAAAAGAGGTTGGGATGCGACCCACACTGATAACTTCCCATTCCGTCTGTCCATTTGTCTTGCTTAAAAGTTTGTCTATATGTATCAATTTTTACAAAACTTGCGTACTATTTTTTGTAGATTTTATTTTTTTATGAAAAAATGGACTGTTGGATTTTTATAAAAAAAATTACTGAATATCGAAACAATATTTTCTGTGAAATAAAATAAGTTTGAAGCCAATATTTTTAATTTTTGAAAAGATATTTGAGTCGAAAATCAATTTTTACCAATTTAAGTAGCATTTCTTAAAAGTTTTTATTTCTTATATAAACAAATACAAATTGGATGAATTAAATTAATTTGAAGTCAATATCTTCTATCGTTCACGAGATATCGAGAACCGACAATCATTTTTTACCCATGTTGCGTACTTGTAGATTTTTTTTATGAAAAAACGGACTGTTGGATTCTTATAAAAAAATTATTGAATATTGAAAGCAATATTTTCTGTGAGATAAAATTAGTTTGAAGCCAATATTTTTAATTTTTGTAAACATATTTGAGTCGAAAGTAAATTTTTACTTAGTTTTAGTAGATAATGTTTTTATATTTTGTAAGGAAACTGTTAACTTGATTTTTCTCAAAATTCTTGAGCTATGGACGACGCTACGTACGTACACAGGCACGCACAGACATCTTTCTAAAAATCATTTATTTTGACTCAGGGACCTTGAAACGTCGAGAAATGTCAAAATTTTCAATTCGACAAATCGGACCCATTACAATAACTTCATATGGGAAGTTAAAAATAGAAAGCACAGAAACCAAGTCATGTGCACATTCACTTGTCCCTACTCGCCCACACAATTTTCATATATCAATACACAAGCAACTTCTTCTATTCTCCTTACCGGACACCTAACAATCTAACATTCACAAAAAAATAAACAAAAATTATCACCCCTTTCTTCTTTTACGCACCAAAACGCGGATAAAAAAACAAGATACAGACATAACCTACATCAACTCCCATATACTTTCTTGTAAAAAATAGGGTTGTTTACATTTGTTTCCGATGGACCGAACTTTGTTTTTGTATTCATTGGCAAACAAAATGACAAAAGAGAAGAGAAAAGTTTCTAAAAAGAAACAAAAAAATATGAAAGGCAAAAAGAGCTTTCTCAGCTTTATTTTTAAAAGCTCTTGTCTGTTAAGGCTTGTCTGTTAAGGAAAAAAAATGTTTCATTTTTTCCTGCAGGGATGAGACATCTGTATAAAATTATTATCTGCGGTATTAGGAATCCTGAAGGACACGAAGGGTTCCGTAAACTTTACCAACAATTGAATGTATATGATTTTCCCAGGTTAAGGACCTGTTAAAGATCACTGAGATTTTTGCAAGATTCTACATAATCAATAGCAGTGCTTTTAAGAAATAAACGAGGGAAATGAGTAAGATCGATTAGCTTTCTAGAAATAACTACGCATTTAGGCTTTGTAGGATTTAAAAACAGCCCTTTTCGCTGGGAACAAATATAGATGCTTCGAAGATCCTGATTAATATTATGGACGCAGTTTTCAATAAGACCAAGTGGACTACTTAAATACAATTGGATATCATCAGCGTAAATATGTAAAGTGTGTAGTTAAGCATGGATGTCAATTCATTAATGTACAGTGAGAATAGTATTGCGCCCAAAACCAAACCCTTCAGGAACACCTTTCAAAACTGGCAAAAAAGAAGGGAGTTCGTTAGCAATAGATACATCCTGCTTTCGTTCACTTAAATATGATCGCAAAAATTGAGAAGTTAAATTATTGTATTAAATTGTTGTGTCGAAGGCTTTTGAGAAGTCCAGCAATACTAAGAAACTTACCTTATCGTCATCAACTGCTTGCCTTATATCTTCCGCTGTAATGCAGCTATGTTGTGAACGAAAACCAGTAGTGAAAGAACATTTGATCTGTTAAGAAAAGTGTTTATTTACGTTTGCAAATCGTTCCTTCAAAAACCTTAGAGAGAAAAGGCAGTATTGATATTGGACGAAAGTCCTTACCGCTCGAATTTTTTGAAACTGGAATAATTTTAGTCTTCTTCCAAACCTTTGGAAAAACGCCAGTTGTTAGTACAGAGTTAAAAATAAATGTTATGTAAGTCAAAATAAGGGAAGTATGGCTTTAACAAAATTAAGGTGTATATCATCAACTCCGACCGCATTAGACTTAACCAACAAACAACTTTCAACCACATCAGTAAAATCAATTCCAGCATACTCAATTTCAGAGGGAGAAGAATGATTTACTCGTTGGTTTAAAAATAAGAATTTGGTGACGATGCAGTCCGATATGTTAAAAACTCCTTATTCAGCTCATCAATATTGATATTATGACACAGACTTTTTTCCTCATCAATACCAACGTCAAAGATTGCTCCAGAGTTTTCGACCATTTATATTTACATTGAGGCGATTTTTAAAAATGTTTGCTTTTTCAATTCGTATCTTGCAAACAACTTGGTTCCTTAAAACCCGATAAGCTTTATGAAAACTTTCTAACCTATATCTTTTCCAGCGCAGGTAATCTTAATTTAATTGGTACATAAGCGACATTGGTGTTGGTGTGTTATACATTTTTGTTTAAGGGGAACATTAAGGTCAAAAGATTGTTTATGTTCATTTGATGGAATTCTATTGGTTCGTTGGGTGATGACATATAAAAAATTCTATACTATTCAACCATACAAACATCGTGCTCAAGAGCAATAGTATTTATGTTTTTAAAATTACGGTAATGGTAAAAAGTTGGTGACCTTTTTATATTGAAGTTGAAAGTAAGAAAAATAAGATCATGTTGAGAGAAAGCAGGTGCATTAATTTGGTCGTAAAATAAGACATCATCAATAACAAAAACAACATCAAGCAGTGAATTCGAGGTGTTATTGAAATGGGTAGGCACATTTAAGTTCACAGCCGAGAGGATAAAAACATCTCCATTAATAAGGCAACTTTCAGTTAAAAGGTTACTGTTAATGTCCCCGCACAAAATAATCTTTATTGACATCAAAGCCATTTCTTTCATAAGAGTAATAAGAGTTGCAAATTGAACATATCTGTTAGGTCTGGGGTGGAATCGGCTAACGTGATAACTGACTATCATATTTTTGATAGTCAAATTTGACTATCATTTTCATTCCGTCTGTGTAAGATGATTCAACTCAATTCAATTCGATGAAACAATTTCAGATTATAATTGTCACAATTTATTGTTGCTATGGTGAAATTTTAAAATGATTCCTATAAAATATCTAAATAAAAGTATCAAATTGGCGTCTTTAAATAACATTCTTACTTTTCTTGTGATTTTTCGAATGTCGTAAGCTTTTTTGGTCACAAGAATGTGTTTTGTACCTAAAAAAGTAACTAAAAAAATGTTCCATTCGTTTTTTGTAAGCGTCTGGTAGCTCTATTCAGAAACGATATATTTGTAGGAAAATGACTATCACATTTTTGTTGTGACAGCTTTTTAGGTATCAATTTGACTATCACCTTACATAGATCAAATTCGATTATTTTGACTCTCATATATCAACAATCACCTAAGCCGATTCCACCCCTGCACACTGTGCCAAGTAGGACTTTTTCGTCTCCAGAAACTAAGTTCACTAAAATATATTCTATTTCACCACCAGGACTAAATAAACAGCTCAATTTACAAATAATGCCATCTCGCACATAGATTGCAACACCTCCCCCTCTACTACCGCGATATCCTCTAAAAAATTTATAACCATTTAAGTGAAACATATTATTTGAAAAATTACTAGGTAACCAGGTTTCGGAAACACAGATTGCATCAACTCCAGAGCCCTCAAACACGAATCTAAACTCATCAATTCTTTTCCTTAAGCTTTTCGCATTGATGTGACAAACTTGAAGTCCTGTACATTGATTGCAAACACCTTTAACATTGTACGCAACACTCATCTATTGACATCGCCAACACCACCAGAGGAATTCATAATATTTTTAAGTATCAATAGCAATAGCTATTAACGCCATCTTTCCGCAAAGAATGGACAACAACCTATCTTTACCAACCCTGCAATAATAATTTCATCTGATTGACTCATGTGCAAAGATTAATATAACCTATTTTTTCATTATAAGCTTTTTCTTTCTGCACAGAAGTAGGTACACAATCATTGTATAAATTAAATTAAGTTAAAGTTGAATCATATATATTGTTAACCAAGGTATACAGTAGATATTTATACTACCTTTATTTACTGATATATATTTAAAAAAAATATTTTCAGAATTTTTAAGCATCCAAAGTGGAAAACCATTGTTTTTTCTTACTTAAGCTGTAGAAACTTGAATTACAATTCCTAAAAATTCTTGTGGTAATATGCCTTTCGAGAATACACCAAATGCGATGTCTTCGCCAGTGGAAAAGCATAGCTGCGAGCTTGCTCGACGTACCCGAAATGGTGACATATGACAAATGCGATGCCTGGTTCCATTTTCAGTGCATCAACGTCGACTCTACAGTGAATGAAACCAACGTTCACCTCCACGTTCCATCAGCTCCACCAAACATGCCAAGTCCAAGGCCTCGAAGTCCCGAAAGCGGAGAGATCTGGTGTGGAATCGGCTAAGGTGGTAATTGACTATCATATTTTTGATAGTTAAATTTGACTATCATTTTCATTCCGTCTGTGTAAGATGATTCAACTCAATTCGATTGAACAATTTCAGATAGTAATTGTCACAATTCATTGTTGCTATGGTGAAATTTTAAAATGATTCCTATGAAATATCTAAATAAAAGCATCAAATTGGCTGTGTTTAAATAACATTCTTACTTTTCTTGTGTTTTTTCGAATGTCGTAAGCTTTGTCGGTCACAAGAATATGTTTTTGTACCTAAAAAATGTAACTGAAAAAATGTTCCAATAGTTTGTGATAACGTAGCTCTTTTCGAAATAAAAATATTTTTTAGCTGTCACATTTTTGTTGTGACTGCTTCTTAGGTAATTAATTTGACTATCACCTTACATAGATCAAATTCGATTATTTTGACTGTCATTTATCAACAATCACCTTAGCCGATTCCACCCCTGCTTATAAAACGTTTGGAAGAGGAAAAACAACTCCGTGAAGCGAATAATCAAAGATACTTATCAGAAAAGTATAAAATCCTTGAAGAGCTCAGTAGTTCTGATGAGGAACAAGATAAAATTGAAGGTAAGTCGGTAGATCGTAGCCAATTAACATAGATGTGGGTAAACCAAGACAATATACCTGCTCCAGTAACTGGTGCAGTAAACAATCACGAACCACCACAAAAACCTGTTGTTGTGCTTCAGAGGGAACCTGTCCCATGCAACATAGAACTAATGCAAAGTCAACCAACTCAAAGTCAACCAACTCAAAGTCAACCAACTCAAAGTCGACCAACACAAACTAAACCAACTGAAGCCGCGATTTCTAACGCTCGACCTAATATTCTGTCTACAAGGCAAGTACTACTTTCATCATCTCAGCTAGCAGCTCGACAAGCGATATTGAAAGATTTACCCTCGTTCAGTGGATACCCAGAAGAGTGGCCGATTTTCATTAGTTCCTTTAAGTACAGCACCAGTATCGCTGACTACACAGATGCTGAAAATTTGTTGCGTTTACAGAAATGTCTTCGTAGAAGTGCCCTCGAAGCGGTGAAGAACCGACTCTTGCTGCCAACTATGGTACCAGACATTATAAAAACACTCCGAATGCAATTCGGTAGATCAGAGCACATACTTCACGCCATGATTGCAAAAGCTAAAAACCAAGCACCTCCAAAAGCCGATAGGTTGGAAACTCTTATAGAATATGCGCTTGCGATTCAAAACGTGTGTGCCACAATGGAAGCTCCGCAGATGACAGCTCATTTGAACAACCCGATGCTTCTTAAAGAATTTGTTGACAAACTCACTCCGCACCTTCTGATTAACTGGGCTTTGTTTTCCAAGGAGTTGCAACAACCAACGTTGCCAGAATTCTCCAATTGGTTGAGTGAAATTGCCGAAGCTACTTGTTCCGTCACAACACCAATTCTACGACAGATAGTTGAAAAACGAGACAAACGCAATAATCATTTGTATACACATGATAGTCTAAGAGCCGGCAGCAAATTTTGGGAGTGGAGTGATAACCAAAATATATATACATGTATGTGTACATGCATACGCAACATTATGCCAAATTCAACCGTCTGGCAGGTTTTTTTTTTAGCCGGTGGCGGGGGTGGGCGTTTGAAAATGGTAATTTTTTCGATTTTGGGGTCGAAGTGATAATCACTTAAATGGATATATAAACAAAAGGGGATGGTGCCCTGATGTCAAAAAAGTGTGTCCAAGACGTTTTGCTTTCAGCCTTTCCCTTGTCAGACGGCCGCCAAAATGCGCGAAAATCAACTTTTTGGGTCGAAATGATAACCATGAATGATACACCAAAAAATCAGAAAAATTCTCCTGATTGTAAAAATGTGTGTCCACACTTTTTAACAGAATTTTGCAAATTAAATCTTCCCGGTAGGTCCGAGGAACTTTGTTTAAGGTGGACATCCGAAACTACGCGCGTTGAGAAGAACTGAAGAATAGTCGCTTTAGGCATATCAGGATTCAATGAAGGATGCCAGAGGTACACTTTTCGGAATGCTCCTACAATTCGGAGTTTGGGTTTACCAACGTAATCAATTTCAAGTCAAATTTTTAAAAATCGATATCCATATATGTAAGAAGAAAAAAGGGCCATCAGAATTCTCGAAGAAAATTGTGTTCGCGTCAGCAAACAATTTGAAGCTAGCTTCCTTTGGAAATTTGATAAATTTTCTATGCCTGACAACTATTACATGGCACTTCATCGCTTTCAGCTACTTGATCGAACAATTCAAAGAGATGTTCAGCTGAGTAAAAAATTAAATGAACAAATTTCAAATTTAGTTGTGAAAGGGTACGCCAAAAAGTTGTCTTCAGGAGGTAAGTGCTGGTGGTCACGTCTGGTATTTGCCAATTTTTATTGTCAGGAACCCAAATAAGCCTGCAAAGTTGAGACTCGTATGGGACGCAGCTGCCAAATGTGATGGTGTGTTTCTCAACGACTTTCTTATGAAAGGACCAGACCAGTTGGTCCCAATCACATCCGTACTTTATGGTTTTCGATGTGAAAGATTTACCATCTGCGGCGACATAGCTGAAATCTTTCATCAGGTACGTGTGTGTAAACCAGATAGGTCAGTGCAACGCTTTTTATGGAGAGATGACGAGAATATTGTCAAACCCAGTGTTTCAGAGATGCAAATTTTGACCTTTGGTGCATCGTGCTCCCCGTGTATTGCTCATGTTGTAAAGAATCAAAATGCTATAAGTTTCGCGAGCAGTAAGCCAAGAGCAGTTGAAGCAATATTACAGCACTATTATGTGGACGATTTCATAGATAGCACAGACACCATAGAAGAAGCTATTCAACTTGCAAAAAACGTGAAATATATGGCTCAAAATCACCAAGGTTGCAAATTTCAAAATTTTTTTATGACAAAAAAAATTGCAAGCTATAATGATGAATTTTAGTTTATACTGTTGCAAAAATTGTATATAAATAAACTTTGACAGGGCAGCGCACAGAATTTTATACTTTTTTAGTAATATTTTTTAGTACTAAATATCATACAGAAAACCATCAATTCGGGAACGTTTTTCTAAGTTTGATAAAATCAACAAAAACAAAACAAAGTACATAATTTAAGCTTTGTTTAATAACATGGGTATATTATGTATGTGTATTAAATAAGCAATAATGAAAATAAAACATACAAAATCTTCTACAAGCAAAATACGTAAAAATCATGTCCGGGAACGTTCCCGAAATGACCGCTCCCGAAATGACGATTTCAAATAAGCGCGCGCTTTAATTATACGGCGGTCATCTTAAATGCGATCTGACTTTGTCAATAGGAAAATATTTGAGGTAACTTTGAAATTTCGTGTCGTAGAAAAGAATTTCATCAATAATTAAATGTAATAAATGCGTTCACGGATTGACGGACTATTGATGTACGCTCTACGAATAATGAATAAAAATGTAATTACCATTTAGATAAAATTTATTTGACGATAAATACTCTGGCAGCCGGCTTTGCTATTGTTCTCTACCTCGACTGACGCTTCACACCGAATGGCTGCGTTCACTTAAAATTATTTTTGATCGATTTATCGATATGTTCACTGAAATGACTTGTGCGGTATCGGACAAACTATTTTTGCATTTTTTATAGTTAAAAATAAATAATCTCTTAGTATCCTTTCTAAAACTAGATTTTGTATAAAAAATACGGTGTATTAATTATGACCGGGGTTGAATACCTTACATTTTTCAATGATATTTTGGACTTGTTGTTGAAGATTGTAGATTCGGACGCGTTCCCGAAATGATTTTCTATGCGTGTATATTGATTTCATTTAAAATTTAGTTTATTAATAAATTATATTGTTTGATAGACACACAAAACAGGTTAGTTTTACTATTTTCTTAATTTTTTTTCTTAAATTAAGTCAAGATTTAAGACCTTAAATTGCTAGCGAAGCCAATTCTGCACCTTGGTGATTTTGAGCCATATCCACGCAAATGCAGGGTTTCATATAAGAAACTGGATGTCTAATTCACCAACGGTTCTGAACGCTATGCGAGAAATCAAACACTACCAAAACCTTTGGGATGAATGACACAGACATGGTTGTAACGGAGAAAGTTTTGGGCATGCATTGGAATACTTCGGCTGACACTTTAACATACATTTTAAACTTTAATAGCCTGAATCGCAAAGTACTTTGTGACAAAAAAGTACCAACGAAACGTGAGGTACTTAAAATATTAATGTCGATATTTGATCCGATGAATTTCTATCTCATCTTTTAGTGTTTGTAAAAGTTCTTTTGCAAGACATTTGGAGTGTTGTGCTATATTTAATTTTCTGAGAAGCACGATTCTCAGTTGGGTTTTTCCTGTTTATTCGTGTTATATTTTTTGTTCCAAGAGTTAAAATAAAAGAATATTCTTTTCGGTAAACAGAAGTGTACCTTTTAGTTTTTTTATTTTCTGTTTTTTTTTTTTTTATAATATATACTTAAGTCTAAGGATTACTTTAAAATTAACAATTTAATTAATTAATTTAACACAGTCACCGACTAACCTCCAAGCCGATAGCATCGTTTCACTCTCAGTGTGCTTCTCGCTTATTTTCGTTGGTACCTATTCCGCTATTTTCAATTAGCATTTTTCTTTTTCTCTCTACTCGTTCCCTTAGTTGTAGAGTAAATTACATATAAAAGTGTGAACAAATAAAAAACATGGCCTCAGGGCCACATGTGCTTACGGGTAATCGGTTTATCAAACTACCTACAGATGTAGATGTAGATTGGTATTCCGAAAACTCAAACAAAAAAAAAAAAGAAAAAAAAACAAATTACACGAAGATAGACCTTAATCCCTCCGTTCCGGCTTCCTCGTCCAATCCCTCTATTCCAACCTCCTCGTGCAATCCTAACCCCAAATTTATCGTGATCGCCCCAACAGATAGTGATAAACCTCTCTCAAAGTTCAGTGTATTCTTATTAAAAAAGGCTATAGATGGAATTAGCACTGGTTATGAATATATTACTCAGTTGCGTGATGGTAATCTGCTCATCCTGGTAAAGTCTCTCAAAATAGCTGAAATTTTCTTAGCACAAAAATCTCTATCAAACCTCTGTCCCATCAAGGTTACCCTCCATACAAACTTAAATTCCTCTAAAGGTACAGTCTATGCACCTTATCTCATTAATGTACCCGACGAAGAAATTATAAAAGAAATGAGTTCACAGGGTGTAACTGAGGTGTACAAGTTCACTAAAAAAGTTGATGGCATATTAACTCCTACAAACGTCATTCTTTTTACGTTTGATCGTTTTCGTCCACCTAGCACAGTTAATATTGGTTGGTATAATTGCATCGTAACCGAATATTTTCCTAACCCCATGCGGTGTAAAAATTGCCAACTCTTAGGTCACACAGCCAAGAGATGCAAAAACCTCAAATCTTGTGTAAACTGCAACATGCTCCCTGTAGACCCCCATTCATGTACACGCACCTTTTGTGCGAACTGCTCCGAAGAACACCCCGCATCTTCAAAAACATGCAAAAGTTTCATAAAAGCAAAAGAAATATTAAAAATTAAGACAATCAGAAAATGTACAGTGTTCTAAGCCAAACAAGCATACAAGGAACTAAATCCTGAACTCCCCTTTACGAAGACTTTTGCTAATAGAGTAAGTGCGGCAAATGTGGCCTACGTGGTTAATATGGCCTATAGCGGTATTTCCCAAACCGGAAGCCGGAGCGAAAAAAAAAATGTTGCACTACGAACACGTTCAAACCGGTTTAGCCTCAGTCTTTCGTGCTTAATGTGGCGCTACGGTTTTGAAAGATATACGGGCACTTTGTTTTTTCTTAATTTGGTTGTAATTTTTTGGTAAGTTTTCTTAAGTGTTTTAACATTCAATTTTGATTTAAATTGGTAACTTCTTTTTTCAATTAAATTGTGTTTAATATTTTGTTAACATGTTTGGTATCATGATTAAAAAAAAAAAGTTGATAAAGTTTATATATATGGCCCACTCTGGGCCATATTTAACACCAGGTAGGCCATATTTGCCGCAATTTTTTTTAATATGATTTATGAAGTTCCTTTACGTTTTTGTTTTTAACTTTTTGTTATGTTTATTTTTTTAGTTAAAGTTTTTAAAAGATGAATTAAAAATGTTTTGTTAGACTGTTTAAAAAAAAAATAAATGAATTAGACTTAAATTTATGGTTTTATTTAAAAAAATGTTAAGGGTGGGCCATATTTGCCGCACTTACTCTATTACTCATCAAACCATACCCACCTCCTCAACGAATAATACAATTTCAAACTAAATTAATCCTCTTCCAAATCTTCCCTCAGTTCAAGCTCAAACTCCAAAACCAATCCATACAGAAAAACAACTCACATCATCAAACAATATTATAGATTCCTCAAAAATCCAATCTACCAATGTACTCTTAAATTCATCTCCCGAAATAACCAACCAACAAATTAGCCCTCCAGGCACATCAAACTTACACCAACAAATAAAACCACACATTCAAGTAAACAATACATCATCTCAAATTAAACCTATTATTACTCCTCGTGAGACTGACGTTTGTCATCTGTCAAAGAGAGGTAGCAAAAATCTTTAGATCTAGCTAAAAAACGAAAATTTAAAGTATTTAAGTATAAATAAAAATCTCAAGTGCTTTGGAATAACTAGTTTAACCATTAAGGTCAATAAATCAATAGATTGCTGAGTAAGTTTTAGTCTTAAGAACCCCAGAAATAAGCAATTATAAATCTGTAAAAGATAACCTCAACAAATGCTTAAAAGAAGCCTGGTAGAAATATCGCCTGAACAGCTACAAACCGAAAAGCGACACTCTATCTCTACTGACCATAATAAGGGAACTGTTTCTGGAACAAGTATGGAAAACATGATAAAGCAATTACTCAAAGAAAATAATGATGAACTCTATAAACACCTCGCCACCAAATCAGACTTGGAGTGCCTCCATTCTGAATTTGCGACCCTTCAAAGTCGTCATGAGGAAATAAATTTAAAAGTATTGCAACTGGAAAAACGCAACAAAGTTTTAGAGGAACAGATCGACAAATTAATGCAAAAAAACACCGAGTCAAATCTGGTCGTGCGCCTACCTTTCGATAACAGCTCTGATGTCTGCGAAACTGCTAAGTCCGTATGTTCGGGACTAATAAAAGAAAACAATCCAAACTCCATTATCGAGTCTGCATATAGTGTACACAGCCGCAACGGGCGAAGTGCGATTGTTATTGTGAAGATGAGGTCGCGGGAAGCTGCTTGGAATGTGCTTCGCAGTTCTAAAAGTCTGAAAGGAAAACCAATTAGCATCCATAGAGATTTGCCTTTAAATGTGCGCCAGAGACGGGATAAACTTATTCGGATACAAAAGGTACTTCTTGAAAAAGACAGCCGAAAGAAAATTCTCGTCCGAGATGATAAATTGCTTGTTGAAGGGAAAGTCTTCACCTGGGATTCCGACATGGGTTTAAGGTGTGGTGAAAATGATGGTTTAGATTCACTAAAAGCTTTTTATAATGATATTTCATTTATTAAAAACTTCATGAATGAAATTTTAACACAAAACAAAACGTATTTAAAACCAAACGCTACAACAAATGTCAGTAATGTCAACCCAAACTCAACTGACAGATCAGTGCACAGGGTGTCAACCAATAATGCATTAGTAAGCTTGGGTGCAAACACAAGCATGGCGAGCTTACACGAAGCATGAGGTGTAGAAGTCTACCAGAATGAAGTCTTTACTAAAAATATTAGAATATTAAGTTATAATATATCAGGAATGAAAAATAAAATATTGTTTGTGAATTTCTTTAATTATATAAAAAAGTTTGATATATTTGTACTATTTGAAACGCATTTATTAGAACACGAGGAAAACAGATTTAAAAAAATATTTTTCGAATATGAATTAAGATGGAATCATGCAATAAAAACAACTAACTTTGGTCGTGGCAGCGGAGGAGAACTTTTTGGATACCGAAAAAATATAACTGGAACAGACATAAGTTTTAAGAGAGCGGATGATTCCTATGTTCTGGATGTTCACGTTGACAATAACAGATTGTACATAATTCCAATTTATTTAAATTGCAGCCATTGGGAAGTTGACTATAACAAATTATGTGACACTTTGCAGGACATCGACTCAAATAATCTATTGCTCGTAGGAGATTTTAACGCTAGAATCGGTTTTTCACAAAACAACTTCTTCAGTGAAAACTACCCATATATTAACCTGAACCGTAGCTCTAAAGACACAGTGTGTGATAGCAAAGGATCAAAAATATTGGAACTTGCAGATGTTTATGATTGTCATGTTTTGAATGGTAGCTGCGCAGGAGATCCCGAGGGAGAGTATACATTCATAAGAGGTACTGCATGCTCCGTCATTGACTACTGCTTTGTCACTGGCAACTGGGGTAACATTATTAGCAACTTCACAGTAGGAGCTGAGACATTCTCAGATCACATGCCTCTTGAAATGACTTTTTCTTTGTCGGAGTTAGATAGCACCTTAAATAAAAAACAACTGAAACTTATTCCTAAACTAAATTGGAAAGATACAAATAAGATAGATTACCAAATTAACTTGGGAATAGAACTCGAAAAACTTGCAAATTCTGGTATGCCTGCCAAAATAAGTTCTCTTACAGAAATTATTAAAAAAGCTTACCCAGAAAACAGACCACTTAGAAAACAACCAATTTGCAAACAAAAATGGAATGATATTGAGTGTTCAAAAGCTAGAGATCTATCATTTAAGTTCTTAAATCTTCTACGGTTGCACAACGTTGATATTTTTAAAAAATTATATACTGAAGCGAACAAAAATTTTAAACGAATATGCAATAGTAAGAAAGCAGTTTTTGATCAATCGAATATGGAAATTATCAATAACACTCGTTGTTCCGCTCAGTTCTGGAAAGCTGTTAAGCTTGTAAATGGAAACACAAATCACATTGCCGCAGGATTGCAAGCATCAAGCCTAAAAAACCATTTTAGCAGACTCCTGAATATCACAACGAGTGCACCTCCGATGCAATACGCCGAACCACTTATTTTGAACGAGTTTTTAGATGCACCTTTTTTAATTCCAGAAGTGAAACAAATAATAATGAACACAAAAGACAACAAGGCCCCTGGAGATGATCGTATACCATCTGAGTTCTACAAGCATGCCACAAACGAGTTCATAATCTTACTCACAAATGAGTTCAATCAAATCTTCGAAACATGTTTAGTTCCCGAAGCTTTTAAGAAATCAATTATTTTTCCAATACATAAAAAAGGCACTTTTGAAGATCCGTCAAACTATAGAGCAATCTCATTTCTTAATACCTGCGCTAAATTGTTTGCAGGACTTATACACTCCAGGCTTTCTCAATGGGTAGAAAATAGCAATATTCTATCAGAATTTCAGGCCGGCTTCAGGAAAAAATACTCAACCATCGACCAAATATTTGCCCTTATAAACATTGCCGATCATTTCAAAAAAAAAGGGAAGAAATTATATGCTTTCTTTGTCGACTTCCGAGCAGCTTTTGACTCAATTGACCGTAATGCGCTTTTTTACAAGCTAAGTGTGATAGGCGTATCAAGCAAAATTATTTCAGTTTTGAAAGCTTTGTACGAAAACAACGTAGCATACGTTTGGGACGGTGATACCATATCCGATGAATTTGCAACATCAACGGGTCTCAAACAAGGTTGTATATTGAGTGCACTTCTATTTACCATGTACATAAACGACATTACAGATGAAACAAAAGGAGGAATTATGATGGGAGGGGTAACTATACCAGCTCTCATGTATGCCGACGACATAGTCTTCTTATCTAATACGGTTGATAAAATGCAGATTATGGTTAATAGACTTGAGCAATATTGCAAACGATGGAACCTGGTAGTGAATCTCGAAAAATCTAAAATGATGGTGTTTAGAGGTGGAGGTGGCAGACATGCGCAGAACGAAAAGTGGACATACAAAGGTGAGGTTATTGAAATAGTACGGGAGTACAAATACCTAGGAGTTTTAATAACATCAAATATGAAGATGAACAAGCATCTGGAGGGTAAATTAACAGAGGCAAAAAGAGCAATCTCTTCAATATGGGAACGGTGTTTTAAAAGTAAATTTATCCAGCACAGTGCAAAACAAAAGATATTCCGCTCTACAGCAATGTCAACTTAACTGTATGGATCTCAAGTTTGGGGATACACCTCCTTCGAAGAAGTAGAAAAATTTCTTCGATTTTTCATTAAAAGAATTTTCAGATTGCCACGAAACTCTCCGAACTATATGCTGTATCTAGAAACAGGAACTCCTCCGCTGATAATGGATACACTACAGATGCATTTTAACTACATAGTCAAAGTAATGAATATGGCAGACAGCAGAATTCCAAAAATCATTCTTAAAACAATTATCCAAGCAAAAGGATCTATGGTTGAAGAGTGGGAAAGCCTTGCTTCAATATGCGGTATTGATCTTGAAATAGCAATGAATGTACAACCCGCCCTATTAAAGTCAAAATTCAACATGATTTTGGAAAATTTTGGAAGAGTACTGTATGGAAGATATGAGTCTGAAGCTAGATCATCGATATTCAGGAACTACTACAGTCGTTTAAATTTTAATTTGCAGAATCGATCGTATCTGATAAATAACAACACAATCGATAAAATTAGCATTATCCTTAAAGCAAGGGGAGAATTACTTAACCTTAATTATATGCCACATCGACCCGATCTGCCTTTATTATGTAGCCTTTGTAATATGAAAGCACGGGAAGATACCTTTCATTTTATTGCGGTGTGTCCAGTCCTAAAAGAATTCCGGATTATCTACTTTAATAAAAGCAACATCGATGAAACTGAATTCTTCAGGTTATTAAATGGAGAAGAAGGCTGGGACTCACTTTATAATTATTCTATTGCTGCTCTTAAATATAGAAAACTTATAATAGAAGAAGATTTTTAAAATAAAAAAAAAAAAAAAAAAATTTAGAAAAATATTTATCAATGTAACTTATTACTCCTATTTTGTAAAATAAAATGTTTTTGTTTTCGAAAACGTCAGTCTGGTAGACGGCCATAAGCCATACCGATACGACTTATAAGATAAATATATTATATTATATTTTTTTGTATATATTATATGAAAATGTTATACATACATATTATATTGAAATAAAATGAGTCAAATAACTAACTACTCCTCGTCGTAACATAGACTCTAACGCAATTAACCTCAATTCACCTTTATCACAATACACCCAGTCTCTAATCGAAAAAAATAGCTACTATATTAACTCTATGGAACAAGATGATGACAGTGGTTAACAATAATACGATCTCCAACACAAGCGACTCCGCTGCCCATGGGGTGGATCATCCGGGACATTCAAGTGTCCCGGATGATCCATCTTTTGGTCAGCGGAGTCCCAATCTCAATTCCACCATAAACCATAACACCAACTCAAGCTTGCCCCAATATAACCAAGCTTATATTGGAACAAAGCCTACTCTCTCTCACAAAACGTATTTAAAAGTTTTGCAATGGAACATGAAAGGCTATTTCAACAATTGCCACGAATTGCAATTGTTAATTAATGACCTCAATCCATCTATTATATCTCTGCAGGAAACTCATTTGCAAACCAATCTGTCTCCCCTGCCCCACAAACAATATACATCCTATTTCCACAACTTCGCATCCAACACTTATGCGAAACAAGGTACTGGATTATTGATACACAAATCTATTCCACACACACATTTACCTATTAACTCAAACATTTCTATAGTTGCTATAGAAATAAACCTCAACATTAAAATTACTGTGATCTCATTATATATCCACCCCTCTCAAGCATTCACCTCTAATGATTTATCAAATATTCTTAATAATATTCAAACACCAATTCTGTTAACTGGTGATATTAATTGCTGGAATACTCTATGGGGTTCACCAATAACCAACATCAGGGGAATGGAATTCGAAAATTTCCTTTTAAATACAAATCTTGCCGTTTTAAATGACGGAAGCCCAACCCATTTCTCCACACATAAGACATGGACACATGTTGACTTATCAGCTATTTCATCTCAACTGATCCCTAAAACTTCATGGGAAGTTTTAGATGATTTACACGGTAGTGACCATCTTCCACTCGTCACAAAAATTGATCTAGGATATCAATCTTTTCCAAAAAAACCTACATGTAAATTTCAAACTGACCGTGCCAACTGGGATTTATACCAAAGAACAATTCTTAATACTTTAGACAATTATAGTATTTGTTCCAACATAAACAAGGAAGCTGCATTAATTTCCAAAACTTTACGCACTGCTGCCAACGTAGCAATTCCTCAAACTAAAAATATTCCCCATAAAAAGATAACCCCATGGTGGTCTTCGGAGCTATCTATTCTCCGCAATAACAAACAAAATCTATGGAAAATTTTTAAAAAACACCCCAATAATACCAACCTGGTAAATTATCGTAAAGCTAATGCCTTATTCCGCAAAAACAGTAAAATAGCAAAAAGGGAATGCTTTCAAAAGTTTACTTCAAACATTAACCCAAACTCTTCAAGCAAAAAAATGTGGGCAGACATAAAAACCTTATCAGGTAATTATACCCAATCTTCAATTAAGAACATATTCACCGAAGCGGGTTCACTTTATAACCCATCTGAAATCTGTGAATACTTTGGCAATACCTGGTCCACATACTCTAATGATTCCAACTTTGCATCAACCTTCCTCAACTCCAAAGTGCTTGCTAACAACATGCACCACCATGTTGATACCCTCAGTACATCTGCAAAATACATAGATAAACAAATAAGCTTCATCGAAATGGAAACATGCTTAACCTCGCTAAAAGGCAAAACCCCAGGGTATGATCGCATCTCATACCCTATGTTAAAAAATGCACCACACATACTAAAAAAAAGAATTTTGCAGTTATACAATTGTATCATTGACCATACCACAGACGTGGAAGGTTGCTACCACAATCCCAATTTTGAAACCTACAAAAAAATCGACTGACCCTAAAGGGTACAGACCAATATCCTTGCTACCCTGTACTGGTAAACTTTTAGAGAAAATTATATCTAAACGACTTCTCTGGTTTATTGAAAAAAATAATTATCTAAACTTAAAGCAAGTCGCATTTAAACATGGACGTAGTACCACCGACTCATTGCTACACATTGACGAGTATATAAGCTCTGCTTTATCATGCAAAAATCATGTCTCCGTACTATCCCTTGACTTTGAGAAAGCATTTGATAGGATCGGCATCCATGTCATCCTAAATAAGCTCGCTCATTGGAAAGTTGGTCCTAAAATATTTTCATACATAAAATCTTTTCTTTCAAATAGACAATTCAGAGTTAAAGCAAACAGTTTCTATTCAAAAATGTATAAACTATTTAACGGTATCCCCCAAGGTTCTCCCCTTTCAGTTACCTTATTCATAATCGCCTACAATGACATAAGTGAAATCATAAGCAATTATACAAAAATAGATCATTGTCTGTATGCGGATGATTTGATTTTGTTATCAAAATGCAATGACAACAATCGTACAAGAGAAAACTTCAATAGCGTCTTAGTCGATCTCAATCTTTGGTGCGCCCAATCAGGGGCTATTATATCACCTGATAAAAGCAAACACCTACATATATGTAAAAAAAGAAATTGTCCAACTTTTGACATTTATTTATTATCATTCAAAATTCAGAATGTAAACTCATCAACTATTTTAGGCATTACTTTTGATAATAAATATAGTTTTAAGGATCATTGTCTATCTATTAAGAACAAACTAGCTACCAGACTCAATATAATAAGGTTCTTATCGTCTAAAAATAGCTTTACACATATTAATACACTTATTCTTGTAACTCGTAGCATTATTCTATCCAAAATTGATTATGGGTTGGCAGTCTATGGGAAATGCGCCAAATCTACACTCAACATCATCAAACCAATCTACCACACCTCAATCAGGACTAGCTTGAAAGCATTTGCTACCACTCCAATAAAGAACATCTTAACTGAAGCAGGCTTCTCAACCATAGAGCACCGCAGAGATCTTTTAACCGCACGTCTCGCACCTAAGATATGTCAATCTTACAGATCCCCAATAATAGAGGATGCAAAGAAAATTATAAAACGTAAAAAAACACCAAAATGCCCTTCTGCCATCTACATCGCTCTGAATGAATCCAGCAAAATTGGTATTACTCCATCAATAAGTAACCTCAGTCCTGGTAACATACCTCCCAACCGATACGATAAATACCTCTCTAGCGAGATTAAAAAAGAATTCCTCGTCTAAGGAAATGTACACACAGATGTTTCATGAAATAACTGACATGTACAAAAACGATTCATGGGATTTCATCTATACAGATGGATCAAAATCTGATACTGGAACTGGACTTGCAATCGTTTCGGAAGCAGGAAATATTCTATACAGTGCAAGATTACCTAACTACTGTTCAATCTTTTCCACTGAGGCGTACGCAATCCTGAAAGCGACCGAAATAGCGAATACAATACCGAAAAACATTGTTATTTGCTCAGAATCCAAAACTGTTCCTTAACCATTACCAATATCCGTAACAATATTCTCAAGAACAAACACAAAATTATGCTACTATGGGTTCCAGGACACTCAGGAATCAAAGGAAACGAGTTCGCAGACACTGCTTCCAAAACCGCTTCAGAGCAATCGCATATACTTTCAATCCCTCCGACAAAAAAAGACTTCCTCAACGTGATCAACACTTACTGGGATAGTATAAGAATTGAAGAATGGAAAACATACGTTCACCACTATTCGTTCATCAACCCAAAGGGTGAGCCAGCCATATATCCTACAGAAACGACAACCATCATGAACAAATGCTTCCTCCGCTTACGCCTCGGACACACACAATTAACTCATTGCTATCTCCTCAAAAAGGAAAACACTCCAATCTGTCATCTCTGCCAATCCAATCACATCCTATCAATAAAACATCTTACATCCGAATGCTCTAAAGTTAATTATATATGTTCATCACTTTTCAATAAAAAATTAATAGACCTTCTGGCAACAACTACAATCGAAA
Organism: Eupeodes luniger; assembly: GCA_951509635.1. Taxonomy (NCBI): domain Eukaryota; kingdom Metazoa; phylum Arthropoda; class Insecta; order Diptera; family Syrphidae; genus Eupeodes; species Eupeodes luniger. The sequence continues at coordinate 206,101,957 of OX608073.1, read as the reverse complement.
ACATTAAAAACGTATATAAACTACTAGCTTTTTACCCGCGGCTTCGCCCGCAGTGGAGAAATTAAATAAGTATGAGAGATAAAGGGTAAGGGTATATAATAATAGAAATGAGTCAATATAATAACTAAATTTTATTGCTTGGCTGAGATCAACAATTTTTAAAAATTACTACAGACAATGAAGTTTCAACACCTTAATATATGCTTATTGAAATGCAACAACAAATGTTAAAATATATTTCACCGTAACAAAAATAAATAATTCTGAATTCTAACAATTTAAAAAAATAAAATACAAAGTATTAATTTAAGATATTTTTATATACAATGTTATAAGTTTTCCCGTCGGGTGCAAGTATGTGTAAATTCCGGGCATTAGATACACGTGAACAGGCTACATAAAGTTGACCATGAGAGAAGAATGGGTTTTCTAAATGCACTCCTGCTACCTGTAATGTTTGTCCTTGTGTCTTGTTTATAGTAACAGCAAAGCTAAGCTTGACGGGAAACTGAACCCTTTTAAATTGGAATGGAAGGTCAGTGGGAATAATTGGTATCCGAGGTATTATAACACTATTTCCCTTACCGACACCTGTTAAAATAGTAGCACCAAGTATGTTCTGTCCCAATTTTGTTATCCGAAGCTTTGTTCCATTACATATAGCCGAGGAGCATCTAGATTTCGCATAAGCATTACTGGTACATTTAGTTTCAATTGAAGTTTATGTGACGGTACACCCGATAGTTCAAGTGAATTTAAAAACTCCACAGGATATGAAGTACTTAGTTCCGTATTCATAATTGCATCCATTGACAAATATTCCTTCAATTCTTCTTGAACCTCGTTTAAAATGTTTAAAATGTCAGTGTTGATCCTATTTACAATTTCATTTCTTGGTGCTAATATTGCTCTTGCACACAACCACTGATCAATACACAAATTTTGTTGCAATTCCGGAAAAACATTAGCAATGAGATCCACATCACTTTCTACTAAATTACAAAATTCTCTTGACAGTGATATGTAGCCTTCAGCGTCAACGTCTAAACAACCATCACCAATTTTCAACAACATTTCTGCGTAATGTCCTGAATCCACGTCATTATGAAGATGCACTCTCATATTCCTTTTCAGGCGGAGTTTTTCAACTGTCGGCCATAAGCTTGATGATTTAATGCACGCTTGAATTTCATCTGCTGGTGTCCCCCTTTGAATCACTGGCAGGGTTTGACGGAAATCACCAGCCAATAAAACTACCATGCCTCCCATTATATCTGTACTATCTCGCAAGTCCTGGAGGGTCCGGTTTAAAGCTTCTATAGCCTTCTTGTGAGACATTGTACTTTCATCCCACACTAAAAGCTTACATTCTCGCAGCATCCTACCTCGTGAACTATTTTTACTAAAATTACAGATGGACGAATCTTCCTGTGCCAAATTCAATGGTAATTTTAAAACGGAATGTGCAGTACGACCGCCCTTTAATAGCGTCGCGGCAATACCTGACGAAGCTACAGCAACTGCTATTTTTTGGTCTTTTCTGACGGACATTAATAATAAGTTAAGCAAAAACGTTTACTTTGCACATACACTCTTGAAGGTATTAGAAGTAACATAGGATACTTTTTATTTAAAAAAAATAAAAAAAATTTACGAAAAATAAGAAAATTGTTTGTCAAAATATCGTCAAATTTAGCTACAAACAATATTCTTATTTTTCGTAAAAATTTTTTATTTTTTTTAATAAAAAGTATCCTATGTTACTTCTAATACCTTCAAGAGTATATGTGCAAAGTTTCATGATGATCGGTTAAGTAGTTTTTGCGTGAAAGCGTAACAAACAAACTTACATTCGCATTTATAATATTAGTAAGTATAGATTACTTATACTCAATATAGACTCTATTATCTGAATTAAACTTTGTAAATCCATATGCACGGGGCTGTCAAAGACTGGTTACCTTCGATTGTTCTCCAATCGCTGGTCTTCGAGCCTTTGACAGCCCCATGCATTGTATCTATCCTAAAACATTAATTATAAATAGATCTCTAATTTCCAGCCTAAAGTCTCTGGTAGCTAGTGCTGTTAATTGCTTATATTATAATTTAAATTTATTTTATATTTTAATAAATAATAATAATAATAATTAATTTAACAACAAGAATTAGCACAATTTATAATTAATTAATTTAACAACAAGAATTAGCACAATGTATAATTAATTAATTTAACAACAAGAATTAGCATAATGTATAATTATCGAAAAGAAGAAAAGATATCGTCCGACGACCGAACGATCCGAATTCAAGATACAGAGTCTGTCGTCGATGGCTCGTCACCCGACACGACGAAACAGAAAAAATGCAACATGAGCACAAGTGTGCTTGTTTGTGGTTGCTACAGGGTTCAATGCACGTTTAATGGGTTTGAAAAGGGAGTGCATTGATTGTTGAATATAGGAAAATGGAAAATGATGAACTGGGAATTTTGGGTTTGGTTTCAGTGTAGCAGGCAAAGAAATTGGAGAAGTTTAATGGATTGAAAAAGTGAATGGGTTTGGTTTAAGTGGAGCGATCGTTGATCGCGTGGTTGACAACATTGGAGTTGAATGGATTTTTTGTAGGTAATTAAAAGGAAATGATGAATATGGGAATTATAAGTGGGTCGGATATTGGTCAATAAAAGGAAATGATGACTGTGGGAATTTGAAGTGGCAATGGGTTGAATTGTAATGGGATAAGAAAGGATGATAAGGGAATGTTGTGAAGTACGCACTTTACAACACCTCCCCCCTTAAGAACGAAACTTGTACCTTGGAGTGGTGCGAGTTTCGGCTTTGCTGTGAGAAGATGGAATTGGGAGTGAACGAGATAGATTTGATGGGGCTAAACGAGGTTTTGGTATTGGTTCAGTTTCTACCGATGTTACTGAGGTTGAATCAACTTTTATTTCTGGCATTGGTAGTGATTCCGTTTCTTTTTTGTTATGAACTGAGTTCTTTCTCATATTCCGCATTAGCAATATTATTATAACTATGAATACGGCGAAAATCATTAAAAGGAATAACACGATTGAAGTGTTTTTATTTTCATTATCGGTGTTCGAATATACAAACTGAGAATTTTGTAGGTTGTCTATATTCTTACTGATAGAATTGAGGTCTTCAATCTGATTATGTATATTAAAAGACTTTGTAGCATAACTGGGGATTTTCTCAAATTGAGGTGGTGTTATATTGAATGAAAGGTAAGGATTTGATGAAATAAAGTTAAGATTAGTTTTTGTTTCAAAATTTGTTTTGGAGCTTAAGGATTGATATCTTGTGTTTGCAATACAGTTTGGTTGGATTTTAAGAATACCAGTTGCATTTATGTTTATTTGCGAGTTAAGATTTTGGCATTTAATCATAAGATTTTCTGGATTTGGTGAAACGAAAATCCAAGAATTGGAGTCTGCTAGCTGTAGGAAAATGGGGTGATATATTTACATTAACTGAATATTACAATTACTGATTTTACTTGGAAGAATGGAAAGTAAATCCAGTTCGCAGGCACTGCTTGAAGATGTGAAAAGGATAGGTGCGTTTCTTTCGCATAGATAATTTTTTTTTGTAGTTGTTTGACATTTGTCTAAATCATGGTTATCATAAAGAAAGTATGATTGTTTTTCTGAGTTAACGATAAGAAAAGGTTTTTCAGGGATTATAATTGCATAGGTTTTGTTTTCGATGAGATTTGGTATACTAGTCATTTTATAAACGTTATAGTTTTTGGAAGAAGTAAGAGGAATTCTTAATACAAAATTTATTTGGTTGTCAATGTAGTAAACATGAGTTTCTAAGAGATTAAAAAGTGTGTCTATATATTGCTCTTGTAGAGGAAGTGGTAAACGATTTTCTTCTGGAAGGAGTAATTGTATCTTTTTAATTTCCTCTGTGAGTTTAGAAGGATCAATAAGATATGGGTGAAGTTTTCCATGGGCTGCGGAGTAAATAGCGTCCAGGAGGTGATCTTTGGTTGAATAGTAGTATTCTGACAAGGAGTTGAACATCGTCAAAAGTTCGTTTAGGTGAAGAAAGGATTTATTTATTATGTTATTACTATTTGAGTTGTTGCTTATTTGATTTATGATTTTACTGGTTTCTTCAATCTTTTCTTCTATTTTAATAATTTGGTCGTTTGTAAGGTTTAATTGATGGATGATATTTTTTGATATTGAAATTTGTTTTTCGTTTAATTGGGATTCATAATGTTGTTGTTGGTTAAGTTGATTTATATGACGAGAAAAAGTTTTTGCATCCTCGTCGTCGAGGGTGCCAAATAATTGTTTGGATATAGAACCAATAGCATTTATTAATCCTCTCTTTTGTATTCGAGATTTTATGGTGGTTTCTAAGTATTTGTTAATAATTTGATCCTGTGATTTAATTCGATCAAGGACTAACGTAGAAAGGGTAGGAAGGGATTCGCATTGGGATAAGTTTTCGTGTGAAGAAAGAAGTTGTTTACAAGAAGAAAGAATTTTTTCATAGGTCAGTAAGATTGAGTTATATTGGAAGTTGAGTTCGGTAAGGTTAGTATATATGAGTAAGTTCCAATGGTTAGAGAAAAGCTTAAGGTTACCAACGTGTTCGTAATATATTCCTGTCTTGTTTTTCAAATCGATGGTTTCATACAGTTGTTCGTTGTTGATCATCATTTGGTAACTCAAGATTATTTTAAAGATGAAAATCACGATTATAGGTTTCTCCATTTCTGGAAAGAATATTGAGATTGAAGTTTTTAATTAACTTGAAAAAATTTTGAGTCTATTGTTGTGGACTTTAATTATTTTATTTTTAATTTTAATGTCGGAGTTTACTCCTGACTTAGATAAAATTTCGTAATGTCCTGACCAAAGAGGAAGAAGCTTTTTATTTTTATTTTTAGGATTACTTTCATTTTTAAGTAGAACAAGTGTTCCTATTTGAAAGTCTCCAGGATTTTGTTTTTTATCGTACTGTAGTTTTGAAGATTCCTTACTCTTCAGAAGTTTATCTCTAGCGATTTGATGACAATGTTGAAGCCTTGATTTAAGTTCGTTGGCATACAAATCGTAATTGTAGCAAATTTCTGGATTTTTTGTTACGCTAGAACGAAGTTCAACCTGTCTACCATACATGAGTTCGAACGGAGTAAATGACGTTGAAGTGTTCGGGGTCGTGTTATGGACGAAAACGGCATATTTTATCCAATTATCCCAATCATCTTGAGATTTATTGATAAAACAACGGAGATATTCCACGAAGTTTCTGTGACTTCTTTCGCAAGAGCCATTTGATTGAGGTCGGTATGCAGTAGTTTGGAGTTTATTAATTTTAAGAAGTTTGCATACATTTTTGAATATGTCGCTTAGGAAGTTTTGGCCTTGATCTGACAAAACGTATTTGGGTGTGCCATAACGAAATATTATTTCATTGACAAATGCTTCGGCGATTGTATTTGCCTCTTGATTTGGTAAAGGAATTGCATCAGTGTATTTTGTAAGGTCATCGATGAATGTTAAAAGATATTTATTATTATTATTAGTTATAGGGTAGGGACCAACGATATCGATAGAAATTTTTTCGAAGGGGTATTTGGAAGTTGAAGTTATAACCATAGGTTCCATGGTATATTTTGTTACTTTGTTTTTCTGACAGAGTTCGCAATTTTTAATATAGTTTTTTATATCTTGAAACATATTTTTCCAACTATGATATAATTTTATACGTTTAAAGGTTCTGTTGACACCAAAGTGTCCTCCAATGGGATTTGAATGAAATTCCTTAAGAATAGTTTTGATTTCATTTTCTGTCAGATCTGGTTTTGATGAAGGAATATTCGAAGAATTAGTAGTTATGACTAAAGGCGTTGTATAAGAATTAGAATTCGTATTTTTATTTGAAGAATTTGAACAAGAATTAGGAATTGATTTTGAACAAGAATTAGAATTTTTATTTTTATTTGAAGAATTTGAACAAGAATTAGGAATTGATTTTGAACAAGAATTAGAATTTGTATTTTTATTTGAAGACTTTGAACAAGAATTAGGAATTGAAGATTTTGAAGACGAACTTGAATTTATGGATGGGGGACAAGAATTAGTAATTGACATTGAAGAAGACGAATTTGTATTTGCTGGTGAAGAACAAGATTTGGGATTTGACGATGTAGAAAAGGAGTTAGTATTTTCGGACGATGTAGGAGACGATATAGTAAATGGGTTAGGAGACGAATTAGAAGATGTTGCAGAAGACGAATCTTGAGAAGAATTAGAAGACGGTTTTGTATCTGAACGAAGAGTCATTTTTGCAATTCTGCTTAGGCAATCTGCATTTGTATTTTGTTCACCTTTTTTGTGAATGATTTCATATTCAAACTCCTCGAGCTGTAGGCTATATCTCATCATTCTAGAATTTATGTCTTTACAATTGTGTATATAAACTAGCGGTTTATGATCAGTGTAAAGTTAAAATTTTCTTCCATACAGATATGGTCGGAAATGTTTAACTGACCAAACGATAGCCAAAAGTTCCTTATCTGTATCACTTTTATTAAGAGTTCGTGATGCATAAGAGATAGGAAGGTCATTACCAACTTCACCTTGTGAAAGGACACTACCAATAGCAAAGTCACTAGCATCCGTTGTAAGAATGAAGTTTTTAGTAAAATCGGGATATTGGAGGAGTGGTGGATTAATAAGTTTTTCTTTTAATCCATGAAAAGAATTTGAACAAAGAGGAGTCCAGTCGAAGCGAACATCCTTTCGTAAAAGATTAGTAATAGGTTTAGAAATGTTTGCAAAATCTTTTATGAAGCGCCGATAATAACCTGCAAGACCCAGGAAGTTTTTTATTTCTTTTGCGTTCTTGGGTTGTGCGAAATTTGTCACACATTCGATTTTTTGTGGATCAGGTTTAATACCGGATTCATTTATGACATGTCCCAAATAAGTGAACTCAGTTCGCAAAAATTGACATTTATCAGGTTGCAATTTTAAGTTATGCATTTTAAGACGTTCGAAGATTTCTCTTAATATTGAATTGTGTTCTTCTAAAGTCTTACCATAGACCACAATGTCATCCATATAAACGAAAGTTTTTATACCTTGATGTCCAGTCAAAACATTATTCATTAACCTTTGGAGGGTGGCTGGAGCACCTTTTAATCCATAAGGCACTCTAATGAATTCGTAATGACCAAAAGGAGAAGAGAAAGCGGTCTTTTCTCTATCTTCCGGGCGAACTTCGATTTGATGGAAGCCACTGGCTAGATCTAAAGTTGAGAAGAACTTTGAACTCCCTAACTGATCCAGAATATCAGTAATGTTAGGTAATGGAAATGCGTCACCGACAGTTTTGTCGTTGAGTTTGCGAAAATCGACAACGATTCTCCATTTCTTGTTACCATCTTTATCAGGTTTTTTCGGAACGACAATTAGTGGGAAATTCCACGGACTATTCGATGGTTGGATAATATTATGGTCCATCATCTCATGGATTTGTTTATCCACTTCTTGTCGTTGTGCTTCCGGCAACATGTAGGGTTTTATATATGTAGGTGTAGCATCTTGTGTTATGATAGGATGTTGTACAGAGGAGGTATGGGTTAATTTATCTCCTTTTATAAAAAATAAGTCACTGTACAAGCAGCATAAATCTAAAATAGAGTCCTTTTCGTTTTTGGTCATGTAGTCAGTCACGACTAGGTCTTGTATAGTTTTAATTCTTTCATAAGAAGGAGGATAGTGTTGAATTTGCAAAATATTGTAATTAGAGACAGTATTAAACTCAATGGGGGATTCAGAGGAGTTAACGTCGGATATGTAAGAGATAGAACTATTGGCAGGAGTAATGCTATTGCCAATATATAATCCATTGGGGAATTGCTGGGAGAGGCATATACTATCCACATTAATTTCCTTGAGGATTGGAACAATGATTTCGGATCTAGGAGGAATATTAACTAGATTAGAAGGGATAAGATAAGGCTGGGTCACGTAGAGCGCATGGAAACCAATGCTCCGGCCCGGAAAGTCTTCGAATCCACACCTACAGGACAGCGCAGTAGAGGAAGACCGCGAATCAGGTGGCGCGCACAAGTGGAAGGTGACCTCACCCAACTCGGAGCGCGAAACTGGAGACATCTAGCTAGGGACCGAGCTAGATGGAGAAGTTTGTTGGGTGAGGCCCTAGTTCACACAGGACTGTAGCGCCACCTTAAGTAAGTAAGTAAGTAAGAAGGGATAAGATCATAGTCGATTAGGTAGTTTTTCCATGAGAAGGTAATTATTTTGAAAGAAAGAAATTGTTACCTATTATTCCATCGGTACTGATGGGAAAGTTTTTATCTACTACATGGAAAGGGTAAGAAATTGTAACGTTTTTAGGAAGATTAATAAGAAGTTGTATAACTCCTTTGGTACGAATAACAGAATCAGTTATACCAGATAGGGAATGAATTATATTAGAGTCGATGGGTAGTTCTGGTTTAATTTTATCTATTTTAATCAGACAAATTTCACTACCGCCATCGATTAGAAATTTAGAAGGTTTAGGATTTAGCAAGATTTCAGAAGAAAGTTTAATTGAATCTACTCTACTTATATTATTTTTTAAATGTATGTGTATCGAACTGAAAGAGAATAGAGCTTTCAGGTTCGATGAGAGACGCTTTTTGCTTTCCTGCGAGAAAGCAAAAAGCTATTTATTTAGTTAGTTGCACTAAAGAACTCGACCGATTCGGTCGAGCGAGAGAAAACTTCTAATTTAATTTACTTTAATAAAAGGAAAGATCGTGGTTTTTTGGGCATTGCCTTTTTCCACGTTAAAATATTGTGTTTTATTTATTCTTGTTTCGGGTTTATTAATAAAGTCCACTGATCTAATGCCGTCGAAAACATTGGTCATTCGAGTAGGATATGTATCAGTGTCGGGAATCAAAAAAAAAAAAAAAAAAAAAAACAATAGAATTCTATGGAAAGAAATATACATACATATGTATATGGGTAAGAGGCTACGCAAAAATCACGTACGCCGCAAAACAGCGATAGCATTCGGAGCATTCTATGGAAAGAAATATACATACATATATGTACATGGGTAAGAGGCTACGTAAAATCACGTACGCCACAAAATATCACATCGATAGCATTTGGAGAGAATCGGTAAGTCCGTTTTTTATTCTTTTCTATTTAATGGACGAAAGAATGTTCGAGACGAACGCGACAGCTCATTGGAAAAAACCCAATGATGCAGCTGCAAAACAAACCCCGTTAGGGATCTTTTTTCCTTTTATATTTTTCCCCTTTAGCATATAGAACAACAAACTTGTGTGCGGTCACATGACATAAGCCACACCCCAAACGAGAGATACAGAAAATATATAGTACTCGTATGCGAGACTATAAATACACGAGAGATACACAAAATGTATGGTACTCGTATGCGAGACTATAAATACACGAGAGATACACAAAAGGTACAGTGCTCGTACGCGAGACTAAAAACACACAGAGAGATACACATAATGTATAGCGCAGACGGTTCACGCAGTGGTGAATGAAAATCTTCATTCAATATGCGTCGTTCAACGGAGTAAGTTGGGTTTTTTTTTAAAAAGGCTTATATTTACATAAAATATTTTGATCGAAAGAGAATAATAATTGGAAAGATTTAATCTCAGCAATTCAGCTGAATAAATACGAAAGACGAAAGAAAATAAAATAAGTTTTTTGAGAAAATTAAAGGAGAGGTAAGAAAAAATATTTTTTTTTGGGTACAGTTTCGGGTGTGTTGTTGCCGGTCGATAGAGGAGAGTGTTTTTCGGTTCGGAAAAACAAAATAACGAATAGATAACGGAAAGAAAATGTGAAAACGCATTAAATTATTTAGAACAACGTTCTCAAAGCATGTTTATGCGAGGCGTTCGTGCGAGAGAGGAGAGAACAACGTTTTCAAAGCATGTTTATGCGAAACGTTTGTGCGAGAGAGGAAAGAGCAACGTTCTCAAAGCATGGTTATGCGAGACGTTTGTGTGTGAGAGAGCTTGCAAGCAGGAAAGAACAAAACTAAAACAACACGAGCAACAGCACACCCCAGGAGCGGATTGAGTCATGACTTTTTCACTTATCGTTTATTTTTATTTTGGATTGAGTCGGGTCCTTTTCGTTTTATCTTTGAAAAATATTTTTATATTTATTTTTAGGTTTTCGCTTTTTTCTGTTATATATATATTATTTTACAAGAAAAGTCCGACCCGATTCTCCTTATATATATTATTTTTCAGCATTTATTCTTTTCAGCAATTGTTATGTCCATACAACTTAATGACATATGTTTTTTATATAATTAAAGGAAAGAGCGAGAGATGGAGCCAGCCGAAGAAAATTATGGCTACCTTTTTCAAGCGGCTGTTAACGCCATCGAGAGGACGGTGTCCTTTTGCCGTTCGGAGAGGTTGGGCGTCTGCCCAAAGGAAGGAATTGCCGTAAGACTGGAGGCTTTGGCAGAGTCATGGGTCCAGCTAAAGGCAATGGAGAGAAGACTGGTGGCAGCGGACGATCCGCTTAAAACAGCCGAAGTGGAGAGGAAGGTGGCGGAGGCCGAGGAGTCATACTTCAACGCCTCAGCCATCCTTAAGGAGAGGGTCAAGGAATTGACTGTGCGAGAGGTATGTGCATTCCTGGAGAAGAGGGCAACAGCCCTGGAAAGTGCCCAGAGTGTCCGACGAAGGGAAGCGCCGATGCCATCAACATCGGATCAGGCCCTAGCAAGGGGGTGGAAAGAGGAGAGAACTAACAAGGGAGGAAAGAAGAAGCCATGCCAAGCTTGCGCTTCCATGGATCATCCAATATGGACCTGTCCAGAGTTTTTAGCTTTGAGTTTGGCAGGACGATACAAATTCGTCCAGACGAGAGGGGTCTGCGCAAATTGTTTGAAGACAGGCCACATGCCGAAAGACTGTTTCCAGGGACCGTGCACTAGGTGCACTGGAAAGCAGATGCACAACAGCGAGCTTTGTCCCATCAAAGGCGGAAAGAAGAGCGAGGCAGCGCTTCCAATTCAGCTGCAGTCAATGAAACGGCAAACTGCCGCTCAGAGAGAGAGAAAGGAGAGGGGGGATTGACTAGAGGTCGTCCCAGCTAAGCGCCCGAAGATAGACGAGAGGATTAGTAGGAAAGACGAGAGAGCGAGAGAACAGGATAGTAGAGAGGGAGAATCCTGTGATTCTAGCGAGAGACTGTCATGGGCAGATATTAAAAGAGTTAATAAAAATTCAATATCATATTACTCCGAGAGTTTTATTAATAGGGAAAGAGGTCAGACACTTATACCGACGGCACAAGTTATGATCAGGATAGAAGGGAAAGATTAAGGTCCGGTACGGGCATTGTTAGATACTGGAGCTCAACCGAATTTGATGAGTTACCAGCTTATGGAGAGATTGGCGCTTGACAAAAGGCAAGCGGCGAGAGAGGTCGTAGGTATCAAAGGGGAACCACTTCATATCAAGTACTATACAAGGCTCAAGGTTGGACCATGGTTTAATTCACAGATTACGATAGAGCAAGAATTCTGGGTGTTGCCACAGCGAGAGAAATGGCAGCCGATGGCTTTAGCGTCTGAAAGGAGACGCCCGGTCGAATTAATACCACAGGGTTCTCCATTGGCTGATCCCGAATATTGGAAAGGTGCGCAAATTGATTTGATACTTGGATGTAGATTCATAGCAAAAATGTTTGCTTCAACCATGGAAAGACAGGCAGCTGGTATGCTGTGCATGGAGACTATATTTGGCAAAATAGTTCTTGGACAGATGAGAGAGTCAAAGTGTATGACAAGAGCCCAGCAGGCATACGTTGTATCGCCGAGTAATGAAGAGCTGCACGAAGCACTGAAGCAATTGTGGACTCTCGACGAAGTTGGCAACACAATTTCGAGATCAAGAGAAGAAGAGTTGGTAGAGAAAAACTTTATTGACACGTTTAGGAGAGACAACTCTGGAAGATTTATTGTCACGATTCCCCTCAAGGAATCAGGAAAGAATATTGGCACTACTGAGCTCGCAGCCAAGCGTAGGTTCTTTGCTCTGGAAAGAAAATTAGAAAGAGATGCAGATTTGAAAGAGAAGTATGTAAACTTCATGAGAGAGTACGAGAGAATGGGGCACATGACACAAGTTAGTGGTATGTCCCGTGGAGAGATCGTCTATCACATACCGCATCATTGTGTGAGGAAGAAATTCCGAGTCGTCTTTGACGCAAGCTGCAAGACCGACAAGGGGATCTCACTCAATGAGGTGCAAATGATAGGAGAGAAGTTACAAAAGGATCTCCACGAGATTCTGATGCGATTCAGAAGGCACAGGGTGGCGATTAGTGCAGACATCAAGATGATGTTCCGCATGATAAGGATTGCGAAAGAACAGTGGGATCTTCAGCGTATATTCTGGAGAGAGAGCCCACAGGAAAGACTGAGAATACTGGCTCACTGTAGTCACGTATGGAATGGCATCGTCGGCGCACAATTCAGTACGAGCGCTGATGCAGTGTGCCAAGGAGGCGGAAAGAGTGTTCCCCAAAGCATCCAAGGCAATCATAGAAGATTTCTACATGGATGATTGTACGACGGGAGCAGACTCAGAGAGAGAAGCGATAGAACTGTCAAAAGAAATTGACTCTGTGTTAAAAGGTGCAGGGTTTGAACTAAGAAAATGGAAATCAAACTCGAGAGCACTAGTGAAAGATATGGAATTCGAAGATGTTCTGTTCCAGGAAGAGGATAAGACATCGATACTTGGGTTAAAATGGCTATTGCGTGAAGACCAATTCACCTTTGTGGTCAAAACCCCCAATACACAACAAGAGCTCATGACGAAGAGAAAAATCGTAAGCTGTATTGCTCAGCTATACGATCCTAATGGCTTCATCTCGCCAGTCACAATTAGCGGCAAGGTCCTCATTCAAGACATATGGCGTCTGAAGAATGATTGGGATGAAGAACTTCCGAAAGAGATATTGGAAAGATGGACAGAATTCTGGAAAGAGATTGTCTTCTTGGAAGACATAAGGATAGATCGATGGATTGGAGCAACCTCAAGAGTACGGAAAGAGATCCATGGATTTTCAGACGCGTCCGAGAAGGCGTATGGAGCGGTTATTTATGTTAGAACCGAACAGCCAAATGGAGAGACATGGTCCACGCTATTGACAGCAAAGACGCGTGTAGCACCATTAAAGACAGTGACAATACCACGTCTCGAGCTTGCTGCGGCGGAATTGCTAGGTAGTCTGGTTGTCGATGTAATGAAGACGATGGAATGGAGAGGGGTGGAGTATCACCTATGGACAGATTCTCTCGTGGCATTACACTGGATCAATAAAATGCCATGTGAGTTGAAGACATTCGTCGCAAACAGAGTTGCATCCATACAAACAAATACCGAGATCGAAAGATGGAGACATGTTGGGACGAAAGACAACCCAGCAGACCTTCTAAGCAGAGGAGAGAAGCCGTCGGCGTTAATCAAGAGTCGACTATGGCTGCACGGACCAGAGTGGCTCATTCAACCCAAATCGAGTTGGACATCTGAAAATTTTGTGCCAAATGTTTCAGATGGGGGGAGGGATGAGATGAAAGTGCTTACGATAATGAAGTTTGCAGAACCATTATCGATGCGTACGAAAGATGGAAAGAGTGTGTCTATAATTGAATACTCACACACGCTTCAGAAAGCGATAGGTATAATAGGGTTCATATTTCGGTATGTCAATTCACTAAGAGCAAGTGTAAAGCGACGGATAGAGAAGGAAAGAAAATATGGAAAGAATTATAGGCGCTCTAAGCGTCTGAGGGAAAGAAGCGAGAGAACATGTATTCAGCTGACATCTGTTGAAAAGAGTCAGGCAATAAATCATGTGTTACGGAGAGAACAGGAAAGATATTTTGGGAAAGACATTTCGTCTCTAAAGAGAGACAGGTGTTTGCCGGAAAGAAGCAATATAGAATCCTTGAAACCCATACTAGATGAGAAAAGCATTCTAAGGGTTGGAGGACGTTTGGATAGAGCAAATATGAGATACGAGAGGCGACATCCAGCAATCGTACCTAGTGGTTCACGGTTGGCATGACTGATCATGGATAGCGCTCATACAGCGACAAAGCATGGAGCTGTGCAGGTCATGATGCAACATATACGCGAAAGATTCTGGATCCCAAGACTCAGAAGTGAATTGAGAAGATTTTTACACAAATGTGTGGTGTGTGTCCGATACAACCATCGTTTCGAAACGCAACTGATGGCGGACTTGCCGAGAGAGAGAGTAACACCAGGAAAGCCATTTCTGCTTTCAGGGGTAGACTATGCAGGACCCTTTGAAATCAAAACGATAGATAGAGCTGGCGAGCAAATCGTAAGGCAGAAGTGCTGGGTGTCCGTCTTCGTATGCTTGAAGACCAGAGCCGTACATATTGATGTGGTGTCAGATCTAACATCAGTAGCATTTATCGCTTGTTACGAAAGATTTATTGCCCGGAGAGGAAGATGCGAGAGAATTTATAGCGACAACGGCACTGCCTTTGTTGGTGCAGCGAAAGAGTTGCGAAAAGCAAAAGAGCTCTGGCATGGAAAGGAGACGCTCGACTTTGTCGGCGCAAAGGGGACAGAATGGAGGTTCATGACTCCTGCGGCACCGCATCAAGGCGGGATCTACGAAGCAGCAGTCAAATCGATGAAGTTTCATCTCAGGAGAGTAGTGGGCCTGCGGGTCCTAGGATATGAGCAATTCCTGACTCTTTTGGTAGGAATTGAGGCCATTTTGAACTCAAGGCCGCTGCAACCGTTAAGTGACGATCCAGGCGACTTGCAGGCGCTAACGCCGGGACATTTTTTGGTTGGCGAACCATTAGTCCTGCCACTGCCGTTTTTGACCAGCGAATTACCGAATTCTCATGGGGTATCTGTACATGCGAATCTCTGTGCAGACGGACCTCTTTTCTTCGCAACTCGTGGGATTAAGATGGAAAAAACAAAAAACAAAAATAAAAATTTAAAGGATGATGAGACCGGTATCTCTTCAGGACCGGGCGGCAATTTGGCGTCAAAGCCTGTTGCCGTATCTCTTGCGGCCAGCACAGAGAAGGGAGTAGTGGCTAACCATGGACCCTCCTCTGCAGCTGACAGCAACGAGGATAGGAAGGTAGCGATACCTAATTTCAGTGGAAGGGTTGTGAAAAATGGCCCCACCACTACTAATGAGAGAAAGGGGAAACTCTCGAAAAGCCAATATAGGCAAAAGCGGCAAGCGACGAAAATCCTGAAGGCCTCTGGTGCATCATCGGGGGCTGAAAGGACACCGCAGCAAACCGCTAGCGTCGAATGGGCAAAAAGCGTACTTGCTACAACTAAGACCAGTAAGGACTCTACGTCCAAACGAGAAAGGTCTCTCGAGGGGGCCGTACCGACACCAAAACGGCCTCGGGTGCACAACACCAGCACTCCCCTCAATCCCATCAAGAAAGCCAGTTTCAGTGACGTCGCGAAGGGCAAAGTCGTGGTTGCGGTCATTGACAGGAGTGATGATGATGGAACAATATCGGCTGATCGTTGGCAGTTGGTCAAGGTTAAGCTCTCGGGTGGCTTTTTAAGCATTTTGAGAGAGCTTCCAGGACCACTTCCTTCCATAAGCGATGGGGGTTGGCATCAAGGCCACGTAAAACTCATGGTTTGTGGCGATCAGAGGTCTTGTGACTTATATAAGCTCGCTGTCAGCCGGTTAGGTGAAGTTTGGCCAGGTGCGAAGCTCGAGGTTGTCGCTAAGGAAGACATTCCTAGCAGACCTAGAGCCCGCATTTGGATCCCAATGGAACCTGCCGGTATCGATGAAATTCTCGAGATGATCAGAGTTTGTAACCCGTCCCTTCCGACTCACAACTGGAAGATAGCCAAGCTAGAGGAGGTAAAGAATCTTTATAGGAGCGCCATTTTGGTACTCAATAAGGAATCTTTGGCTCCTCTAGCCTTAAACGAGGGCTCGATAAACTATGGCTTCGAAACCATTAAAATTCGAGTTTATAAAAAAGATGAGGTTAACGCGGAAAGCGGGCCTCCAAAAACAACCGAGGTTAACGCGAAAAGCGGGCCTTCAAAAACAACCGAGGGTGAACTAGCGGTTGGTGGGCCTGGGACATCGTCTTCTCTCTTAACCGAGGGTGACGATGCACCCATGCCCTCTCCAATAGCGACCCAACCCTCTCCAAAAGTCGTAGACAGTCCATCCTTAATGGAGACTGAGGACGACCTCAACATGATCCTTTTGAGCGAGGACGAACTCTTGGGTTCATCCTCAGACTCAGAGGATCAGAACAAAACCGTGGTGGAGGTTGATCTGCCTAATTGTAGCCAAAATGCTGCAGTTAGTACAGATTAATCTCCAGCACTCCGTAAAGGCCTCGGCCTCACTTCTTCTCCGGCTGGCAAAAAACGGGGAAGATATTGTCCTGATCCAAGAGCCATGGATTGTGAGATCCGTTGTTCGCGGACTCAGGACTCCTGGATACTACATACTGTGTGTGACAGATAAAGGTGAACCTAGATCTTGCATACTAGTGAAACGTAGCATTAATGTATTTTTACTCCATCATTTCAGTGGCAAAGATACCACCGTAGCTAGGCTGGAAACATCCAAGGGTAGTTTCTGGATAGTGTCGGCGTATCTTGGCCATGACCACCTTGGCCCTCTCCCTGGAAAAACTCTGGAGAAGATCGTCGCTGAAGCGGAAAGGCAAAGGATCCGCCTAATTATTGGGAGCGATGTCAACGCTCATCATACGGTATGGGGAAGTACCAATATCAACGACAGAGGTGAGTCTCTTTTTGATTATATTCTTGGTACTAACCTCTTAGTAAGTAATGTTGGAAATGAACCAACCTTCATAACTAAAACTCGACAAGAAGTCCTAGACATAACTCTTGTCTCAGATACTGTACACCATATGATCTTGGACTGGAAAGTATCCAAAGAACACTCGTTCTCTGATCATAGATATATCCAGTTCAATATCAATGTGGATGATAACCCGAGTCCATTGACTTTTCGAAATTATCGGAAAACTGATTGGGCCTCATACAGGAACTCATTACAGAGTTTACTAAAACCTGGACTATCTTGTCCTTCCTCTAACGCTAATGAACTTGACAACAAAGTCAATGACCTGTTACCGATATATCTATTTGACTATTTTCTTTATTATGTTTCTAAAAGAAAAGACGGTACACGACACTGACGATGACGACGACTAGAGCTGACAGACTAATGTTTATGTTTTGTAATTGTTTTTTTAGGATGAATGTATTAGGTACATCAGTATGTTTATAAACATTAGGTAGCAAGAATGAGTGAGATAGTTTCATGTCCGAGTTGAGAGGGAATATATGTATATAAGAATTAAAACTTTAGTATTAGAGTAAATGTTGTATTCCTAAGCCTAAGAGTAAGAGTGCGTTCTGAGGAGCAACTCAAAGAGAGGGTATTGCGAGAATTCGTAACTGGTCGAAACTCGAGTTAGGAAAATTTCGAAAAGCTTAAGCCCAAATGATGAAATATGAATATCAAAGATCCTGGAAAGAGGGGAAGTGCAAGATTTTCTTTTGTTGGATGGCTGCAAAGCTTGAGGAGAGAGAAAAGAAGAACAAAGGCGTAGGTGATTTATTAACTCCTAAGCAGTTAGAGTGTGTTAACGTTCGGCTAGAATAATTTTGCCCAAACGACTAGGTATCTTAATTTAAACAAAGAAACCATTAATGTCCGTTGTTGGCGGTACTTACGATTTCTTTGGATTTTTTTTGAAAGTCTAATACTTTTGTATAGTGTTTCCTTTTGGATATAAAGTTAAAAAAATTTCTTTGGGAAAAATCCCGAAAATTTATCAAAGACGGATTTGTCATCCAAGAATTGCCTATAAGCAGTATCAAACAAAATTTTAGAATTTAAATTGGCAGCCGGAAATAACGGCTGCCCGATATACATACATATCTATTCATCCCGGTTCCCGGAAAAATTACCTTAGACAAATTTACCAGGCGATAATTTCATCATTTACCAGGGGAACAAAGGAATAGAAGGCAGCAGTAACAGTTTGACAAGTGCTGGAACTTAGCTCCATATCCAGCTTCAGAATAAAATTTGTAGGGATCTAGGAGATAAACTAAGTGCTGAGTTGGACTTACGAAATTACATAGCGACCGTGGTTCAGAAGTCTAAGCCGTCGCTCCAATTAAAGCCCCAAAGCAGCGATACAGGGTTCGAATCCCCACCAGCATCAACATTTTTTTTATTTTTAATTCATTTTTTTTTTATTTCTTTTAACGTAAATTAATTTTCCTTTTTACCTTAAAAATCTAAAGTGCCTCTGAAATTGGTAATTCGGAGGGTAGAAGATTAATGTAATGTTTCCGAGTATCACCACGCGAACCGAGAAAAAAAAATTAAATTAATTCGCGGAAGTGAGATATATATATATAAGTGAAATAATATCTATCTACAACAAAAAAAAAAGGAAAAGACAACGACATCGAGTGCATGTAAAGATAGCACAAGACTCATCAATACCTTCTATTCAACAGCAGTGGCCACTCCTCGAGGAATAAAAGGGTGAGTTGTATGATTCTTTTTGAAATATTTGAGGGGTATTTAACCCTTGTTTAATACTTATACATACATATATATACATACAAAAAATATATATTCGTTTAAATACTTACGCGAGTTAATGGGGTGGTTTTAAAAAGGGGGATTAAAGAATATAAAGTGAAGTAAAGAAAAGCAAAAGAAAAAAGGAAGTAAAGTCCAAGACTTTGTAATAAACCGAAGACGCGGTTATACTTCGGATTAATAAATATACTAAGATTTTTAAGCTTCGCGTTACCAACAGAGCTTGATTTATTTTTGTTCAGTATTTCACTTGAGTAAAATATATAAAATTAAGTAATAAATTTTGTATTTGCAATTTAATTTCAAATAATTTATATAATTTTAAAACTACGTTATAGTTAATAAATGAAAATTTGCTAATTAAAATTATCGAAATGTTTGACCAAAAAAAGTGCGATTCTTTTTATTTATGAAATGTATAATTTCATAACCATGGAGTAGTTTTTTTTTAGAATAAAGGATGAGAGGGTGATGTCGAGAGGGATGATGGCTTGAGAGAGGAGGAAGCCATTCAAAGGGGTTGCTCTAGCGAGGGAGCCAACCAAGGAAGGGAGGGTAGAGGCAATGTCTCGCGCATTATTAACATCGGAATGCAAAGTCTGGCAAGATTTTTTTGTAGCGACTTGGGTCCAAGAACCACACCCACCGCTGAGCTGAGGGTTCAAGAAATTGCCAGCCAGGACCAAGGAAAGGCAAAATAGGTCGTTACAAAATGGCGCCCAACGTGAAGCCCTCTATCTTTTTAGATAGAGTGGCTAATTGATTTTTTTTTGAGCCAATTCATTTTTTTTTATTGATAGATTTTTTTTAACATTAATTTCAATTTCATTTTTTTTGTTTATTTAATTTTCAACATTTTTACAACCTTTTTTTCCATTTTTCATTTTTTTAAAGATTTTTAGTAGTGGTGACATTTTTCTTGTGAGTCCCGATGACTGGGAAGTTAATTCCTCGGTATCGCGTTGCCGCAAGAAAAGATGCAGCCACATAACTCAAAAATAATTTTTTTGTGAAAGATTGTCTGAGTCTTTGGATATCTTTACTAAAGGTACCCAAGAGTCCGGGCAGTCTTACACAATGTAAAATAATGCTGAAAGAGACCCGTTGATGTAAAGGCGTCTTCGGAGGTCCTTTCAGCAAGTCACTAAAAATTCTCCGAGGGTTCCAGATGTCTTCAAGGATGAAGGATTCGTCCTTGGAAGTCCTGAAACCTGAGGAGAATAACATTTTTGTTTAAGTCCTTTGCAGTTTTAGTTTATTTCACTTTTTTTTTCGGCTCGCAGAACTTCGGCTTCTTCCTCATCTTTAGTTATCGTTCCTCTCGTGTCAGAACTCTCATCCTGTTCTTAAATCTTATAAATAAATTTTAAATATTTTTTTTTGAGAAAATAAATCTTTTTTTCAGATCCATTTTTTTATCTTTTAATACATTTTTTTTATGAAATTAATCTTTTAATTTTCATATAGTTTTATATTTTTTTCTATTATTATTTTTATTTACATTTTTAAAAAAATTTTTGAACTTCGTAAGCTGCAGCTGGATCCTTCGATACCTGTATCTGCGACCTGCTTTTTGGACTTATTTGCGAAGCGTCAGTTTGATTTTTGAAAATTTGTTTTATGAAACAAATAGTACAAACTGGAAATTTCATAGATTTTTTTTTAGTTTGTTATTTTAATTTTGTTTACTATTTCTTTGTTCAATTCGAATAGTTTTAGTATTCTTTTTTATTTTAGTAATTTTTGAATTTAATATCTTCTTGAATTTACAATTTAGTTTTTGATTTTTTTTTGAATATAAACATTTCAAATTTTTCTTTTCGTTTTTGAAAAACTGAATTTATCATTCAAAAACATTTTATTTTTTTTACCTTTTTTCCTGAATTTGAATTTCATTTTTTATTTTTTGTTGAATTTCTTTGAGTTCTTGAGTAGTTAAACTTTTTTCGATTGCGTTTAAAGGATTTAAAGTTGACATTACTCATCTTAAATAGATTTTTTTTTTGTAAGTGCGTTTGCTGTGAGGCATGAGCACTAACAGACGAATTTCACTACACGACAGTTTAGGAACTATTTATGCTCGTTCTGAGGCAAGGTTTGAAGCATTCTTTCAAAGGTTCAGGAACAGAATAGATCGATTTGACCTCAACAATTCTTTTAGTTATTCCGAGAATTTAAATTCAATAGTTTCCGAATTGACCGACAGCATGCCGAATGAATTGGATAGGTCGACCAATGAGGTTGAAAATGAAAATAAAAATGCTCCACCTACTGGTGGAGCTAATACTTTACCAATTGACCAAACGGCTGAATTAGCGGCTCGGATAGAAAGAACCATGATGACGAACCAAATAAAGTTGTTCGAAACGTTCGACGTATTCATGGGGAACGTTATTCAGAAGCTGGAGTCGCTTGGGATTCAACAACAATCCCAACCTGGCGGGTCGAATAGCAATCCGTTCAATAACGGTGCGCAACAACGGCAGAGTGAAGTCCGTCAATCAACACCGGAGGTTAGGCTTTCTACAGCCCCCTCTTTAGCTTCCAGTGGTTCTACCATATGCCGATTAGATCGCTGGGATATATCTTACAACGGCAGCGAAAATGTAAGCGAATTTCTTTTTAAGGTTGATCGAAAGCGAGCATCCTCACCTTACACTGATGAACAAATCGTCGACAATTTTCACGTTTTGTTGAAAGAAAGGCCGTGCAAATGGTATTGGGCCTTTCTACGCAAAAACCCTAATGTTTCGCTTTCGGACCTTAAAACCGCGATGAAGAAAGAATTTGGTAGGTTAGAAAGCGATGTTGAAATTTATATGAGGGTACTTACTAGAAAGCAGGGTGTTAAGGAGTCGTTCGACGACTATTACAATGCTATCGCGAGCATGAACGATAGGTTGAAAGAGCCTTTCGATGATCGGAAGATGATCGACATTATCCGAAATAATGCCAAGGACAAAATAGGTGAGATTTTGTTAGCAGCTGACTTAAAGAGCCTTGAACAAACTCGAAATAAGGCTCGAGAAGCGGAACGATTTTTGGCGAAGCGCACTTCTGCTCCAAAAACTGTCCACGAGATCGCAGCCGGTGAAGATCAAAGTGCGATTTTCCCGGATGGAGAAGAAGTTTCCGCAATAGCCTTCAATCGCAAACCGACTTCCACGGCTAACTATGTCTGCTGGAATTGTGGCCAAAAAGGTCATGCTTACCATTTTTGTCCGTCCAATATAAGGACATTATTTTGTTTCCTTTGCGGAGAAAAAGGGGTCAACACTGTTGACTGTGGCAAGCACTCGGGAAACCAACCAGGGAACGAACGGAAGAGTGGCGAAATTCGTTCCACCAGGGATGCTCTGAACCACTCCCAAAAGTAAGTGAAGATGCCAATATCTCCACCAAAATTACTGACGCGGATGTTCCAACCAAGATTTTGGAACGAACAACAAATGTGAGTCCAGTAGATGTTGAGGCTCACCCTGTCAAAACCCATTTACTTAAATCACTTCACGAACGGAAAGTTCAATATTACAAAACTCGTCAACGAATTTTCGGAACTAGCCATACAAATAATATAGCTAGTTTGCATATACAGAAGTGCCGAAGTCGTTTTCGAAAACGAAGAAAATTTCGGAAACAAATCTTAGAATCCATCATTTCTTCAAATACAGATGGAAGAATGTACGCTTGCGTTCAGTTAAATGGTGAATCGGTTTTCGGGTTGTTGGATAGCGGAGCTTCGATATCGGTATTAGGTAACGACTGTTGGGAATTGGTTAGAAAGATTGGTTCGGAAGTAAGGCCATATAAAAATGTTGTGCGAACAGCCGATGGTAAATCACACAATATAGTCGGCTACTGCGAAATTGAAATTTCGTATAATGGTCTTACCAAACAACTTTCTTTCTACCTAATTCCCAACCTAACCCAGAAGCTTTACTTAGGGATGAATTTTTGGAGAGAATTCCACCTTATGCCTCAAATATCGGAAATTCAAGCTGATCTCACATTTGATGAAGATGAGGTGAATATAAAAGACGAGGCTGAGCTGATAAATCTTACTCCAGAACAAACTCTAGAACTGGAAAGAGTCAAAAACTTGTTTCCTAACTTTGTAGTGTTAGGATTAGGAAAAACCAATCTTGGGTGTCATGTTGTTGACACCGAAAATGCCGCTCCTATAAAGTCTCGACACTACCCTTTGTCACCAGTTCGCCAAGAGGAAGTTTACAAAGAATTAGACCGCATGCTAGAGCTTGATGTTATCGAGGTTAGCAATTCTCCATGGAGTAGTCCGGTGGTATTAGTGAGGAAACCAGGCAAGGTGCGTCTCTGCTTAGATTTTCGCAAAGTCAACGCAGTTACCGTTAAGGATGCGTATCCGTTACCACATGTGGAGGGGTTACTCAGCCGGATCAAGGATACGAGATTTATAACCGGTATAGACTTGAAAGATGCTTATTGGCAAATTCCTCTCGATGAGAAATCTCGCGAGAAGACCGCATTCACAGTCCCAGGTAGGCCCCTTTATCACTTCAAGGTGATGCCTTTTGGATTGAGCAATGCGGGCCAAACGATGTGTCGTGTGATCGATCAAGTCATACCCGGTTCTCTTCGCGAAAATGTCTTCGTCTATCTAGACGATCTTCTGATCTGCACTTCCGACTTTGAGTCTCACATGCGCATCCTTAGCGAAGTAGCTGCTTGTCTACGTCGAGCGAATCTCACTATTAACCTCGATAAGAGCAAGTTCTGCATGCGAGAAATTAAGTTTTTAGGTTTCATAGTTGGTCAGGGTACATTGCAAACTAATCCTGACAAAATCGAGGCTATGGTCAATTTCCCAGTACCTACTAGTGTCCGACAAGTTCGAAGATTTTTAGGAATGACCGGGTGGTACCGGCGGTTTATAAGAAATTATGCCGACTTGGCAGCACCGCTTACAGACTGCTTAAAAAAGAAAGCGAAATTTGAATTGACGCCTGAAGCCTTAGAGGCATTTCACAAGCTGAAAGCAGCACTTTCTACCGCACCAGTGTTAGCACAACCCGATTTCAAAAAAACATTCACGATCCAGTGTGATGCTTCTTCAGAGGGTGTGGGGGGTGTTCTCTTTCAGTTGGATGAGGACGGCAACGAAAAACCGATAGCCTACATGTCGAAGAAGCTAAACAAAGCACAGAAAAATTATACGGTTACCGAGCAGGAATGTCTTGCAGCCGTCCTGAGTATACGCAAATTTAGGCCCTATGTTGACGGATTACCTTTCACCGTAATAACGGACCATTCTAGTCTAAAATGGCTAATGTCAATGAAGGAACTCAGCGGCAGATTAGCTAGATGGAGCTTGGAACTTCAGGGTTACAATTTTAAAATTGAACACCGAAAGGGATCCCTCAATATAGTGCCTGACTCGCTGTCCAGGATGGATATGGAAGAGATTGCTGCAAAAGTAACCGTAGAAGATGAAACTGTGATGTGTGGTGAAATCGACCTTAATTCGGTTGAGTTTGATTCGACGCAATATTCCCTGCTGAGAGAGAACATCAACTCCAATCAGTCTGAACTTCCTGATCTAGTGGTATCAGGAAAATTTATTTATAAGAGGGTTAGGTTTAGGACAGGTGAAGTAGACGAGGAGGACTCGTTATGGCGACTTTGGGTACCCGAAGCACTAACGCAACAATGCATCGAACTGGCACATGACGCTAAGTTGAGCTGTCATAGCGGTTTTGCGAAAACCTATGCTCGCATCAAGGCCAAATTCTATTGGCCTAAAATGCTCAAAGACGTGAAAACTTATGTGAAAGAGTGCGATATTTGTAAAATGGTGAAAGCCCCAAACAAAACTCTTCGTCCACCAATCACCACCCAAACGGTTACTGAAAGACCTATGCAACGTTTATATGTAGATTTTTTAGGTCCATATCCCCGTACAAAACGAGGTAACGTTTATGTCTTTATTGTTGTAGACCATTTCACGAAATTTACTTTTCTTAAGGCGATGTCAAAAGCAACATCTTCTAGAATCATTCAGTTTCTAGAAGTTGATATATTTCATACTTTCGGCACCCCTGAAAAGATTCACTCTGACAACGGACGTCAGTTCGTATCCAAAGAATTTAAAAAATTCTTGGCGAACTACGGCATACAGCATGTGCGGACGGCTTTGTATTCTCCGCAGGCTAACATTTCCGAGCGGGTCAACCGAAGCGTCCTAAGCAAACTCAGGGTCCTGATATCGAAAGATCAAAACGACTGGGATACACATCTATCCAGTATAGCGTGTGCTCTCAGATCAGATGTTCATGATTCCTTAGGTTGCCAACCATACTTCGCCCTTTTTGGCCAGAATATGGTGAATCATGGTTCGTCCTACAAGATTCTGCGAGAATTAAAAGCGTTAGGAGACCCAGAGATGTTAGTCTTGCCGAATGCACTAAAAACCGCGCTTGCCAGACAGACGATGTCAGAGAATCTTTTCAGGGCACACGTTAAGTCTAAAAACACTTATAATTCTAGAGCAAAACATGTAACTTACCGCGAAGGACAAGAAGTTTTTCACAGAAATTTTGCTCAGAGTAAGTTTTCATCGGGAATCAACGCCAAACTTCTTCCCAAGTTTGTAAAATGCCGAGTCCGGAAAGTTATTGGCAACTGCATGTATGAGTTGGAGAGCAGGACTGGGAAAGCCATCGGCATCTTCCATGCGAAGGACATACGCCAGTAATATCCTGGAAATAAAATAAAAAAGTACCACAAAGTATCTTGTCGTGTCATAGATTTTGTTAAAAAAAAAATACTTATCTGACAAATTTGCATGTTTTATGCCCGGCTAGATAATCCTTAAGTGGGTTCGCGTCCCACGTTGGGTCAATACTGACGAAGATAAATATCAGATTTATTTTACTATGTATATTTTCGAAGTTATACATTGTTCACAAAACACACACTTGACTATTCACAAAGACTAGATTCAACTTATTTAATATTTATTTATTTTATCACTTGACGATAATACACTGGAACACTATATTTGACTTATTTACTATTTATTTTTTTTATCATTTGACGATTTTATATTGACACAACACCATTATGACAAACAAACGACTATATATTTATTTATTTATTTCAATTGACGATCGACTCAATCGAAACTTATTTTATTTTTACCTTTAATGACTTTCAATGGGATTCGTGCAATAACTTGTTTGACTTTCATAATTTTTTTTTCGTGTAATACAGTAATGACTTGAATTTATTTTTTTTTATTTTATTTATTTATTTAATCTTGACTTTTCATTCCTATTCGTGCAATAAAAAACCGGGAAAGAAACAAATTGACACCCAACATTTTTTTTATAAACAAACAACACTCAATTCGCGACGACAATATCCCGACGGCAAAACGCAATTTTCATTTTCCTTGATTCCAAGGTTATTGACCTCGGTAAATTTCGCGAATTGTAAACAAAAAACGAACGGATTCTTTTTTTTGTATTTATTATATATTCGTGTTGTATGTCAGTTATGTACATATGTTAAATTAACGGAGCAACCATAGAGTTGTCTCGTTCACACTTCCGTTATCCCGTTTCGATGTATAATATTAGTTTTGTTTACATTTTTATTCGTTTTCATTTTTTTTTTGTCACATTTTTGTTGCAATTGATTGCAAAATAATTAAATGATTTTGAATCTAATTTCACACTTAAACCACTTCGACTTTAACTTGGATAAAACGACGAACGACACAACCCAATTTAATATGGACAATCGACTCGATAGTTCACTAATATATAGTGAAGCGACACGCGCCGCGCGCCGCTGCCATCACCGACCGAACGACTTAGACTTAGCCAAATCACGATGGACACGTACGTGGGTTCATTTGCATATTTCTGGCAATATTCTCACCAGAAAAAAGCAAAGCCCTGTTACCGATATATCTATTTGACTATTTTCTTTATTATGTTTCTAAAAGAAAAGACGGTACACGACACTGACGATGACGACGACTAGAGCTGACAGACTAATGTTTATGTTTTGTAATTGTTTTTTTAGGATGAATGTATTAGGTACATCAGTATGTTTATAAACATTAGGTAGCAAGAATGAGTGAGATAGTTTCATGTCCGAGTTGAGAGGAAATATATGTATATAAGAATTAAAACTTTAGTATTAGAGTAAATGTTGTATTCCTAAGCCTAAGAGTAAGAGTGCGTTCTGAGGAGCAACTCAAAGAGAGGGTATTGCGAGAATTCGTAACTGGTCGAAACTCGAGTTAGGAAAATTTCGAAAAGCTTAAGCCCAAATGATGAAATATGAATATCAAAGATCCTGGAAAGAGGGGAAGTGCAAGATTTTCTTTTGTTGGATGGCTGCAAAGCTTGAGGAGAGAGAAAAGAAGAACAAAGGCGTAGGTGATTTATTAACTCCTAAGCAGTTAGAGTGTGTTAACGTTCGGCTAGAATAATTTTGCCCAAACGACTAGGTATCTTAATTTAAACAAAGAAACCATTAATGTCCGTTGTTGGCGGTACTTACGATTTCTTTGGATTTTTTTTGAAAGTCTAATACTTTTGTATAGTGTTTCCTTTTGGATATAAAGTTAAAAAAATTTCTTTGGGAAAAATCCCGAAAATTTATCAAAGACGGATTTGTCATCCAAGAATTGCCTATAAGCAGTATCAAACAAAATTTTAGAATTTAAATTGGCAGCCGGAAATAACGGCTGCCCGATATACATACATATCTATTCATCCCGGTTCCCGGAAAAATTACCTTAGACAAATTTACCAGGCGATAATTTCATCATTTACCAGGGGAACAAAGGAATAGAAGGCAGCAGTAACAGTTTGACAAGTGCTGGAACTTAGCTCCATATCCAGCTTCAGAATAAAATTTGTAGGGATCTAGGAGATAAACTAAGTGCTGAGTTGGACTTACGAAATTACATAGCGACCGTGGTTCAGAAGTCTAAGCCGTCGCTCCAATTAAAGCCCCAAAGCAGCGATACAGGGTTCGAATCCCCACCAGCATCAACATTTTTTTTATTTTAATTCGTTTTTTTTAAACGTAAATTAATAATTTTTACCATAAAATTCAAAGATCGTAAAGCGCCTCTAAATCGGTAATTCTGAGTATAAAAAAATTAATATTTAATTCCGAGTATCGCCACGCGAACCGATCTAGAATTTTAAATTAATTCGCGGAAGTGAAATCTATATATATGTGAACAAGTATCAACAACAAAAAAGAAAGAAAAGAAAACAACTTCAAGTGCTTATAAAGATTGCACAGGCACGACATTCCTTCTATCCAACAGCAGTGGCCACTCCTCGAGGAATACAAGGGTGAGTTCGATTATATCTATTTAATTACATTTGAAGGTTATTTAACCTTTGTTCATTACATTTACATATATATATATATATAAAAAAAAAGATATATACTTACGCGAGTTAATGGGGTGGCTTTAAAAAGGGGGATTAAAGAATATAAAGTGAAGTAAAGAAAAGCAAAAGAAAAAAGGAAGTAAAGTCCAAGACTTTGTAATAAACCGAAGACGCGGTTATACTTCGGATTAATAAATATACTAAGATTTTTAAGCTTCGCGTTACCAACAGAGCTTGATTTATTTTTGTTCAGTATTTCACTTGAGTAAAATATATAAAATTAAGTAATAAATTTTGTATTTGCAATTTAATTTCAAATAATTTATATAATTTTAAAACTACGTTATAGTTAATAAATGAAAATTTGCTAATTAAAATTATCGAAATGTTTGACCAAAAAAAGTGCGATTCTTTTTATTTATGAAATGTATAATTTCATAACCATGGAGTAGTTTTTTTTTAGAATAAAGGATGAGAGGGTGATGTCGAGAGGGATGATGGCTTGAGAGAGGAGGAAGCCATTCAAAGGGGTTGCTCTAGCGAGGGAGCCAACCAAGGAAGGGAGGGTAGAGGCAATGTCTCGCGCATTATTAACATCGGAATGCAAAGTCTGGCAAGATTTTTTTTTGTAACGACTTGGGTCCAAGAACCACACCCACCGCTGAGCTGAGGGTTCAAGAAATTGCCAGCCAGGACCAAGGAAAGGCAAAATAGGTCGTTACAGACCTTACCTCAGCTATGAACAGATCGCTAGAAATTGCTTGTCCACTTATACACATAAGAGGAAAGAGGAAACCACAATGGTGGGCCTCAGAGCTTGACTCGCTAAGGAAAGAATGCAGGAAACTGTTCAACCGAGCCAAAGCCGCAAGACTAGCCTCTCACTGGGATTCTTACAAAGAATCCTTAAGAATTTACAAGAAGGCACTAAGGAAATCTAAACGATCTTCTTGGCGATCCTTCTGTGGCACGATAGAAGAAACTTCTGAAGCCTCTAGGTTACGGAAAATTCTTTCAACAAATCCAGCGATGCCAAGCTGCTTGAAAAATGCAGACGGCTCCTGGACAAATTCAAGTAATGAATCGCTGAACTTACTACTGGATACTCATTTTCCTGGAAGTTCTCTTACCGAGACTGGCAACGGTTATATACGTTCAAGTCCAAATACAACATATCCACAAGGTCTGATTACAAGGGACAAGCTACAATGGGCTCTCAACAGCTTCAAACCATTTAAATCTGCAGGACCAGATGGAATAACACCAGCCGAGCTACAAAAGACTTCTGACATAATTGCACCAATCCTTGAGGCAATTTTTACCAGCTGTCTTTACCTGGTCCATATTCCCTCGGCATGGCGAGAAGTTAAAGTTGTTTTTATACCCAAGGCAGGTAAATGCTCGCAAGTCAACCCTAAAGATCTACGACCTATAAGTCTATCATCATTCCTTCTTAAGACCTTGGAAAGATTGATTGATATCCATTTAAGGGCAAGTATTGATACAAGACTTCTGTCTTCGTCTCAACATGCCTACTGTAAAGGTAAATCGGTGGAAACAGCGTTACACACCTTAGTACGCAC
The DNA here is from genome assembly GCA_951509635.1 of Eupeodes luniger. NCBI lineage: Eukaryota > Metazoa > Arthropoda > Insecta > Diptera > Syrphidae > Eupeodes > Eupeodes luniger. Next base: position 206,072,240 of record OX608073.1, on the reverse strand, counting down.
CGTCGAATATTCCCTCCATCATAAATAGTTCACTATGGTTGCTTTCCTTGACATCGAAGGTGCCTTTAACAACGTGGACACATCTGCAATCACATCTGCACTAACATCTCTAAATGTAGAGAGTTCGCTTCGGGAGTTAATTCATTTAATGCTTACTAGCAGGATAATTAACTCAAAACTGGGCAACTCTTCTGGCAGACGATTCGTTAGTAGAGGGACACCGCAAGGTGGTGTTCTATCCCCTCTCCTCTGGAACCTAGTGGTGAATGAAATCCTAACTAGTCTGGATGCGGAGGGTTTCAGAGTGATAGCCTATGCGGACGACGTTGCTATAGCAGTTTCAGGAAAGCATCTTAACACGTTAAAAGAACTCTTACAAAATGCCCTAGACAGACTAATACTTTGGGCTGATCGGTGTGGACTGGGTGTTAACCCACACAAAACCGATTTGGTCTTATTTTCGAGGAGATACAAATTTCCATTTGTCAACCCTCCCCATATTAAAGGAATCCAATTAAAATTCTCAGACGAGGCTAAATACCTGGGTCTTGTCTTAGATAAAAAACTAAATTGGAAACGCAACGTAGAGGAAAGAGTCAAAAAAGCTACTGTAGCTCTCTTTTCTTGCAAAAAAGCCATCGGTAATAAATGGGGCTTACAACCCAGCATCACGCATTGGCTATACACATCGGTAATTAGACCGATTTTAATGTACGGTGTGGCAGTTTGGTGGACTGCTCTAGAAAAAGGTATAAACCGAGTTAAATTAAATAAAGTCCAACGTTCAGCTTGCCTATGTATAAGCGGATCGCTTCGCACGACTTCATCTGCGGCACTGGACACCTTACTCTACCTAACACCTCTTGACATTTTTAGCAAACAAATAGCTGCAAGCTCTGCTATTCGCCTCAAAGCTTCGTCGCAGTGGACTAACAACAACATTGGCCACTCCGTTATTCTTACTTATTTAGAATCAATCCCAAAGCACACAGACTACACCATCCCCCAACTACAATTCGAAAGAAACTTCCAGATTTCTATACCTCCCAGATCTTTTTGGGAGGATAGGACATTCCTGGAAGACGAGTCAATCCACTTCTATACAGATGGGTCAAAAACAAAAGAAGGGGTTGGTGGAGGTGTGTACTCTGAACGAATGAAATTAAGTCTCTCATTCCGCCTTCCCAATCATTGTAGCGTGTTCCAGGCGGAACTTTTGGCGATAAAAGAAGTCTTGTCCTGGCTTAAAGAAAACGTGATATCAACATCTGATATCCGTATTTTCTCAGATAGTCAGGCCGCTATCAAATCTCTGGATTCTGTCTCTACAAACTCTATAACAGTCCAGAACTGTCGATCATCTCTAATGGAGATGGCACAACAGTTTAATATTCACCTTTGCTGGGTGCCGGGCCATAGAGACATTCCAGGTAACTGTAAGGCAGATGAACTCGCCAGGAACGGTACAGTACAGCCCATTCTACCACGTTTGGCACGTACTGGTATACCAATCGCTACTTGTAAACTGTTGCTAATGCAAGACGCTGTGAGGAGGGCAGGCACCAGGTGGAACAACATCACCACGTGTCAAGTCACGAAAAACATCTGGCCAACACTGGATTTAAAACGTTCAAAGTGCTTGCTCTCTCTAAGCAGATCGCATATAAGCTCGATAATAGGTGTCATAACCGGACACTGTCTAATAGGAAAGCACGCCACGAGATTAGGCGTATTCTCAAATGACTTCTGCAGAAGCTGTATGGACGAGGAAGAGGAGGAAACAGTTCTTCATCTTCTCTGCACATGCCCTGCTCTGGCTCGAAAACGCAAGAATTACCTAGGAGAATTCTTCTTTAACGATCTAAACGATCTAAATCATATTGGCATAAGCAGCCTCTCACGTTTCGTAAGAGACTCAAACTGGTTCCATTGAGCTTAGGAGGAAACCTCAAGATTCATGTGGTATCACAATGGGCCATTAAACTGGCCTAAGTGTGTCCATTTCCATCTTGGACAGCCACTTCAACCTAACCTAACCTAACCATGGGGTAAGGCTTTGGAAAGAACGAAAGACAATGCTTGCACATTTTTGGACAAGATGGAGAGAGGAGTACTTAGTAACTCTGTTGGAAAGAAAGAAATGGAGAAGAGAGAAGCACGGTGTGAAGGAGGGACAACTATGCGTGATCAAAAGTGAGAACTTCCCACCATCAGCTTGGGCTTTAGGACGAATCCTGAAGGTAGTAAGAGGGAAAGACGGTCTTGTCCGGAACGTAGTGATCCAGACTGCAACGAATCAGCTAACGAGGCCAGTACAGAAGATCTGCATATTGCCAACGGAGAAAGATGACGAGAGATAAATAATTATATATGTAATCATGTAATGTTTAAGCTAGTTATAGAAAATGATAAATAATATGCGAAAGTGGTAGAAAACCTTAGGTTTTCGCCGGGACTGTATCAAACTGAAAGAGAATAGAGCTTTCAGGTTCGATGAGAGACGCTTTTTGCTTTCCTGCGAGAAAGCAAAAAGCTATTTATTTAGTTAGTTGCACGAAAGAACTCGACCGATTCGGTCGAGCGAGAGAAAACTTCTAATTTAATTTACTTTAATAAAAGGAAAGATCGTGGTTTTTTGGGCATTGCCTTTTTCCACGTTAAAATATTGTGTTTTATTTATTCTTGTTTCGGGTTTATTAATACAGTCCACTGATCTAATGCCGTCGAAAACAGTATGTGTAGGATGTGGCGAGAGGAGATTATGTTTGGGTCCGAAGCCTGCCACTGGTTTCGGCCTCTGAACGGTTTTCCGAATGTTTGTTGACAGTTGAGGAGGAATTATTATTAGAATTAGAATTATTATTATTTTTTTTATTATTATTATATTCCCTTTTTCGACATTCGTTTATATGATGCCCGAGATTCTTACAGTAACTACAAGTAATAGTTACTTTCCTTACCTCACTTTTGAATGAAGGAAGCTGTTCCTTATTTTTCTTTAGATAGCACTGTTCGACGCTATGACCAGTTTTCTTACAAAAATTACAAGAGATGGGATTTTTAAGTTTTGATTGGAACGGGTTATATGAAGTAGTTTGGTTATTATACGAAAAGGCACTTTTTTCTTCTAGTACGGCAGCTTCTATGGCTTCCGTCAGGGTAGTAAATCTAGAAGCTTTGATGATGAGGCTTATTTTAGGATTAAGACCTCTCTCAAAAGCCTTTAGAGCCGTTTTACTGTTGATATTGGTAATAACACTTGAACTTTCGGCGCCTTCACTAGCTATACAAGCATCATTCAAATTAGCTAAAGTCTGTTCCAATCTATTGGAATAAGAACGCACTGTCTCGTTTGTTCTTTGTGTATCAGTTCTAATTGGAGTTGGGACAGGGATTTGGTTTCTAAGAATTGTTGTACTAGTTTTTCCTTAAGGGATTCCCAGGTGGTGAATTCTGTATATTTTGCTATATTGTAAGCTGGGCCAGTAAGTTTAGTTTTAATAATTAGAAGAAGGATAGGAATTTCGGCAGTGGTGATATCTTCGGATATCAAATCGCACGCATTTAGGAATTTGTGTAAATTTGCTCTGTTCCCATCAAATTCGGGGATTAATTTTAGAGCGAAAGATCGGTCGAATTTTGGAGCCATTTCGGTTTCAGGAAGGAAATTAGTGGTTTCAGAGGAAGAGGAATCTTTAATGGTACTGGAATCTGAATCTTCGGAGTCGTATATTTCGATACTCTTATGTTTAGACATAAACTGCTAATTATTATAATATTATAATGAACAAAATTTAATTAAATTATAAAAAAAAATTAATGCAATTGCAAAACAAAAATTAGGTAAAAAAAAGAGGTAATGATAATGAGTAATAATAAGTAAGTAGTAAATAATATATAATTTTTTCTTGCCTCTTATTTAATTGAATATTAAAAATTATGTCTTGTAGTGTGGATGATGGTTGGCTAAAGATGAATGCTGATGCTGCTGAAGATTTAGTAGGTTAAGGATGATTAATAGTCTTTTATTATTGTTTCTGTAGTTTGTAGGTTTCACTTGTTTTTATTTTGTTTGTATTAATTTTTTAAGATAATCAGACGTTTTTTTTTTTTTTTTTTTTTTGTTCACTGCTTCAATGATTTTTTTTTTAACTGTTTCGATTGTTATATTTTTTTTGTTTGTTTGTAAGGAGTATCACTTGGCACTAAACACTCTCCAGGCAAACTCCACACCTGACACCAATTTTTGTTGTGCTATATTTAGTTTTCCGAGAAGCACGATTCTCAGTTGGGTTTTTCCTGTTTATTCGTGTTATATTTTTTGTTCCAAGAGTAATAAAAGAATATTGTTTTCGGTAAACAGAAGTGTAGCTTTTAGTTTTTTTTATTTTCTGTTTTTTTTTTTTTATAATATATACTTAAGTCTAAGGATTACTTTAAAATTAACAATTTAATTAATTAATTTAACAACAAGAATTAGCACAATAACAACAAGAATTAGCACAATGTATAATTAATTAATTTAACAACAAGAATTAGCATAATGTATAATTATCGAAAAGAAGAAAAGATATCGTCCGACGACCGAACGATCCGAATTCAAGATACAGTCTGTCGTCGATGGCTCGTCACCCGACACGACGAAACAGAAAAAATGCAACATGAGCACAAGTGTGCTTGTTTGTGGTTGCTACAGGGTTCAATGCACGTTTAATGGGTTTGAAAAGGGAGTGCATTGATTGTTGAATATAGGAAAATGGAAAATGATGAACTGGGAATTTTGGGTTTGGTTTCAGTGTAGCAGGCAAAGAAATTGGAGAAGTTTAATGGATTGAAAAAGTGAATGGGTTTGGTTTAAGTGGAGCGATCGTTGATCGCGTGGTTGACAACATTAGAGTTGAATGGATTTTTTGTAGGTAATTAAAAGGAAATGATGAATATGGGAATTATAAGTGGGTCGGATATTGGTCAATAAAAGGAAATGATGACTGTGGGAATTTGAAGTGGCAATGGGTTGAATTGGTCAATCAAAGGAAATGATGACTGTGGGAATTTGAAGTGGCAATGGGTTGAATTGTAATGGGATAAGAAAGGATGATAAGGAAATGTTGTGAAGTACGCACTTTACAACAGGAGAATCGAGTTGGACTGGGATGAGGAGCTACCTCTAGCGTTATATGAAAGGTGATTACGGTGACAGATGCTGTTGCCACGAGTAACTGGATTACAGATCCCAAGATGCTATCCCCTGAACCTAAGGCAAACTGTTTTATCCATTCAGCTTCCCACGTTTGTCGACGCCAGCGAAAACGCTTATGCGACAGTGTCGTATTTTCGAATTGCAGACGGACACCAAATTAAAACAACTATAGAAAGTGCAAAAACTAAAGACCGAAGTTCGGCCACATCTGCTACAAATGAACGAAGTCAAAAACGCTATTATGTTGATTGTTGTAAATCGTTATGGAACATGGAGAAGTTTATTAGGTTCTATGGCTTATGTCTTCATGTATATTGAGCAATTAAAACTAAATATTAAAAGGCGTAAGGAAGGAAGTACGAAAGCACTAAGTCTTATTGAACAACTGAAGCAAAATATTAAAAGCTTTGACTTTGGAATAGGTCGTGTTATTATATCGTCGACAGCAATCAAAAGGTCTCAAATGCGTCTTTATCGACAATGCCAATCAGAAGTCTATTTTGAAGAAATAAATATTTTAAAAAAGAAGCGCTGGGAAAATACCATTTATTTCAAGTAGCGCCCTTGGAAAGCTCTCCCCCTTTTTGGATGAAAATGGAATTGTGAAAATGTAGGGGCGGACTGCCTTAGCCGACTTTGCTTCAATGGACTGCAGGACGCCTGTTATTCTACCAAATTATCAGTATGTTACCTACCTGATAGTTGACGCTTACCATCTTAAATACCATCACGTGAACCACAGACGGTCTTGAATGAAATACGACAAACGTTTTAGATTTTAAAGCTGAGAGTTTTATTAATGTCTGTAAGAAAAATGTGCCAAGTTTGTAAAATTCAAAATGTTCGCCCGCGAGTTCCAGAAATGGCAATTTGCCAAGGGCAAGGCTAGGAGCGTTTTGTAAACCTTTCTCATTTGTTGGAGTGGACTTCTTCGTCAGATTATTGTCAGCGCTGGAAGGCGGAACGAGAAAAGATGGGGTGCACTATTCACGTGCCTCACAATTCGAGCGGTGCATATAGAGGTAGCACATAGTTCGACTACAGATTCCTTCATTATGTGTCTGAGGAATTTCATCGTTTGTCGTGGTACAACGCTGGAAATACATATATAGTGACAACGGGACAAATTTATTTTCGAGGCGCGGAGAAAGTGCTCCGAGAAGAGTTGAAAAATGTTGACATGGGGCAGGTTGCTAAAGAGTTCATGACAGCAGAATTAAAGTGGAACTTTAACCCACCGTCAGCTCCCCATATGGGCGGCGCATGGGAGAGGCTGGTGGTGATAAAAGTTTGCGTTGTGCCCTTATTGAGGTTGAGTACGTTATAAACTCGAGGCCTTTAACATTTAAATCGCTAGATTCAGCTGATGATGAAGCGTTAACTCCGAACCACTTTCTTCTTGGTACCTCAAACGGTTCAATACCACCCTGTGATCTACAACATTTTGACTTTAGAAGGAGCTGAAAACAATCACAAATGTTAGCTGAACTTTTTTGGAAGAAATGGGTGAAAGCTTTTCTGCACACTCTTAATCGAAATGGTTCAGTAAAGTTAAGCCAATCGCTAAGGGCGATTTGGTCGTCATAGTGGACATTAAACTGCCGAGAAACTGTTGGCCAAAGGGATGTGTTGTAGATGTGGTGATTGCTAAAGATGGACAGGTACGCAGAGCAAAGATTCAAACCAAATTTATCAGCAGAGAGCAAGGAAGTAAGGCAGATGCAGATCGCAGTCAGTTTACTGCAAAGAATGGACAACAATCTATCTTTACCAAAACTGCAATAATAATTGCATCTGATTGACACATGTGCAAAAATTAACATAACCTATTTTTTCATTAAAAGTTTTTTCTTGCTGCACAGAAGTACAAAATCATTGTATAAATTAAATTAAGTTAAAGTTGAATCATATGAATTTTTAACCAAGGTATAAAGTAGATATTTATACTACCTTTATTTACTGATATATATTAAATAAAAATATTTTCAGAATTTTTAAGCATCCAATGTGGAAAACCATTATTTTTTCATACTTAAGCTGTAGAAACTTGAATTGCAATAGCGTTACCAGAAATTTACAAAAAATAATACAGTATTAATATAATAAATAATATGAGAAATTGAGTATGAAAAATAAATTGCAATAATCGTAATAGTAGTATAAACTAATAATAATAAAAGAAGGAATTATACAAATAATAAAAAAATTGAATATTTATAATACTACTCATCAGTGGCGAGGCGTGAATAATTTTAAATGGTAAGTTAAAGAAAAGTTTGTTACCACCAATTTATATTTCAAAAGTTTATTTGCCAAAAAGTCAAGTGCTTGAATAAAACTTTGCTATACCTTTAGTCATTTTATTAAATGTAACAATGAGCCTAATGCATAAAAAAGTAGTTTCTAAAGAATTTTTTTTGGCAGATGCATATATAATGACTTAAATAAATATATATACATATGTAGTTATTTCAAATGAAAATAGGAACATATTCAGAAACGATTTGTTAAAAATAATAAATAAATACAAAAAATGTATGTATTAAATATATATGTACATATATACAAGTTAACGTATCACTTCCAATACGCAACACGATCTCAACTAACAACTATAAATCCAAACCCATAAAACCGAAATATAATATCTAGAACAAAGGATCGATAGTTCTGTCCAAGCACCGCGACATCACGTACGCAGGAATATCCACTCTGGATCTAAAAATAGAACCATCATCGATTTGTGCACACCACACCACACCGCATCACGCTGGACACAACCATAGCTCAAGATGATCAGGAATTAGAATCATATAAGGGAAAAAATGCAGCGTCGCAACCACATTCACAGTTCATCGATTCGACTAGACACTTGTCGTAGTTTAAGATTTATAATTGTTATTTTGTCAACTATATATATATTTTTAAATACATTTTTTTTTATTAAAACGAAATAATTAAATATTAATTGGGGGCTCAACCGGGATGCCCAAGTGTAAAAGTAATTGAAAAAATAAGTAAATTCTACACTCAGTGGTTCCTGCCAAAAATATATGCCAAAGTAAATAGCAAAGACTATTGAAAGAGCAACAAAAAGGATCATCAGTGAAAGTACCAGTCAACAAGCTGAGAAACCCGTTCAAGACGATCCATCCATAAATTTATAGAGCATCTGGTTCAAGCGATAACAAATTATTGTAGAGTAAGAATATTAACTAGTATATTTATAAAAAGTGTTATAAAAATAAAAGTGAATTATCCATCAAATAAATGTGGAAAAAAAATAAAAACTTAAAAAGGTCAGTAAGTTTGGAACAAATTCGCGAATATAATTTAGACGGAACCTATTTAAATATGTCTGAAAAAAACGTAACACAAGATTATTTAGAGCAAGCTATCTCAAAAGCTTTGCAAGATCAATATACTCGCTTTGAGGCAAATTTTGCTCAAAGCAATAAAGTAAATGAAGATAAAATTAATCAATTATCACAACTGCTGTCCAATTTAACGACAGGTACTCAGGTTTCAGAATACAAAACGCAAACAATTAACCAAGGCATACCATGTAATGAAACATTGGATGTCATAAAAAGTCTTCCAGAGTTCAATGGTGAGCAAACAGCTTATGTAAGCTGGCGTGAAGCAGCTCATAACTCAATGGTCTTATACACACCTGGAAGCTCTAAATATTTCGCTGCTCTGACTATTTTCCGAAATAAAATAACAAAGCATGCCAACGACGTTCTCACTAATCATGGGACTGTATTAAACTTCGACGCGATCATATCTCGTCTTGACTTTGCCTACGCAGACAAACGTCCTATTCACGTAATAGAACAAGAACTTAGTGTTCTCCGACAGGGAAATAGTTCGTTACTAGACTTCTACAACGCTATAAATAGGAAGTTAACATTACTAACAAATAAAACGATTATGACTCACGGATCTCACTCCGAAGTCACAAATAAACTGAACTCGATAAATAGACGCAATGCATTGCGCATATTTATCACTGGTTTGAATGGGCAACTCCCACAAGTATTGTTTTCATTAAACCCAACAGATTTACCAAATGCTTTAGCCAAAGCTCAAGAGCTTGAAAGCAACAATATTCGTACGAACTTTGCGTTACAGTTCGCATCACATAAAGTTGAAAGACAAAATAACCAACAAAATGCTTTACGTCTTTCTAGACAAAATCACAGTAATAGTAACAGCTTTCCGCAACAAAGACATAATGACTACCGACAACTCACTCAGAGATTCGAACCGATGGTTCTAGGTAGTTCAGCTAACAGACCTATAACAAAAGACAATTTAGAGCGTAACAAGCAGATATACCAACAGGTTAACACCCAAAATCCGTTTAGACAGGGAAACAATTACACCAGTTATGGTAGTAATAACAACCATGGCACCCCACGTTGGAAAAACCCAACTATGATACGTATAATAACAATACGAGGCCACTGTTTAAGAGAGAAAGAGAACCTAGTGCGCAGCACTCTATTCAACCTCCTCCACAGAAGAACGAACGTATAAACAATATCAATGAAGATAAAACTACTTTTTTAGACGAAGAGTGGGATTACCCCACTTGCGACGAGTAATCAATAGTAAAAATATTAAAATACTTATAGATACTGGTGCCAGTAGCAATTACTGTCAACCAAATATTTTAAATAACCCTTTCACCTTACCAATATTTAAACGCGCCTGTACAGTTAATGGGGAAACCATTATAGATACATGCCATGAAGCATTCATCTTAGATACTAAAACAAGATTTTATGTCCTCCCAATGGAGTACCATTTATTAATAGGAGCTAATCTGCTCAGCTCGATAAATGCTGAGATTAATTTAGAGAACAATACTCTAAAGTAAGGAAATAGAACCAAATACTGCGTGCTGTATGCATCAGGTGAGGATGAACCCAGATCTTGCATATTAGTAAAACGCAGCCTAAATGTATATTTACTCCCTAATTTCAGCGATCGAGATACCACCGCCGCAAGTCTGGAAACAGCCAGAGGAACATTCTGGCTGGCGTCGGCGTATCTAGGCCATGACCATCTTGGCCCTCTCCCGGGAGATACTCTGGAGAGACTGATAACTGAAGCACAAAGGCTCAACATCGGCCTCATCATCGGTAGTGACGCTAACGCCCACCATACAGTATGGGGTAGCACGGATATAAACGACAGAGGTGAGTCTCTTTTCGACTATATTCTTAACACTAACCTACTCGTAAGTAACGTTGGTAATGAGCCAACCTTTATTACTAAAAATCGACAAGAAGTTTTAGATATAACTCTTGTCTCCGAATTCATTAATAATAATATTTTGAACTGGAAGGTATCTAAAGATCACTCCTTTTCTGATCATAGATACATCCAGTTTGACTTTATAAATGAACCACCTTGCCAACCGATCTTTCGAAATCTGAAAAGAACAAATTGGCCAAAATATAAGAGAACGTTAAATAGTTTAATAAAACCTGAACTTTTTAATACTCCCTCCAACATCGAAGATCTTGACGACAAAGTCAATAATCTAACATTAGCCCTAAACAAAGCTCTAGATACTGCATGCCCTCTTATACAAGTAAGAGGTAAAAAGAAGCCACACTGGTGGAACTCAGGGCTGGATCCACTTCGAAAAGAATGCAGAAAACTCTGACTGGGATTCATATAAAGAATCACTGAAGATTTATAAAAAAGAACTGAGGAAAACCAAACGATCGTCTTGGAGAAACTTCTGTAGTAACGTTGAAGATTGCTCCGAAGCATCCAGGCTGCGCAAAATCCTCTCCAAAAGTCCAATCATGCCAAGTTGCTTGAAAAACGCCTCTGGCCTCTGGACCAATTCAAGCGAAGAATCGCTCAACTTGCTACTAGACGTCCACTTTCCTGGTAGCTCTAACATTATTAATAACATTGCACTTAATAATGGTGACAATACTTTACAACCCCCACAAGGTCTAGTCACTAGGGAAAAACTCAATTGGGCTATTAACAGCTTTAAACCATACAAATCTGCTGGTCCGGATGGTGTAATTCCAGCCGAACTGCAAGAAAATGCAAGTTTTCTAATACCCATCCTAGAAAACATCTTCAAGGGTTGCCTTAATTTGGCATACATCCCGATGTCTTGGAGACAAGTTAAAGTTGTCTTTATTCCAAAAGCTGGAAAATCCAGTCATGTAAACCCTAAAGACTTAAGACCTATTAGCTTATCATCATTCCTTCTCAAAACTTTTGAGCGTTTGATCGATATTCACTTAAGGGCAAGTATTGATAAGTCCCTCCTTTCAAAGGCTCAACATGCCTACAACAAAGGGAAATCAGTTGAAACGGCTCTACACAGTATAGTACGTACAATCGAATATTCCCTCCATCATAAAGAGTACACCTTAGTTGCCTTCTTAGACATAGAAGGTGCATTTAACAATGTCGACACATCTGCAATTGCACGTGTATTGACATCTCTGAAGGTAGATAAGTCGATCAGCGAATTGATTAATCAGATGCTGATAAGCTGGATTATCAATTCAAAACTGGGCGATTTTACTACACAAAGGGGTGTCAGCAGAGGTACGCCACAAGGTGGTGTCCTATCCCCTCTCCTCTGGAATTTAGTAATAAATGAATTACTAACTACTCTAGAAAGAGAGGGATACAGAGTGTTTGCCTATGCGGACGATGTTGCTATTGCAGTAACGGGTAAACATCCCAATATACTAAAAGAACTCTTACAAAACGCTTTAAATAAGCTCACCAGATGGGCTAATCGGTGTGGACTAGGCGTTAACCCACAAAAAACCGACCTTGTCCTCTTCACAAGGAAATACAAAGTCCCACACATTGACCCTCCCCTCATAAATGGTGTACCACTTAAATTCTCTGATCAAGCAAAATACTTGGGTCTCATTTTAGATAAGAAATTAAGTTGGAAACCTAATATTCAAGAGAGAATAACCAAGGCCACAGTAGCCCTGTTCTCCTGTAAAAAGGCCATTGGTAATAAATGGGGCCTACAGCCCCGCATTACACTGGCTATACATCTCGGTCATAAGACCGATCCTTACTTATGGAGTAGTGGTATGGTGGACGGCGCTAGATACAGCGACAAATCGCGATAAACTCAGCAAAGTCCAACGAACAGCCTGCCTGTGCATGGGAGGAGCACTTCGCTCCACCCCCTCCGCCTCACTAGATGTTCTGTTCCATCTAATACCGCTGGACTTTTTCAGCAAGCAAACGGCCGCTAATACTGCCATACGGCTTCAGGCCTCCTCTCTGTGGATCAATAATGGAATTGGCCACACCACTATTTTGAACTCGTTCAGAACTATAAATAGTAATATTGACTACACCATACCCCATCCTCAGTTTAACAACTATAGCTTCAAAGTGACTATACCTCCCAGGTCTTCTTGGGAGAATACATCATTTTTGAACGATGGTCCTATAAAATTTTATACAGACGGATCAAAAACGGAGGATGGGGTTGGTGGTGGCGTATACTCAGATAGACTTAACTTAAGTCTCTCCTTTCGTCTACCCGATCATTGTAGCGTGTTCCAAGCTGAAATTCTGGCTATAAAAGAAGTCCTATCCTGGCTTAGAGAAAACGTTATATCAACAAATGATATACGCATCTTCTCGGATAGCCAAGCTGCGTTAAAATCCTTAGACTCTGTCTCTACAAATTCACTAACAGCCCTAAATTGTCGATCATCTCTTACGGAGATGGCTACACAGTTCAACATTCACCTTTTCTGGGTGCCGGGCCATAGAGACATTCCAGGAAATTGCAAAGCAGACGAACTTGCAAAAAGCGGAACAACTTTACCTCTGCTGGCTCACAATGCTAGCATAGGTATCCCCTTAGCTACATGTAAACTCATGCTAAAGCGAGATACCATAGAGAAAACAAACCTCAGGTGGAATAACACCACCACCTGTGTAGCGACTAAACGAATTTGGCCTAATCTTAGCGCCAAGCGCTCAAAACAATTAATCTCTCTGAGTAGATTGCACATTAGCTACGTTATAGGTGTCCTGACTGGGCACTGCTTAATAGGAAGGCATGCTATTCGACTTGGAGCCCCTGCAAATGATTTTTGTAGGAGTTGCATGGACGAAGAAGAAGAGGAGACAATCTCTCATCTTCTGTGCACATGCCCTGCCTTATCACAAAGACGTAGAATCCATCTTGGAGACTACTACTTTAACGATACCAGTGATCTAAAAAATTCAGACATTACCTGTCTCCTACGCTTCATTCGAAGCTCCAATTGGTTCAACGAGTTAAGCTGATTAACTGATCCATGTGGTATCACAACGGACCATACTTTGGTCTAAGTGTGTTGGACGTCCCAAACCAACAGCCACTTTAACCTAACCTAACCTAACCTAAGGAAATAGAATAGAAAAAATCTATTTCGATGAAGAAAATGTAGATATGCTTATAAATCATATCGAAGAACAAGATACACTCGTAGAATCAATGATGAAGAAAATTAAAAGTATTCATTCCAACATTGATACTACCTTGCCCTTTAGAACAGACGTTGTAGCGGAAATCCGCACAGTTCATGAGAAACCAGTATGGAGTAAACAATACCCATATCCACTGTCTGCAAATGAATTCGTAAATCAAGAAGTTACAAAAATGTTAAAAGAAAGCATAATAAAACCTTCAAAGTCGCCATATAATAGTCCTGTATGGGTAGTTCCAAAAAAAGGTATAAATGAAGATGGTAGCCCAAAACACAGAATGGTTATTGACTACAAGAAGTTAAACGAAAGTACAATATCTGACAAGTACCCTATACCGGATACTAATGTTATACTTTCGAATTTAGGAAAAGCAAAATGCTTTTCAACTCTTGATTTAGAGTCAAGCTTCCACCAGATTAAAATGTTACCCTCTAATATAGAAAAAACAAGTTTTTCTGTAAACAATGGTAAATACGAATACGTACGCTTGCCATTTGGATTGAAGAATGCACCTTCAATATTCCAGAGAGCAATGGATGATATTCTCAGACCACATATCGGGAAAATATGTCATGTTTACATCGATGATATCATCATCTACTCTAATTCGGTTGAAAAACATACTTCACATCTAGAAACCATTATACAAATATTGAAAGAAGCTAATATGAAAATTAGTATTGAAAAATCATTGTTATACCAAGAGAAAGTAGACTTTCTTGGATATGTAGTCGGTCATAATGTCATAAAGACCAACCCCGATAAAGTAATAACGATTAAAGAGTATCCACAGCCAACTACACTTAGGCAACTAAGAAGTTTCTTAGGAATGATAGGATACTATCGGAAATTTATAAAGAACTATGCGGCCATAGCTAAAACACTAACAAAGTATTTGCAAAGTGAAACTGGACAAGTATCCACTCACGTAGCAAAGAAAACAAACATTTCACTTGATAATGAAGCAATTAACGCATTTAATACATTAAAAAACCATTTAATTAACGAAACAGAGCTCAAACAGCCTGATTATACAAAAAAGTTTGTACTCAACACTGACGCCTCGGATGACGCAGTAGGAGCAGTATTGTCTCAAGACAAGAAGCCCATAACATTTATATCCAAAACACTTTCAAAAAGCGAACGCTCGTATGCCGCGAATGAAAAGGAATTAAACGCAATAGTGTATGCCTTAAAAAACTTGAGAAATTATCTCTATGGTGTAACAAACCTAGAAATTCATACTGACCATCAGCCTTTGACGTTTTCCATGTCACAAAAGAACCGTAATACTAAAATCAAAAGATGGCAGGCATTTATTAACGAGTTTTCCCCGAAAATGATATACAAACCAGGTCCTACTAACGTAGTAGCTGATGCACTTTCTAGGCAAAACCTTAACAAAATATCCGATACACAATCAGAGCACACCCAACATTCAGCATCAAGTAGTGATGAGGATAATATCGACATAATACAAAAACCGGTGAACCAGTTCTCACAACAAATCATCATTAATAAAGCAAGTGAAGTTAGACACGACATGCTTACTCCCTTTCAAAATAGAACAAGACACCTTATAGAGTATAAAGAAGCTAATGATGTAATACCTTTAATCAAGGAATACATAAAACCGGGCACAGTTGCAATCTTCGCAACATCCGAAGTTATATACGATATAAAGCAAGTTCTAAAAAGCAATTTCAATAACAAATTCATTCAAGCTAAGTTCTTTCCGAACGATATTACTAACAAGGAAGATCAAGTAGATATTATAGAAAAAACTCATAATAGAACTCATAGGAACGCTAGAGAAAACGTTAAGCAAATTATTGAACAATATTATTGGCCCAACATGCTCCAAGAATTTGAACAATTCTCGAAAACGTGCGAAATCTGCAATACAAGCAAATACGATAGACACCCTAATAAATGTCCAATTGGAGAGGCTCCAATTCCTTTAAGCGAGGGCGAGTGTATGCACATTAACATCATGTATGCCGAAAAATTGAAATTTCTAACATGCATAGATGCCTACTCTAAATACCTTATAATTAAACCAATCGAAAATCTTCAAGATATGCCAACTAAGGTATTAGAATTAATTCAGTTCTTCCCAAATTGTAAGAACATTATTTGCGATAATGACACCAGTTTTACTTCAGCCGTGTTCACATCATTAATGCAAAGATCTAATATAACCATATTTCATACGCCACCTAATCATAGCACATCAAATGGACAAATAGAGAGAGTCCACAGTACTATTCAAGAAATAGCCAGATGTTTAAAGTTAGAACATTCTCTGTTAGAACCAACAGAAATATTCATTAAAGCGGTTAAAGAATATAATTTAACTATACATTCTGTCACGGGTAAGAAACCCATTGACATTCTTTTTAATAAAACTTATCACAAAGATAACCCTTTGAAGCTTACAATGGCTCAGGACCAGATGATTACATACCATAATAAAAACAAAAAAATAAAAGAATTGAAAGAAAATGACGTTGTTTATCAGAAAGACGTAACAGTCAGAAATAAACTACAACCTAAATACAGGAAAAGAATTGTTAAACAAGATCTAGGAAATAAAATTAAAATAAACAATGACAAGGTGATTCATAAGGATAACCTTAAATATTAAATCCATCAACAGACAATGGACTTCAAAGTTTTAATGCTTATGATGACTATAACCTCAGGAACTGAGATACTCGACTACACTAGGAAAGAATACTTACTATTAGAAGTAGGAAACGCCCATACTTACGAGGAAACTGCAAACATATTCCATGTAGTTAACCTGACAGAAATTCAAACTTTTATTGACGGAATAAAACAAACTTTAGAAGACACTACATACCCAGACTCACATCCCAATGAGAAACATACGAATGAAATAAAAATAATGCAAACTTTGCTAGACCAGTTAACAATTCGTCGCTCTCGACAAGCAATAGAAACAATAGGTACAGTGTTAAAATGGATATCAGGTGTACCAGATCATGATGATATAATGATCATCACTAATAAGCTTAATGATTTGATAGAAAATAATAATAAACAATACGTTACAAATTCTAAAATAATAACTTTGCTAAATTCTATTTCAAGTTCCACCAAAGAAGAACTTATTTCCCAGAAAATTAAATTAAAGGGTGATTTTTTTGAGGTTAGGATTTTCATGCATTAGTATTTGACAGATCACGCGGGATTTCAGACATGGTGTCAAAGAGAAAGATGCTCAGTATGCTTTGATATTTCATCATGAATAGACTTACTAACGAGCAACGCTTGCAAATCATTGAATTTTATTACCAAAATCAGTGTTTGGTTCGAAATGTGTTTCGCACTTTACGTCCGATTTATGGTCTACAAATTTTGTTCAGCGATGAGGCTCATTTCTGGTTGAATGGCTACGTAAATAAGCAAAATTGCCGCATTTGGAGTGAAGAGCAACCAGAAGCCGTTCAAGAACTGCCCATGCATCCCGAAAAATGCACTGTTTGGAGTGGTTTGTACGCTGGTGGAATCATTGGACCGTATTTTTTCAAAGATGCTGTTGGACGCAACGTTACGGTGAATGGCGATCGCTATCGTTCAATGCTAACAAACTTTTTGTTGCCAAAAATGGAAGAACTGAACTTGGTTGACATGTGGTTTCAACAAGATGGCGCTACATGCCACACAGCTCGCGATTCTATGGCCATTTTGAGGGAAAACTTCGGAGAACAATTCATCTCAAGGAATGGACCGGTAAGTTGGCCACCAAGATCATGCGATTTGACGCCTTTAGACTATTTTTTGTGGGGCTACGTCAAGTCTAAAGTCTACACAAATAAGCCAGCAACTATTCCAGCTTTGGAAGACAACATTTCCGAAGAAATTCGGGCTATTCCGGCCGAAATGCTCGAAAAAGTTACCCAAAATTGGACTTTCCGAATGGACCACCTAAGACGCAGCCGCGGTCAACATTTAAATGAAATTATCTTCAAAAAGTAAATGTCATGGACCAATCTAACGTTTCAAATAAAGAATCGATGAGATTTTGCAAATTTTATGCGTTTTTTTTTTAAAAAAAGTTCTCAAGCTCTTAAAAAATCACCCGTTAATAACATTTGAATTACAAAACCTAATTACAGCATTGACTTTAGCCAGGTTTAATATCTTAAGTCCCACTATTCTGAACCTTAATGAAATAAAAGAAATTGTGAAACATGAGTATATTGAAAACTTTTCAATTAACGATTTAATTGATTCATCGACTTTCCAAATTGCACAGAAAGATAATGTTATTATAATCTATATTAAATATCCTATATTGAAAGAATCATGTAAACTATTTGAAACTAGGGCCATAAGCCAAAACGATGGAAAGTTGATGATAAATAATGAAATACTTAAATGTAAAGAGAAATTCACTAATGTAGTAAAATGTAAAAAAGAAATAAGAAATACCATTTGCAAATCTAGTAATGAACAATCATGTTTATCTGAACTTCTGAACAATCAGAAAACCAAATGTAATAAGCTAAGAGAAATAGATTTAGAATTAGAGATCATCAAAGATGGCAGCATTCTAATAACAGGACAACATATAGTTAACAACCAGACACTCAACGGAGTTTACATAATTAATTTTGAGAACACTACCACTGTCGATGGCGTACTATACGAAAATCCAACAGGAATTATACAAAACTACTTATCAACCCACATTATAAATAACTATGAGATAGAACAGTTTTTTGAATCCGCTAACGAGCTACTAAGGATAGACAACATAAACTTAATCAATTCTATCAAGACAGAAGTCACGATGAACCCAACCAAATATACTATGGGACTTATATTAACAATCTTAATCATATTAGTCACACTATTCCTATTCCTAAAATTCAGAAGAGAAAAAATACAGATCACCATGAAACAACCACAAAGAACTCAAGAAGAAACCGTCAACTTAATGGTTGAACGAATCAATGCAAGAGTAAGAGGAGAAGAAGTGCCGGAGGCTACTTTCTGAAGTATAAGGGGAGTTAACGCATCACTTCCAATACGCAACACGATCTCAACTTACAACCATAAATCCAAACGCATAAAACCGAAATATAATAATATAATAATAGATTCTAGATATTATCTAGAACAAAGGATCGATAGTTCTGTCTAAGCACCGCGACATCACGTACGCAGGAATATCCACTCTGGATCTAAAAATAGAACCATCATCGATTTGTGCACACCACACCACACCGCATCACGCTGGACACAACCATAGCTCAAGATGATCAGGAATTAGAATCATATAAGGGAAAGAATGCAGCGTCGCAGCCACATTCAAAGTTCATGGATTCGACTAGACACTTGTCGTAGTTTAAGAATTATAATTGTTATTTTGTGAAATATATATATATTTTTAAATAAATTTTTTTTTTATTAAAACGAAATAATTAAATATTAATTTACAAGAAATATTTTTAGATTTCATTAAGTTTAAATATTCCTTTTGCTATTAGATCTAAAATACACGTTCACGCATACTTGTTATCGGAGTGGCAACCTTTGACACATCAGTTTAATGCAGGGATACATACAAATATAAAATAAGTCGGAGAGCAGCGTGTTATTCTCTTGTTGTAGACTTCTTTTTTTGTTTTAATAAACTGATTTATTCAAGCAGAAAGCAGAAACCTACTTCCATGAAAGAAAAATCAAGCACCGAAGTGTGCAGGAGCAAACTGCAGTACTGCGTGTTAATGCGCTGCGCAATACGTACGATTCATCCGCTCAGAACGAAAAGAATAAGAGATACAATCAAATTCACCAAAAAATAAGAAAAAAGAATTTGTTCTATCTACAGAAAAATTTTATAAGACGTCATATTTGCGATTACCTTGATTTTGCTTAAGTTTTGTTTGTTTATAGAGTGAGCTCAACATAATGTGTTACTACCAAATTTTAATAATTAAATATTCCTTTTTATTGAAAATGTCGCTTACGATAAAATGGCGGGAAGGGCTCGATATCTAGAACAAAGGATCGATAGTTCTGTCTAAGCACCGCGACATCACGTACGCAGGAATATCCACTCTGGATCTAAAAATAGAACCATCATCGATTTGTGCACACCACACCACACCGCATCACGCTGGACACAACCATAGCTCAAGATGATCAGGAATTAGAATCATATAAGGGAAAGAATGCAGCGTCGCAGCCACATTCAAAGTTCATCGATTCGACTAGACACTTGTCGTAGTTTAAGAATTATAATTGTTATTTTGTGAAATATATATATATTTTTAAATAAATTTTTTTTTTATTAAAACGAAATAATTAAATATTAATTTACAAGAAATATTTTTAGATTTCATTAAGTTTAAATATTCCTTTTGCTATTAGATCTAATATACACGTTCACGCATACTTGTTATCGGAGTGGCAACCTTTGACACATCAGTTTAATGCAGGGATACATACAAATATAAAATAAGTCGGAGAGCAGCGTGTTATTCTCTTGTTGTAGACTTCTTTTTTTGTTTTAATAAACTGATTTATTCAAGCAGAAAGCAGAAACCTACTTCCATGAAAGAAAAATCAAGCACCGAAGTGTGCAGGAGCAAACTGCGGTACTGCGTGTTAATGCGCTGCGCAATACGTACGATTCATCCGCTCAGAACGAAAAGAATAAGAGATACAATCAAATTCACCAAAAAATAAGAAAAAAGAATTTGTTCTATCTACAGAAAAATTTTATAAGACGTCATATTTGCGATTACCTTGATTTTGCTTAAGTTTTGTTTGTTTATAGAGTGAGCTCAACATAATGTGTAGAATAGGACTGAAAGGAGAGCAGTATTTAGTAAAAATACGTTGGCAGCGTATTCATATGTGATTTGTTTGTTTCATGCTGCCAGAAATCTAAAATGAGTAGGGTGAGAATTTCAACAAGGTAAAACGGGAATAATTGACTTATTGGACGCTTTGCCACTGCTACTTAGTTAAAAAAAGAAGAAAAACAAGATTTCATTATTGCCAATAAGAACAGCATCCTTATCTTGTTGACATTTTACGTACAGCTGTCCCCGTATTGTAAACACCGATGACAATTTGTTTTGTTTTTTTTTTTAATTTGAGTGCAGATTGCAATTTCCTTTTTGTCAAGCATTCACGAAAAAATAGGGCTATCTGCATTGCGGCCAAAGTAAGCTTAGCGAAGACATGTGATTATTTTGCTTACAATGTTCTAATGTGTTTTTATCAAATAGTGTAGTAAATTTGATAATTATTGAAGAATCAGGTGAACTGGGCGTCGATGGTCGGGTGCGAAAAATGTTAGCCAGTGTGGGAAGTTTAAGACAGAATACATAGAATATTTCTTTAAGACTTTCATCTATTTCTATTTAGTACAGCGTCACAAGCAACATTTCGGTTTTCCTGAATCTCCAGTGTTTTATTCATATCGTCAAATTTATTTTGAGGTGCGGAAAGATTATTTTTATATTTGTTTATATTTTAAGTGCAGGTGAAGAGCCCAGTTTTGACATCTGTTAATGTGGCGTTTTAATTGTTAACATCATTTTTGAGCAACATGTTTGCAGAATCCAAGTTTGATTGAATTGATTCAATCTTCTACACTCGTGTTCCTAACTAAGTGATGTTGTTTTTTAATTGTGTTAATTGTCCATTAATATTTAAAGTAATCTGTGGCTCAGTTTCTTGTAGTTTTGTTAAAATCAGTTTATTAATTTCATTTATTATGCTTTCTTTTTGCGCCTTTAATCTATCGTCCATTTTTTTCCACATTTCGTTGTCATCCTCAAAACTTTTTTTCGGATTTTTGAGAGAGAAGTTCGATGTGTTTAGTGGTGAGTTAAATTTTCATTTACTTATACCAAGGCGGGTTGACATTTTAAACTTTTACTATATTATTGAAATTCATTCACAAAAATCACTTAAATTCAAGATGTTAGGCAGGCAAAATTATACAAAAATAATCAATGGCACAAAGATAAATTAAGTTTTTTTGATACAAAAGTGAGTATAGGGGTTCTTTCACTACAGAAAACTTGTTCAAAGGTTTGTCGGATATAAAACACATCTACTTGCTAGCTTTCATACTTGGTTATGATTTATTTAGTGCAAACTACACGACTCAGTTAAGGTTTGTTGGCTAAAAATCAACTGTAACTGTGTGAATGCTAGTTGGCAGCGTCTATGACTCAAGGGTTTTAGGAAATTTGGCTGTAAGTCAATGATTTGAAAATGGATGGAGACCATTCCCCAGTTCTGTTGTTTTAGTGGCGACAGTGGTTACATATTGAAAAAATGGTTAATACCACCATTACGCCAAAATTCCTATGAAGAGGCTTTTAATCGTTGCCAATAGTTTTGGCATTCTTAAAGAAAGACTTAGGTGTATAAATTATTTGCGACTGAGGCTTTAGTTTGTAGGAAAGGTAGTTATTGTTTGTGCCATCTTAAACAATATTGACTGCAGCTTTGGAAGTAGTGATAACATAGAACCCCCAATCAGGGAAATACTGAAGAAGAAAACCATGTTCTTAATAATATGCATCACGCGAATAGAATAGTAAAGCTTACTTCCCTGCTGCAATATTTGAATTAATGTTAAGTACAATACTTAAATGTTGCATAATAAAATTGTGTTTTGGTTATGATCTTTTTTCATCACAAGTGTTTTTTTTCGTTTCTTTTTCTAAATGGTATGGCAACGACCGCCGCTTTCCACCTAAGCTTTCACTATGATATAAAATGTGAAAATTGCGAATTCACTTATTGTTTATTTAGAAAAAATAAAAAAATACAAAGCGTAGTCATCAAAAAATAGTAATTAATAAAAACAATAATTAATGAAACAATAATACATAAAAACTTAATACTCCACAAATAGTAGACTTCTCGGCGTTTTTTCTGACTCTGCAATTTCTCGAATTATTGCTGATGATGGAAGTTGTAGCTCCCTCTATAATTTCAGAAATAATTGTAGTTTCCTGTAGTAAATTTCAACCTCCAATAACTCCAACCGATATTTCTTCTCTCTACGCAGTTTCATTTGAAAACTTTGTAGAGCCCTTCTCTTTGGGTCTTAAAGTTGTTGGTAAGGTATTTCCTTTGTCATCGATATTTTGGAATAAACTTATGGTATATTTTCTGAAGATCCATAACTTTGTGGTAAGTTCAGTCCATCTACAATAGTCTGATCAAGAATATCGAGGATGACCAAGTCAGCTTTGTGAATGACGCTGTCCGTTCCACCTCTGAATCCTGGCGTCGTTGTCGCTTTCACTCTGCAATTGACAAAATAGTGTTTCAGAATAAATCTTCTATTATTTTCAAAACAAATAATTAGAACAAGGTAATATAGCTTTTGTATGTATGTTGTAAACATGTTATACATACCAATGTCCTACTCTTCCAGAGCCTAAACAAACTGCCCCATTTTTTTTGGACCGAAGCCAGTTGAAATGATTGGCTTTTCTTTAAAACTTCATCCCATACAGCCAGTTTATCTTGTTTGTTAACCTATAAAATAATATGTTAACTAAAATCTATACCAATACATACAATAATTTTATAAAACAATACTTACTTTATTATTTTGGAAATTAACAAATAAAATGAGTTTTTTTTTCCTAATTACATACAACATTACAAGTTTTTTTTTCAACTTTTATTTTGCGACTCATTTTGGGAAGTTTTTTCTAGAAATGCAAAGTGAAAAGTGATTAAAGATAAATGCAAAGATGGTTAAATGATTTGTACAACAACTTTTTTATCTCTCACTTTGCAAGATAGAGTAAAGACTTTGCAAAGAGTACAGTCTTAACAAAGATTAGCTCGGTACAAAGTGAATTTTGCAATGAATTTTCTGAAACAAAAACACTTATCACTTTGCCAAAAAAAACCTTACCTCGAACCTACTCCAAATCCTATAATGTCCCCAAGCAGGGAGGTTGCAGGGGTTGCCCTCTCATACAAACCTCATTGTTTTATTCACCGTAATACTGAATGCTTTCCTTTTGGTAAAATAAGTTGGTCTAATTTCTCAAATTAATTTGGCCTTGTTTCACTTTGTCAAGGTGCAATATGCCCAATTTTTATAAATTTGCCTTATTTCACTATTGCAACAAAGAAATTAAATGTAAGACAATTCTTAAGGTTTAGAACTTGTTTCAATCTTTTTTAGAACTTGTTTATATTTCTTTCTATAATTTTTGAATTTGGGGATTAATTTCATAATGCAATATAGCCCCAGTTTGGGGTTGAGATTTGAAAAACATCTGATAGAGTTTGGCATCAAGCTCTCTTATCGAAAATGCATGGTTTGGGCATTAATATATCTCTTCTTCGTTGGATTAGAAACTAAATTTTTAACATTTCAATATAAGTTGTATTGGATGGTTTCAAGTCTAATTCATTAAATAGTTTCGCTGACTACAGTACCCTTAGCTTTTCATATTCGTTTCTAGATTCACTTCCCTGTCCTTCGGATATGGAACTTCAACGGCAGTGTATGATAAGCCCATTAAATTTCGATCTCGACAGCATTGCCCAATGGGGAATTAGGAATTATAAATGTGGGATTGGCCAAACCTCGACACATCACCCTACTCCAACAGACGAACGAGACAGAACCGACCACTTAATAAACGGACAGACATAACAAAAGAGAACTAGCGTCCCTTCTATTTCTATCCTTTCACATTGTGTATATAGCGTCAGCAAGAGAGAATATAGAGAGTCGTCACGCATTCGCAATCCATCAGTCAAGAGGATCAGACGTGTAGGAGTTTTGCTCGAATTAAACTATTTATCTCATTAAATATAAATTATTAGTGTTTTATTGTTAAGAGTAAAGAACCCCTAGACAGAAGGAGCTTGAACCCCACAGATTGGGGGCTCGTCCGGGATGTGCTAAGTGCTACGTTAGCAAATTTAAAATCCAAAATCAAACGAGCAAATACCTATCAAATACAAAAGTTAACCACCAAAGCGCATCGGTTGTGTGTGTATAGCGAAGAAGCCAATCTCGCTATACTCCAGAAGGAGAAGCTAGACCGTAGCGAATTTTTATTTTTATTTTTATGTTTGCTCCAACGGTGTGCAACACGAAGAAAAGAAGAGAAGAAGACCCTTGTTGTTGTTGCTGGTAGCTGGTTGCAGCGTGTAGAAGAATATTTTATTGTAAGGGTGAGTGACGATTCTTTCTTTCTTTTTTATTCTCTTCTTGCTGACAGTTAACTTGGGGAAAACAAAAAAAATTATAAATACAGAGTTGTTTAAAAGTAGTATTGAATTTGATTGGGAAGGTATTGAGATGGACAGGGTAGCTATTTTAGGACTGACAGTTAACGAATTAAGGGGAAAGTTGGACGAATTGGGATTAGACAGGACAGGGGTAAAGGGGGTGCTACAGGAGCGGCTACTCCAGCATCTTGGCTTGATGCATGAGGATGAAGAGGCGAATAATAGCTTCGAGTCCGCCTGTGTTCCAGAAAGCGAACAATACAGAGGGAGATGTTTTACTCTTCGCGATATCGAAGACTCCCTCTCGACATTCGATGGTGTTGGTCATCCAAAAGTGTCCGACTGGGTGCGCGATTTCGTGGAAAGCGCGACAACTGTAGGCTGGGACGAGGTCCAAAAATTTATATTCGCGAAACAATTATTAAAAGGTGCCGCTAAGCTCTTTATACGTAGCGGAAAAAATATAAAGAATTGGGCAGCCCTAAGAAAAGCCCTGAAGGATGAGTTCGGTGAGAGTGTTTGCTCTGCGGAAGTACACTGAATGTTACAAACGCGGAAGAAGAAGAGTTCGGAATCACTCAGGGAATATTTGTACAACCTCATCGAGATAGGTAAAAGCATCGAACTTGACGATGAAAGTCTGATTGATTACTTTGTCGAAGGAATCCCAGACACTAGGCAGAACAAAACAGTCCTCTATCAAGCGTCAACGATAGCGCAACTGAAATCCCAGATGTCGATATATGAGAAGGTACGTGGTCCATCTAGTTCCAGAGGTCCGGTGGCATCACCAAGCGCGGCCGTCAAGCAGGAGCAGCTTGAAAAGAAATGCTACAAGTGTTCAGAACCAACTCACGTAGCTAGAGATTGTCCTATGAAGAAAGACATAAGATGTTATAGGTGTGGTCAGGCAGGGCATATGTTGAGAGAATGCAAGGAAAAGGGTCGTGTAGGACGGCGGGATGAGCAAAAGGAAACCCGAGCACATACTGCATTAACAGTAGGTGCGGAGGAAGTCCCTGAAGTTCCAATCTTATTGGCACTCGATTGCAATAGGATATTTAAAGATATCGTGGTGAATGGCCAGAGTTTGTCAACATTGTTTGATACGGGAAGTGACCTGAATTTGTTGCGGTATGACAGTTTGTTGTTGTTAACTGGTGTTGAGTTAGGTCCAAAGAAGAAGCGTTTAACTGGGCTGGGGCAAAAACAAATTATCACATTAGGTTGTTTCGAGGCGAAGGTGGTAGTAGATGAGTTGAGCTTGTCTTTAGTTTTCCATGTGGTGAGGGAGGGTGATATCCCGTATTCAGCAGTCATAGGTAATGAGGTGCTGAAGGAAGTTGATATTCACATCATAGAAGGGGCGGCATTTTTCACTAAAAAAGGGTCGCAAAAATCGCGTAGCAATGAATCGATGCCGATTGTGGACGTTAGGTCTGAAAACAAGTCGGTGGTAACAGTAGTTGCGAGTGTTGGCAGGGCAGCGTGTAGAGGCCGAACGAGAGGCGTAAAATGCAACGAGGACCGGGAGTACAGGACTGATGAGGGTGTTACATGCCAAGGGTCGGAGGTACAGGGTCAGAGTGGTTGTGGTCACGTCGTCGTAGACGGTGATGTAGATGATGATTCGTTAGCAATCAATGAATTGCTCTCGGAATTGGGAACTGTTTGCCTGTCAGCTGGAGATAAAGATTTTGTTCGCGATGATGATGTAGTGGATGTGGGACATCTGGCGCGCGAGGATGGAGAGCAATTGAAGAAGATGCTCGAGAGTTACGCACCTAAGAGGTGTAGGTCGTCACCAGTGGAGATGGGGCTAACATTAACGGACGATGTTCCGGTAAACATGAGACCAAGGAGGTTGCCGTACTGTGATCAACAATTTGTTGAGCAGCAAGTCTTAGAATGGATGAGGGACGGGATCGTACAGCCTAGTTCCTCTGAGTACGCAGCGCCAGTTGTGTTAGTCCAGAAGAAGGATGGAACTAAACGCCTCTGCTGTGACTATCGCAAGCTGAACGAGAAGATTGTGCGAGACAATTTCCCAATGCCGTTGATTGATGATGTCATAGATCAGTTACAGGGTGCTCAAGTGTTCACGACATTGGACTTGAGCAATGGATTTTTTCATGTACCTGTTGAGAAAGATTCCAGGACGAACACTTCGTTTGTGACCCATCATGGA
Organism: Eupeodes luniger; assembly: GCA_951509635.1. Taxonomy (NCBI): domain Eukaryota; kingdom Metazoa; phylum Arthropoda; class Insecta; order Diptera; family Syrphidae; genus Eupeodes; species Eupeodes luniger. The sequence goes on along the minus strand of OX608073.1, from coordinate 206,045,070 downwards.
CAATTCGAGTTTAAATACGTTCCCTTTGGTATTTCCAATTCTCCAGCCGTGTTCTATCGATATGTCTCGGCAGGGTTGAGACCTCTCATTCGTGACAAGGTGGTAATCGTGTACATGGACGATATCATTATTCCTGCGGCGAACGAGAAGGAAGGGCTAGAGAAATTAGCAAAAGTCTTGGAGGTCACATTCGTGAACGGTATGCAGATCCGATGGAAAAAATGTAAGTTCTTGAAGAGAAAGATCGAATTTCTGGGGTACATACTAGAGAGCAACAACTTACAGCCATCTGCGGAGAAAACGAAGGCAATTAGAGAATTTCCTATCCCACTCAACCAGAAGTCGCTCCAACGCTTCCTTGGTTTGACGTCATATTTTAGGAGATTTGTCAAGGAGTACGCTTTGATAGCTAAACCGTTGTCCGATATGATGAAGAAGAACCGCGAATTCAAGATGGATGTCGAGCAATTAGTTGCGTTTGAACAATTGAAGGAGGCATTGATTAGGTCGCCAGTATTGAAGCTCTTCAACCCCAAAGCAAGAACAGAGATTCATACGGATGCTTGTATGTACGGGTACGGGGCAGTGTTGTTGCAACAAGACACAGAAGATCAAGAGTTCCACCCTACGCAGTACATGAGTCGGAAAACAACACCAACCGAGGAGAAGCTACACTCCTACGAACTGGAGGTGCTAGCCATAATTGAGGCTTTGAAAAAGTGGCGTGTTTACGTGTTGGAAATCAAGATTAAGATCGTGACGGATTGCAACGCCTTTGCAATGACGATGAAGAAAACTGATGTGCCAGTGAGAGTCGCTCGTTGGGCGCTATTTTTGCAAGATTTCAACTATGTTATCGAGCATAGGTCTTCGACGGAGATGAAGCATGTCGATGCTTTAAGTAGAGTCTGGTGTATGTTGGTCGATGAGTCAATAAACCACCGTATCAAAGAAGCCCAGTCAGAGGATGGATGGATTCGAGCTCTTAACCCTAGTTTACGGCACGAAAAATAATGCTAAAACAAAACTTGGGGTTCGCGCGAACCCCAAAATTTGTATGCACATCTAATTGGTCATTATTTACAAGATGAGGCACTGCCTCTATTTGCTATTGATTAAGTTGACAGTTGTGGTGTCCTATTATAACAAAACACGTGTCTTGTTTCAAAAATATAAAACAATTTGCTGAAAATAGTGAGAACAAAATTTGTAGTTACCAAAAAGTGAGTTGTAAAATTATAATTATTCAAAGTTTTATTAAAAAAATTTGTAAACCTTTATATTGATTTTATATTTCAGTGTCTAATTTCGATAGATTATTGAGAACATATAATTGACAATGAACGAACTGCAGGCATATTTTGGGGTTTTGTTGTACATTGGAGCATTAAGAGATCGTCGTGTACGTACACTATAGGATCCCATCAAGGGGTTCACACGAACCCCAAGTTTGGTTTGTGGCTTTTTTTCAGAAAAAAATTCCAGAAAATTATCTTAAATCGCTTTGATGAAAAAACGATCAAAAACGTAAAGAAAAATGAAATTTGTTCACTGATTTTTTATCCCTGGTCAATTATATGATAAAGAAAAAAGTTATAAGCATTCAAATTTGCGTTGGGGTTCGCTCGAACCCCAATACGTAAACTAGGGTTAAGAAGATTTTGGAGACGAGTGACTATGAAGATTACTACATGAAGTCCGGTGTAGTGTACAAAGACCCGACAAAGGAGTTGATTGTTGTGCCGTCCTCAATGGAGCGGGAGATTATCAGCTTGGCTCACCAACAAGGCCATTTTGCCACGAAAAAAACTATGGATTTGGTGGAAAAACGGGGAAGAAAGAGGGTTTATTGACACCAATCAATAAGGAACACTCTCCCCTAGGGACGTACCATGTGGATCATGTTGGCCCTATGGAAGCAACTCACAAGCAATATAATCATTTGCTTGTAGCCGAAGATGCGTTCTCGAAATTCACTTGGCTTTATCCAGTGAAAAGTACAGGTTCAGTTGAAGTGATCGATAGACTACAGAAACAGTCGACCGTCTTCGGAAACCCAAGGAGAATAATCTCGGACAGAGGTACTGCTTTTACCTCAACAGCTTTCCAAGAGTATTGCACGAGTCAAGGTGTACATCATTTACTAATAGCGACTGGAGTTCCGAGAGGTAATGGACAGGTGGAACGGATCCATAAGATTGTCGTCTCGATGTTAGGCAAAGCATGTGTCGATAGTCCTAGCAATTGGTATAAACACGTTGATAAGGTACAACAAATGTTGAACAATACACCCCCGAGAAGTACCAAAGTCAGTCCGTTTAGGATACTGACAGGCTTGGAAATGAGGATTCCGGACTATCCAAATTTAAGGACAATATTAGAAAATGAGGTCATGATAGAGTTGGACACCGAGCGTGACGAAGTGAGGGAGACAGCGAGGCAAAACATAGAGGCTATTCAGAAGGAGAACCGGAGGTCATACGACAGTAAACGAGTTGTTGCGCCTCAATATAAGCTAGGTGACTTAGTAGCCATCAAACGTACTCAGTTTGGTACAAGCATGAAGTTAAGGCCCAAGTTTTTGGGACCATATAAGATCATGAAGTTGTTAAAACATGGACGTTATGACGTCGAGAAGTTCGGGAACCGGTAAGGGCCAATTAGGACAACTACAGTGGCGGAATTTATGAAGCGATGGAGTGGTTCATCCGGGGCGGATGAATAAGTCAGGACAGCCGGATGTGGGATTGGCCAAACCTCGACACATCACCCTACTCCAACAGACGAACCGACCACTTAATAAACGGACAGACATAATAAAAAAGAGAACTAGCGTCCCTTCTATTTCTATCCTTTCACAGTGTGTATATAGCGTCAGCAAGAGAGAATATAGAGAGTCGTCACGCATTCGCAATCCATCCGTCAAGAGGATCAGACGTGTAGAAGTTTTGCTCGAATTAAATAAAGAACTATTTATCTCTCATTAAATATAAATTATTAGTGTTTTATTGTTAAGAGTAAAGAACCCTTAGGAGCTTGAAACCCACATAAATGTAGAAGTTAATGCATCCAGTAAACTAATCAACTTTCAGTACTCGGTATGTGTATTACAGGTCACCTCTTATGGAATGATCACATATTCTACATCGCCAAAAATGCTGTTAGGTAAGGATAAGGATTTCTCCGACGGTGCAAGAAATATTTCACACCTTCCGAACTGGAGGTAAATTAACACAGATTTTATTCGTCCAGAAGTTATATCTCGCATATTTGGGCAGGTGGCCCTAAAAAAAGTTTAAGTCTTTTGGAAAGAACTATAACCAACAAAATTACACCACCCAAAAACCGTCGCAATGTTTCATGCCTTTCGTTGTTTTGACGATAGTTTTACAAACAATGTTCTGTCGATTTAGCCAGTTGCATTCACCCTCTCAAACAATTAAGCCCTAATAATAATAACTCATTTTTTTTTAAATATACTCTGAGAATGTGGAATGCTTTACCGAACTGCTTTTTCCTCCCATTGTAATATTTAAATTTTAAGACCAATGTCCATGGGCATAATCTCTTAGATCCTTCCATATTTTCTCAGTGCTCGCACTGTGTTTGTTTTCGAGTACGTGATCGAATATAGAGGCAAGAAAACAATGACCTCAAAAAAACGGTTCAAGATGTTTAAATGTGGTTAGCACAACAGTTTACATTAACTTCAACAACTACTACAATTTCCGGGCCAGAAGGGAAGAATTGGACACATGCATGAAACAGCGCGAGATCTAAACATAAGAGTAAGAAAGAATGGAAAAATATTGGATGCAAAGTCGCCAAAAAATTGATATAATCAATGTCAAATATATTAACCGCTATTATCAAATAGAAAGACATGGCTAAGATTATAATTTGGTTATCGGTTTTAACTTTTATAAAAATGTGCCAATAATTTTTTGCGAGAACATTAGTACTTGTTTGTTAGTTAATTTTTTAAATAGAATCCATCAAAACATATGTTGATAAAATAAACTCCATTTTTTAATGAATTAATGCAAGTATCACTGAAAAAACAATGAACAACATAACATATTTGTAAAGGCTTAAAAAGCTTAGGAATACTTAGAGCCTTTAATCGAGTTCGGCACGTTATATTACTTATATATAAGTCTTTTTTCTATTTAGATAAGTTTACCTCAGAGCCGGAAGCCTAGTAACTTGTTCTCGTGTTTTGAATCTTAGCATTTTAATTTTAATTACTATGTTAATAAATTATTTCTTAGAACTTTGTTTTATAAATTCCTGAAACTCAATTATAAATTTGTACCACCCGAGTTCTCAGGAAATTATAAAGAATAAATACTTCTAAAACCAAGTTTCAAAGATAAACCAAGACCTACTAGTTGGAATTCAAAATTGATTTTAAAACTTTAGTTAGGAATTGGCTGTTAGAATTCAAAATTGGGTACATTAAATTTAACATTAGGCGAAATATTTTTGTCATACAATTGAAACTTACCAAAGCATGAACTTGTTGATAAATGTTTATTTGAGCAATTCAAATGTTGTGTTTCTCCTTGCGTTTTATTTTGATTTCTTGTTGATGTTGGTAGAGTCAAAAGGTTATTAGATTGCACAGCTGGTGAACGATATCGTGCACTTTTAACACTTGATTGAACTTCACTTAGATCAAACTCTGAATTTGCAGCGTTTTTTTTAGATTGTAATCCAGGAAGAGAATTTGTGCACATGTTTTTTTGTAGCAATCTTCTAAAGGATGTTTCCTTATCCAATTTATTATATAGGTATGTAGATAACCACTTTTTTTGAATTTCGAGACATTTACTCTTCTCACTGCTTAAAATACTTCCACAACTTTGAACTCGATCCAGATGCGATATGCGGAATCCGTTATCCCGATAAGTAGACAATTTATTTCTAGAATCTACCGGAGCTAATAGCGCCGACTCGAAACTACCTCGCCATGAAAAACGGTCGCAATCACTCGTTTCACTTGAGTTGTCATTCACAGCACTGTTAGAATAAGAGTGCCAAGATCTAGAAGTTCCCAATAGTGTATCGTGAGATTTACTCCTAGGTGAAAAAGCTGGTTGTTGACTTTCGATAATTGCTGAACAATCCATGTTTTTTAAAATATTTTCATTCTGGGATTTTGCTGCATTTAATTTACATATTTCTGTGATTTCTTCCATGTTTTGCTTTGTTACCCAATCAGTATTGATGTTGTCTTCACGCATTAAATCGACTAATTTTTGTCCAATATGCTGCCAAATATTTTCAAGTAGTTGTTCAGTTTTTAAACTTTTACTCAGGTGTTCATCATATTTATTGACTTCCAATATTTTTGTTTTAGCTATTTTGGAACTTTTTAGCATAAACGACTTAAATAAGTTTGTATATATTAATACCGTTTCTGGTCCTATAAAGAAAATTCTATTGTCTTCACTTACATTTTGTATCCAATCATCTTTACAGTCACATTGAGCAGAGTAGTGACTACGCTTTTTATCCTTATAAACTATATCAATATTAGAAGTGTTAAAGTCGGAGGAATCGTTTGAATCAGACCATGTTTCTTCGCTACTTAAATATTCTACAATTTCCTTTAACTGCTGATTATTCATTCCAGGGACAGTTTTCATAAGTCGAATGAGTTCGCTTTCAAAATAAGGGAATGGAATGAATTTAGGTTTACATAGAACAATCGGATCCTTGTTTGGAGAAGAGGGGTTTAAGTTTGCATTATTAGTTTTAACAGCTATAAGAGTTTTAAAAAAATGTCTCATTTTCGACATCATAATATTTGTTTCTTCGTCTGAGCTCCAATTATTAAAACTATCAGCTCTATTAAGAGAAGTTTTGATTTTTGTAAATTGGTTTTTCCTTAAATCACCTCTTTTGTTTGTATTGAACAATACTTGGTAATTTTTCAGATTCCCCACAGCTTGGTTTGGTACTAATTCTGATATCAGAGGTTTGCTGAACTTACCACATTCTGCTGAAGAAGTTGAAGTTGTCAGCTCGACCAATTCACGTTTTCTATAATTTTTTTTTCTTTTCACAGAATATATATTATCTAATTTATCACATGTTACCACTTCATTTGGAAATATATCTACGTCCGATTCAGAAGACTCCAAGCTTTCAATAGATTGTTCGACATGCTCTGCACATTCAACGAGCAAATTATCAAAGGAAGAATAATTCGATCTGGGTGTTCGCCTTGTTCGAAACTTTTTTTTTCGCTGATTCGGAGTTGGTTTTCCCTCACTGTCACTACCAACGCTACTATCGGACTTATTTTCTACACTAAATCCCATAAATTCGGAGAGGAAATATTTTTCAAGTCTTGATGTAGGAGGATCAGATTGTGTCTGAATATAGATGTCATTGTTTGTTTCCTTTAGTTCTTGCTCTACACTGTCACTAAAATCGCTAAATATTTCAGACGAACTATCTTGAAGACAATTACCACCTATATTTCGATCATCAAAACCAAAAACAAAATATTGTTCCATATATGTTGGCGAAACATCATTTTTTTTATTCGGATATCCATATTTGTCTTTGCACTTATTCAAATCGAACTCACTATCTTCACAGCTCTCTTCAGCTATAGTATGCAATGTGAAATCTATAGCTTGACAGTTGTTATCACTTTCATCGCTTGAATCAACAATATTTTTTAATGGTGGTATATGATCATAAGCAACATCGTCAAATTCTTTAAAATCCTCTTCGTTCTGACTTGCATTCTCCATCCATGAATCATCGTCCGCTAATCCATCGTTTAAGTAGTTTTTGTAATTATAATCCAGTTGGTCATTTAATAATGCAGAGCCGCTCTCAATTCTAGCCATTAAAATTGTTTTCAACTTCAATAACTATTAAATAATATTTAATTATTTACGGAATTTGCTCTAGAAGGAAATGTAAACACAAATGAAACCAAAGCACTAATAATAGGGAGGAGTGTTCCATCAATATAGTTTATTAAGAGATAATAATTTAATTAAAAAAGTGAAATAACAAGCAGGTTTCTTGAATCAAAGACCATCCATAACAGAGATGAAAAACTAATCGTTAGAGTCAAATTTCCTCGTCTCCGTCCCTTCGTAACCTTTAGCACTCATTTTTTATAGCGTGTTGAATTCGTATCGGTGTATACTTGTTTTCACCTCGGAGAGGAGTTCACAAAAAAAAAACATCAGTTCTGGGATTGCGACATTTCTCATTTTTATTTATTGATAGCCAAGAAGGCTATGTTTTTTAGAGTCTCATTAAAATATTTATAATTCTCATACATTTCTTTCTTTAATTTTACTAATATCTTGTCGTTTTTATATGTACAAAAATACTAAATATAATTCAAATTAATTCTAGCAAAACATTTTTGTTTGTCAATAAATAACGGGAAAAGTTATAGCGGTAGTTCGTGGTAAATTTCGTTTTCTCTAAGTTACAGATAGATGGCATGAACAACCAACACAATGTGGCGGCACTGAGTCAATAGTCGTGCCTCTACCAATCAAGATCAGCAAGAAACCAAGTTTCTAGAATTTTCCATCGTTTTAAAAAAAAAAACAAAAATACCAACTGCCAATTCCTTGAAATTTTGTATGTACATATTTGCTTGAATTTAAAGCGTTACTTAGTCAGTGGTATTCAACAGACAAACAGCTTAATTTTCAATCGTGCCAAAATTGTTACCTATGTGTATTGGAAAAATTAGGTTTTCCAATACACATAAGTATATATTCATTGGTCAATACATTATCTTTTAATTTCAAAATTGTTACCTTGCTTACTTTTTGATAAATATATAATTGTAGAAATAAACACTTATTTTGATCTCAATAAAAATAAACGAAAACATTTAAACAAACTTTATTTTCTTTTGATTGATCAGTGACAGTTCTTTCAGTGGTTGCTTTTTTATTCGCTCAGTTGTTGACAAATATAGTTGGTGTCTGTGTAACGTCATCACAACAAGAAAGGATGTGTGTAGAAAGAATTTAACAAAGTTAAGGTTTTTTAGACTAGACTTTATTTGTCTATACGAGCGAGTAAATATTTTTCATATATTTATGTTATATTTATTTCAACAGTAATATCTTAACCAATAACCTAACTAATGTATTATCTAAAATATACTGCATCGAATTATTTATTTGTGTTACTATAAAAAGCCGAATTAGTAAAGTTCTACAATATACCGGAAATATTTATATGAAATATGCATGTTTTTTCAATTGCGGTATCGATCAATATTTCCTGGAAAATAATTTTAACTTCACATTTACTTGTTATGAATTACTTTTTCAGCTTTTTATTTCACCAAAAAAAATCATACATATATGAAATTTGGTTAATAACTTCAGGTTAAGTCCTAAATTTTGGTTTGAATTTGTTTTTGAATAACCTAAAGAGTTTAGCAAACATCTATGAACAAGCCACAATGCCTCAATTTTCAGAAAAACTGTAGTTAAAATTTTCCCTGACATAATTTTCCTTTTCGCTATAAGATAAGATATAGTTGGAACAGTGTTTCTTTTGTTAATAGCGAATCAATGTACATTTTTTTCTTGAAAAAGCATGTTCAGCATCAGTTTATTATAATTAATTCATTAATTTACAATAATCACCACGAAATTCTTCAAATTTCAGAATTCACCTTGGATTATTGTATCAAAGATGCGTTCGAAGAATCATCAAATTAAAGGTGCGAGCGCAATTTATTGAATTCTACAAAATTTTCGTTAATGAACCGCCCAAGTATTTTTTTTGCAAGTGATTAAAATCTATATCAAATTAATTAATCCATGTATATTAATAGTTTTTTTTTCTCCATAGTTAAAGCTTGCAACTATTTTTCAATTTCATTTTGATTAATAAATATTAAATTTAAAAAAAAAAAAGAGTTATAAGCGAAAAGTACGTTATCCATAAATTCTTGATTAATGGAAGCGTACATGTATTTGCTATCAAAAAACTATGTAACATATCAAAGGAACGCCAATGTTTTAAAAATATAATCAGAACGATTATAGCGAACCCGTTGAATAAATGCAAAGCAAAAAATGTAAATTTTGACATTTATCTTAAAGCGAAAACGACAAAAAATCGTTCTGAATTCATGCACAACTCATTCAATAGATCATGTAATCGACATGAATGTTTATTGTTGTTTTTTTTTAGTGAGTTCCCACAGTTTAATGCATAGTATAATTTTCATTCATTCCTAAAAAGTGTTAAGTTAAGAAAGTTCAAGTTTACTTATCATTGTTTGAAGGGTATGTTTAGTAAAAATGCTGTTAATAATGAAAAAAAAATAAATAAGTTTTATGTATATGTATATGTTTTTGTTTTTCTTAATATAATAAATACTACCGTAGATAACATTTTATAAATGCAGAACATAGAAGAAAATATACATAAGCAATAATTTTCAGATATTGTATAAAGCGGACTGTAAAATCGTAGGAAAAATAAAACAAGGCACTTTAGAGTCGGGAAAAGTGTTTAAAAAACCCGACTATTGATTATTTTTATTAATAAAGTTTTTCTGTACAATTAGTTTCTTATAATATTTATTTCCTCTGTACGGTATATTTATATATTGTAAATTATCATCCGAGGACGGCCTGTACGGAACGAGAGTTAAGAGCCAACTAACTCAACAAAGTCAAATTAGTGAACTTATTTCTCTAAGTTGCACACGCATATAATAACAAGAATAAATATATAACTTTACTAATACCAAAGAATAAGACAATTGACTTGAATGTGTTTAGCGCGTTCGATACAGTGCCAGCAAAAATTAACAATTTTTTAATATATATATTCAATTGGCTCAACATAGCCGTATCTTATTCACTTGAATCTATTCATTCAATTTTTCGCTCTCTACGGATATAATACAAATCTTCTGTACTGGTCGCTTCAATCTTCCTGTCTCTGCCTGTACAATTACGGATCTGACGACGCCATTTTTGCTGGTGATGAGCTCGCATATTCTGCCCAACGCCCAGGATGCTGGAGGGAAGTTTTCGCTCGCAATCGTAACTAGCTGTCCTATTCGGAGCTTCTCTTTCTCTCTACGCCACTTCTTACGTTGTTGCAGAGTGGACAAGTATTCACTACTCCATCTGTTCCAAAACTGTGTCAGCATCTGCTGTCTCTCTTTCCAAAGTTTAAGCCCCACTGTGCTCGGTTGGCTGCCGATATCAAATGGGACTGGAAGTATGGCTGGCTCGCCCACTAGGAAATGTGCTGGAGTCAATGCCTGTACATCTGCCGGATCGTCACTTAGCGGATGGATCGGCCTTGAATTGAGGATGGCTTCTATTTGTGCTAGAAGCGTCAGGAGCTATTCATACGGTAGCACTCTCATACCAACTATCCTCTTTAGATGATACTTCATTGATTTCACGGCTGCTTCGTAAATGCCACCTTGATGTGGTGCGGCTGGTCTCATGAACCGCCATTCTGTACTCTTGTTGTTTAGATGAGATATAGTTTGCTCTTCTGACCATTTTTGTATGGCTCTCTTCAACTCTTTATCAGTGCCGACGAAAGTCGTGCCGTTATCACTGTACATGCGCTCGCATCGCCCTCTTCGGGCTACAAAACGCTCATAACATGCAATGAACGCCATTGAGGTCAAATCTGTGACCAAGTCAATGAGTACGGCTCGTGTCTTCAGGCATACAAATATTGCCACCCAACATAATCTACCCCGCAATGCAGGAACGGTTTCCCAATCTGTACTCTATATGCTGGTAACTCTGACATTAGTTGGTGTTCCAACTTTGCGCTGTATCCGGCACATATTACACATTTGTGCAGGTAGCCTCTTAGCTCACTACGCAGCTTCGGGATCCAATATTTTTGCTTGATGAACTGCATCATAATCTGTACGGCACCATGTTTGGTGCTACAATGTGCATGATCTATCACTAGCCACGCCTATCTAGAGCCATTCGGTATTATTACGGGATGATTCATCTCGTACGAATTACTGCTTCTGTCAAGTCTGCCTCCTACTCTCAGAAGTCCCTTGGCATCCAGGATTGGCTTGAGTGGCTCTAATTTGCTTTTCTCGGAAAGGTTGTTGTGCTTTTTTATTGCTTTCAATTCTGTACCATAGTAATGTCCTTGCAAATCTCGTAAGAGGTAGGCCCTTGCTCTGGCTCTCTCTTCTATAGTCGGCTGCAGAATTTCAGGCTTACGCCTTTTGGCTCTTATTCTGAAAGTCGGATTGGCTGACCATCTTTCTATGAAACGCATTGTATTTGTATTTATTTGTATTTATTACATGTTATTTAGTCTTGCACAGTAAGATACAATATCTTTTAAGGTAGTACAAGCTTCAGTTTTACAATTGGTTTACATGAAATGAATGAATACTAAATTTTAGACAAGATTATTGGAAATGAGTATTCAATCTGCTCAAGTGGATGAATCGAAAAAGAATAATAATACCAAACCGATTTTATTATTAAATACAAATATAACTTTATTTATATAAAAAAGTTTAGAATAATGAAAATGAAGTTCGTGTGATGCAACGCGCTGAAATCAGAAGAATGAAAAATGAAATATTAACGACAGTATATGTCAGATGCCAAAATGAGTTTAGGCTTGTTCAGCTTGCTGTCGTAGATTGTATCAGAGAGACACGGAACGATAAAGTAGAACTCCAATACTCCCCTTCGTTACGTGACTGTAGACTGCAGACCAAGGATCTCAAGGCACTTCCAGTGCTTAGGTCCAGCTAAGCGCTTAGTTAAAACGTCAGCTCCCATGTCTTCAGTCCTCAAGTAATGAAGATGAATGTTGTTGTTAGGTAATGCTTCACGCACAAAGTGATGCCGAACATCGATATGTTTGGTACGGGAATGAAACACTGGATTCAAAGCGAGTTTCTGAGCTCCCATGTTATTACAAAGGATCGACACATCCTTCACAAGCGACTCAGATCCAAGTTCTCTAATGAATCTTTGCAGATAAATACCTTCTTTAACAGACTCTGCGAGACTCATGTATTCTGCTTCGGCGGAAGAGAGAGCAACGGTCCTCTGTTTACGTGACTCCCAATTAATAGCTCCACCGGCGAGGATGAAAGCATACCCAGTGTACGAACGTCTATCATTCGGGCAATTGCCCCAATCTGCATCCACCATACCTGTCAATCCGGTTTCCGATGGTGCATACATCAAACCTTTGGTCTTGGTACCCTGAAGATAGCGCAAGACTCGCTTGCCAGCCACCCAATGTTCCTCCTTGTGGCAATCATTAAATTGGCTTAACCAACTTACAGCGTAAGCGATATCGGGGCGAGTACCCATTGCCAGGTACATAAGCGATCCTACAAGTTTACGATATGGCACCTTCCTCTGATCATCGTCATCTGCTTCCGAGTTGCAGTTGTTCGCAGCACCGACACACATCGGAGTTGAAACTGGTTTACTATCTGCCATCCCGAATCTCTGTAGCACATCACCTATGTAACCTTGTTGGTGTATGGAATATCCATCAGCTCTTTTGATGAACTCTAGACCTAGGCAACATTGAACTTCACCAAGGTCCTTTAGGGCAAATGTTTTCAACAGACTCTCGTTAAGTTGTTTAACATCACTGGCGTTCCGAGAGATGACGAGAATATCGTCCACGTAGACAAGCACGATGAGCATGTCTCCCCCTGAACCACGAACGTATACACAAGTGTCAGACTTCGTAGGATGTAGTCCAAAATGCTGCAGTTCTTTATTAAGTCTCTCGTACCAGCATCGTCCCGCCTGACGCAGACCGTAAAGCGCCTTCTTAAGTAAACACACTTTGTTGCCTTGTCGAATTTCAGAAAGCATTCTTTTTGCTTTGCTTTTTATCGAACCATCCTTTTCGTTCCTTAGGATAAATTGAAGAGATTCCAGCGTCATGTCAGGAATTTCCATAAATATCTTCTCTGAAAGTCGTCCATTCAAGTAGGCAGCCGTGATATCCAGCTGGTAGATAGTCATCTCATATTGCGATGCAATAGCCGTAGCTTAACGTATGGAACTCAATCGGGTCACTGGAGCGAATGTTTCCTCGAAGTCCACGCCAGGTCGTTGAGCGAATCCCCTTGCAACGATTCTTGCCTTTCTTCGATCTAGAGTTCCATCTGGTGAGTGCTTGTTCCTAAGCACCATCCTGCTACCAATGACTTTGTCTGCCGAAGATCTGTCAACGATTTCCCATGTGTCACTTGCTATGATGCATTTCAATTCAGCTGCCATAGCCTCGTACCATTCTCTGGCGTCAGTACCGGAAACAGCTACATCAAGGTCTATCTAAGCCAGCAGCCCGTGCTCCAAAGTGATTTTTCCGACCTCTTCTGTTTTATACTCTTTTCTAGGTCTTCCAGGCAAACCAGTCTTGATTTTGCGAGGTCTACCTGGAACTCTCTTGGTGGATTCATCAGATTGTTGCTCTGCATCGAAAAATTCGGGATCATCTGAATCGGATGCCATTACAGTCTCGTCAGGAACCTCTGCCTCTATCTGAACATTGTCGCTGAGAACTATGTCATCACTGCCTGTCTCAATCAGAGTCAATGGCAATTCCACCATTTGATGTTGCGTACTACCAGGAATTTTCTGCGAATTACTTTCCAAGAACTTGACATCTCGTGAAATAACTACTTGGCGTTTGTCTGGTATCCATACTCTGTATCCCTTATTCTCATTTGGATAGCCGAGAAATATACCTTCGTCAGACTTAGCATCAAGTTTATCTTTATTTGGTATTCTTTCCAGAACAAACACCTTACAGCCAAACTCACGAAGATTCCTAACATCTGGACGTTTACCAAATCGGACTTCGTATGGTGTTTTCCCATCAAGCGACTTCGAGGGGCTCCTATTTCTGATGTAATTTCCGGTTGCGAGAGCCTCTGCCCAAAATGTTTTTGGCAAACCTGACTGTATGAGAAGGCACCTCGCCATCTCCACGAGGGTCCGATTTTTACGTTCGGCGACGCCATTCTGTTCAGGATTATAAGCCACTGTCAATCGTCTTCGAATACCTTCAGAACTTAAGAAACTGTCAAACGAGTTGTTTTTATATTCTCTGCCATTATCCGACTGTAGGCTCTTAATAGAAAATCCACTTTCTTTTTCAAGGATCGCCTTGACGCTTTGGAACTCCGAGAAAACCTGACTTTTCTTTGCAAGAAAACGTACTTCACACCACCTTGAATAATCGTCAATAAACGTGACGAAATATCTCGACTTTCCAATGGACTCAGTCCTCATCGGTCCACATACATCCGAGTGTATGAGTTCGAGAGGTTTCGATGTGCGAGACGAGCGTTTTGGAAAAGGAGCACGCACCATCTTTCACTGGATACAGGTTTCACATGTAAAGCTGTCGGTAGTTCCAACGACGTCGATTCCTTCAATTGTTTTCTTACGGATAGCCTCTGATAGATCTTTGTAGTTGAGGTGTCCCAGACGACGATGCCACAGCTGCAAATCGTCATCACTTGACGACAAGCCCGACTTTGATTTTGATGACAAACATGTCTCGCCATTGGCACTGGCATGAACGAAATAAAGTCTGTCTTCTCTTCTTGCGGTTAAAATAACGCGCCCATCTCTACCAACCACCTTTGCAGATTCCTTGTCAAATAGCACACGGTATCCTCTGTCAGTTATCTTCCCTACTGACAACAAATTGGTGCGTAAGTCAGGTACAAATAGAGCATCTGACAATTCCATCTGTTTAGTTACTTCATCGTCTTGAAGTTGAATCGATACTCGTCCACGGGCTTTAATTTCAGCTGAAGCACTACTTGCCAACTGTAACTTCTGGTTCACTACCTTCTCGATGCTTAAAAATTCGTTTGAGTTCTTGCACATATGAGAAGAGCATCCGCTGTCCAAGCACCACGATTGACTCTGGGACTTACCTATGGATAGGAATGCATTCTGTGGGTTATCTGATGAGAAGAACAGAAAATTTTCTGCATTCTTCGCATTTTGCGATGGTTTTTCGTCTTTCTGTGGACACTCAGTTTTCTTGTGGCCAACTTTTCTGCATCTATAGCAGATTATTTTAGAACTCCCTTGCTGCTCGGATGTATTTCTATTCTTGTTTCTTGATTTTGGTTGACCCCGAAACCTCTGATAAAACTTCCCTGCTACCCTTGCATTCGACACGTCCTGCGATTCGCTCTTACGTGCCTCAGATTCCTCGATAATTTTTACACGCAACGTTTCTGGCGACGGCAGGTCATCTCGAGACTCGATGGCGCAACGAAAATTGGCAAAACTTGATGGCAAACTATAGAGAAGCATAATTGCGAGTAAATCGGCATTTATTTCCACTTCCATGTCATGGAGTTTGTCCACTGCATCGAAAAATTTACTTAAATGCACTCGAACATCTTCACCCTCGTGCATACGTTGAAGAGTAAGCTGCTTCAAAAGTGTTGCTTTTCGGGCAGGTCCCTTTGACTGAAAGACACTTTCGAGTTTTAGCCAAACATCTCGAGAAGTCGCACATCCTTTTACTTGTTTCAGCTCAGCTGCACTGATGGACAAGATTATATCAGACTTGGCCTTTTGATCATACTTACACCAAGTTGTGTGTACTGATGGATCCTTCGCATCTGGAACTGGTGCGGGCTTAGCACCATTTACGTATTCCCAGGCATCATTTTTGATGAGGAGTGCCTCCATATGCATCCGCCAGGTATCATAATTGTCCTTGTTAAGGGTTTCAATTTTTGTTATGCCTGTTGCATTCATTTCGCGTATAAATATATATATACCGAATACCGAACAAAATGGATGATATCTATATCTGTAGAATATTCTAGTTTGAGCAATCCACTGGGCCCATAACCTATTGGAAATGAGTATTCAATCTTCTCAAGTGGATGAATCGAAAAAGAATAATAATACCAAACCGATTTTATTATTAAATACAAATATAACTTTATTAATATAAAAAAGTTTAGAATAATGAAAATGAAGTTCGTGTGATGCAACGCGCTGAAATCAGAAGAATGAAAAATGAAATATTAACGACAGTATATGTCAGATGCCAAAATGAGTTTAGGCTTGTTCAGCTTGCTGTCGTAGATTGTATCAGAGAGACACGGAACGATAAAGTAGAACTCCAATAAAGATGATTAGAAAAAAAAACATTAATATAAACAAAACTACTTTATATTATTTAATTAATGAAAAAGATTTGATTAATGGACTTTATTATAATACCTTATGAACACCTTTAAAGTATACAAAAAAAAACAAAAAATAAAATCATCGCAATGCCTCCAAATACTGTCTAAATCTTATTCCAAACTGAGTAGTGCAGCCTATCATCCTTATAGTTTGAGGTAGGGAAATTCCACAGCCGAACCGCGTGAACGAAAAATTGACGGCTCGAAACAAGATAGGAGTAGCGTGTTGGTATCAGATCGCTGCTTCTATTAGAGCGTGTAAAAAGGATTCTGTTGTAAAGGTACGTCGGTTGTTGTGTTTGCATGACATTGTGGAGCATTATTAAGGTTCTAAATGAGAAAAGGTTATCAAGAGAAAAACCATATATTAATCTTGCATATCTGGAAATGTGAACATATTTCCGTAGTCCAAAAATATATCTTGTTACACTATTATAGACAACATTAAGTTTCCTTTTGTTCTTGGAATCGCAATTACTAAATAGTTCACACCCAAATAATAAAAGCGGAATAAGCAGCGACTTAGCAAGTATCATTCTTGTTTTCATTGCAGTGATTCTTCGTGGGGTCCATAACATACGTAAGCCTCCGTAAACTCTACCTATGATAAGTTGTATATGATTTGTCCAAGTGAGTGTCTTATTGAATACTACTCCAAGATTCTTGGCTGAGTCAACAAACTGAATAGGGTTATCATTGAGTAATATTGGAGAAAAGCAAGATGTGTCTGTAGGGTCTTTTGAAATGACTAAGCATTTTGACTAAGTAAGATTTAAACAAAGTCCGTTTGATCGAGACCAGAGCAATATCTTATTAAGATCTTCGTTTATCTCCACAATACCATTTTCAAACAACCCCAGTGGATAATTGTACCTAAGCTGTACATCATCGGCATACATATGTATGGATGAGTTAAAGCTTAGAGACGGGAGCTCATTAACATACATGGTAAAAAGTAATGGGCCCAAAATAGACCCTTGGGGAACACCTCGTGTTAGCGGAAGAAAACTTGAAGTTTGGTTGTTAGCAACTACTGCTTGGTGTCTAGAACTAAGATATGAGAAAATGTGTCTCACTGATGATGACGTAAATTGAAACTCATCCCTTAATTTGGTGCATAAATTACGGTGGTTAACAGTGTCAAAAGCTTTGGAAAAATCCAAAAGAGTGAGAAAAGACACGAAATTCTTATCTACACTTTCTCTTATTTCTTCGACCACATTTATAAGGGCAGTAGTGCAACTATAGGCGTATTTTATTGGTAAATTATTAGCTAGTGCAGTAATGGAAAGTAAGTGCAGTAATGGAAAGTGTGAATAAAACATATGTTCACTATTATATGCACTTTTATTTTAAATCTTCAAGTTGGTATCTGTGCAATCATACTTATGTCAAGATCAGCTGTTGAAAATACGTACTCAAGGGATGTGTTGAAAAACTATTATTGTTTTTATGTAAAGTTGAATAAGAGTTCAAGTTAATGTGTACATACAGGTCCAGTCAGAATAGAATTGAGTATGAATTGAAAGATTGAAATGACATAAGAGTGCCTGTCCACATTTAATGTTTAATGTTAGGTGCAAGCAGTGAGACAGGTAGATTATGTGAGTGAAAAAGAGAGAGATGGGTAGATTACAGCCCAAATGCAAACAATATTCTTGGATTCAACATGAAAGATTTTGTATTGTATGAGTGAAAGATACATAGATTTCAAGGGTGTGCGATAGGGATGTGCAGATTGATTTTCTCTTCATCGTATGTACACAACGAACATAATGAAACCCAGCATTAAAAATCCAATGTAGACAGGCACTTAAAGCCAAAAGAAGGGTGTGAGGCGAGATTTTGTCCTTCCCCGTAAGCCCGTCTTGCCTACAAGCTCCCAGTTGCTGGCAACTCAGTTTTCCTGGGTGAAAGGGGACAAATCAACGCGAAACATTGAGCGCCACAATTAAACTTTCTCTTCTCAAAATAAACTTACACTGCGATAACTGACGCGAAGCGAATCCGGGCGAATCATTCACAATGATAACAAAAATGACAAATAAACAATGCCGCGTCGGCGAATGTGCCACTTTCGCGTTGGTTTGGGAGAGCCTTTAAACCCGACCAATGACGAAAGTTTTGTTTTCGCATCAAATGTTTCGCTTTGGTTTTGGGCGAGTCCTAACACACATCACACGTCAATAAATTTAGAGCTAGCACTGTGATTATTGATGATTTTTGGGTGATGTCAAGTAGTCAACGCATTGAATATTTACGTTGACAGTCTAATCGTAGATTAATATTTCAAACCAATTTATTTTTATTCTAGTGAAAACAGAGCACAAGAAAAATACGAACGCATCCCCAAATAATAAAATCCTGCCAACCTTTAAGTAAAAAATATTTCTGGAACTGGATGAAGTGTCATTCTATTCCAACATTCCAAAACTTTATCTGAACTATTTATATGCACTATTTTTGCTGCCTTATTTATCCGCACTATTTCTTTGTTGTTGTTTAGTGTGTAAGATTTTGCTGCGCTGCGTATAAATTTACCAATAAAAAACGGCTTATGTTTAGGACGGAAACCGGATTGATTGGGACATAGCATGTCGTTACGTTTTAGATATTGCCGCATTTGTGTGTTCATAATTTTTTCAAAAACTTTGGATAAATATGGCAATATGGCTATTGGCCGATACTCATTTCGGGTTTTTGGAACAGGAACAATTTTAACACGTTTCCAGACGGTAGGAAAAACTCCAGTCATGAGAATAGTGTTGAAAAGATGTGTTATGTATCTCAATGTATTCGGTAGAGTTGCCTTCACAAACACGGGATGGATTTCGTCAAATGCTATTGAATTTGATTTAATAAATAAACAGGTTTTTAGAACAACTTCATCATCAATTGCTGAAAAGCTAAAGCCCCTTGTAGAGAAGATGTCGGTTTCTAAAAATCCAGAGAAGTCTGCGCTATCATTGAACTCAAATGATGATAGGGATGTGAAATTGGTATTCAGCTCATCACAATCAATGATAGTGGAAACACTGTTGAAGTGCTTACCAACACCAATTTCTTTTAAATTTTTCCAAAGTCTATGACCGGCTAATGAAGGGTTAAGTCGAGGAGCATAGAAATGTGTCTTAGCTTCCCTAATCTCAAGTACAACTTTATTTCTTAAGTCAGTGTAGACCTTATGAAGTTCGTCGAGTCTAAAACATTTCCAAACTTTGTAAGCTAGATTGCGCTTATTTATTAAAACTTTAATTTTGTTGTTGAACCAAGAATGGTCCTTGCATTTAAAGGGTTTTTGTTTTGTAGGGAACGTGAATATTGAAAAGAGAGCTAATGTTTCCTTCAATAAAAGAAACTTGGTCGTCGACAGACTCCATAAAGAAAACTCAAGACCATTCAACCGATCTTAAGTCATGTTCTAGATGGTTATAATTAATGCTTTTAAAATCTCTATAGCAATAACTGCTGCTTGAAATAAGAGGTTCGCACTTGTGTATAAGGTATTAAAAAAAGTAGATAATAACTATTATTAAATACATAA
Organism: Eupeodes luniger; assembly: GCA_951509635.1. NCBI lineage: Eukaryota > Metazoa > Arthropoda > Insecta > Diptera > Syrphidae > Eupeodes > Eupeodes luniger. Next base: position 206,025,283 of record OX608073.1, on the reverse strand, counting down.
TAATAATCAATAACAAAAAGAAAATTATATTAATAAATTAAAAATATACCTAAATGAAAATAGTATTTACTGTAAAATAAAAGCAAAACAAGAAGAAAAAAAAAAAGGAATTAAAAGAAAGTAAGATCAAAGCAAAAATAAGTAATAAATAATCAATAATAATAAAGGTTTGTTTATGTTTTCTTCTTCTCAGTTGATATCAGTTGCATCTGTTGTCATTGGGTCAGCAGCAGTCAGGTTCTCAGCATTAGTGATTACAATTAGTTTCGCATTTTGGTTTTTTTTTACATGAACAAGTCCACGCAATGTGTAAACAGAAAACAGTTAATCATCTCTCTTTAGTTTAAGTGCGTATTGTAACAGAGAACGATTTTTCACAGTTAAACATTCATGAATGAAAACTGCAGAGTTGTTGTTATTGAAACCAAGATCTCGAAGACCTAGTGGTTGTTTTGTTTTTGCTCGGTAGTTAGCTAAAGATCGCAATACGGTGCTCTTATCAATCGGAGAAAAAAATTTAACAACAATCGGTGCGTGTGTGTTATTATTTTTGTTCGGTTTAAGGCGGAAAATGCTTTTTATTGAAGGTGGTTGAAATTTAAAAACTTGACCACATAAGTGATCAAACATAGATTTAAGATTTTCCGTCGGTAAGAAAGGAACACCTTGTATAAGTGCATCACTACAAATTTCTTTTTGTTGGAATTTTTCCTCAGTTTGCTCCATACGTTCCATCATATTAATTATGGCTTCATTTTGTTGTTTAAGTTGTTCTTTAAGTTTATCATTTTCGTGTTTAATATTGCGTTGATCGTTTAATTGTGTTTCAATAATATTTATTCGTTTGTTCATTTCTTCAAAAGTTGATTTGAGTGTGGCTATGTCGGCATCAATTTTTTTGATAATCGCTCTTCAGATTCAGCAATTCTTAAGGTAAGAGAAGATGTGATAGACTCACTTTGTTTGAGAAGAGCCTCCTCCAGTTTGGTCCATATTTCCCCTGTGTTGTCAATAGTTTTTTGTTTCAGTGCTAATGATGATAACGGCATACCTTTCGGTGGTGTATTTACGATTTTGCTTGTCACTTTAACTTTGCGACTTGTAGACATGTTAGAGTTTATGATTGTTTATGTAAAAGTTTATATTGTGTGTTTCAAGATTCACTCAAGTTATATGAACGTATTTGAGCACTGAACAACAAAGAAATTATGAACTTGGAATTACAAGAAGTAGCCACACAAAAATTCAATAGAAACAACATAAAATATGTTTTTTTTTGGATTTATTTTCACAGTCCAATTTGAAGAAAAACGAAATAATTGTTTTGTACTAATTTTTAAGTCTTGGCAAGTAATTTAGAGGCTAAGAAAAAAAAAACTTTATTGGCTGCTAACTCACGCACGTCTACTTAGTATCACTCATTAACTTCATTGTATAGCTTAAGATATTGATTAATCTTCCAAGCATATTTGAATACTCTAATAGAGGAACATTTTTCCCTTTTTTCTTTAAACCTATACATAACGCTGGCTTTACTCGTGTAAGCGCGACTATTTTTAGTTTATCTTGTATCTGTACCAAATCGTCTGTACCCAAACCGGATTCCGGCCAATCTGTACGTGGTACTTGCAACCATACTGGGCCTTCTAACCATAGCCTGTTGTCTACTAATGCGGACGCCTGCACGCCCCTGCCTAATAAGTCAGCAGGGTTGTCTTTAGTGTTGACGTAGTGCCAGCATTTTGTTTCTGTGTTCGCCTGGATGGATGAAACAAGATTCGCCACATATGTTTTGAGGTTGTATGGCAGCTTATTTAGCCAGTGAAGCACTACTGTGGAGTCTGACTACAAGAAGTAGGCCGTGTCGAGATATTCCATGCAGTTTTTTGCTTCTACGAGCAGCCTCGCCAATAACTCGGCTGCAGCTAGCTCTAGCCTCGGAATCGTTATTGTCCTCAACGGAGCCACCCGTGACTTTGACATCAATAACTTGCATGTGCCTGTACCATACGAGTTTTCTATACGAACATATATTACTGCGCCATATGCTGCGCTGGACGCATCTGAGAACACATGGATCTGCACATTTGCTGAACCGATGGTGCCTAGCCATCTGTCTATACGGAATTTTCCAAGAGATGTAATATCGTCCCAATAAACTCGCCATCTTTCTTCTACTACTGCAGGAATTTTCTCATCCCAATCTGTACTTAGCCTCCAAATGTCTTGGATCATTATCTTGCCTATGACCGTGACTGGAGATATGTAACCATTTGGGTCATATAACTGTGCTATACAGCTTACAACGTTCCTCTTAGTCAGTGTGCCAGCTAATTTTGGTGTTTTTACTTCGTATGTAAACTGATCTGCTGCTATCAGGAGGCATCCACTGAACTAGGATTCATTGCTTTCATGAACTTTCTGGAGTTTGATTTCCATTGGCATAATTCGAACCCAGCGCCTTTTTTTTTTTTTTTTTTACACTTCAGAATTTTCAGAAAGTAGTAAGCTTATAGCAAGCGTCAAACTACGATCAGAGGCTCATCATAAGTACATGTGTTAGTTGTTAGTAAGAAAATAATACAGTTATAGCCTAACACACGCACAAAATACAAAACATAATAATCATTAACATTTAACATGAATTATTACAGTACAAAAAAAAATAAAGACGTTTACGATAGTGGAGCACTGGTTCTAAACAATGATTTTAATCCCACCTTATTTAAATTTAAATCTATATAAGTTATATAAAATGCTCATTCGACTTAAAGCTTCATTCTTCCCATAGTTAGTTCTATGGAAGTCAATATGTATAAAATCAAATGCACGCAGGTGATGAGTTCCGCCTCGGTAATTCAAATGTACACAAGATAGCAAATAAGGTGCATCAATTTCACCATTAATGAGTTGATGAAAACATACTAAGTCATTATTAACACGCCTTTGATGAAGAGATTGCATTTGAAGAAGCAGAATACGATGTTCATAGGGAGGCAGATCATAAGGATCATCCCAAGGAAGACCCATTAGGGCAAAGCGAATGAAACTATGTTGAATTGATTCAATACGTTTATTATGAATTTCGTAATAGGGAGTCCATACCTGCGAAGCATATTTAGTGGAGTGCCTGGAGCATTCAAAACCGTAAAACCTCGGATTAGAGTTACAGTGAATGAATTAATATGATCGATGTGGGATATTGTTTTTTAAACTATAAATTGCAATGTTTACCCAAAATTTTTTTGTGCACTCCATTTTTTAATTGTTTAAACAAATTCTTATAAAATATTAATGTTTGACCATATGTTTTCACTTTAAACAGTATTTTTTTTTTATTTATATGTTAAATCTTACCTGAATAGATATATAGGAACAATTTTCAAAGATACCTGTGTATAAAAATAGCAGTATGGATCTCAAACAGGTAGAAAAACGTGGAGGGGAGAGCGGAGCGACAGCTACTATGTACAATGGAATTTCTCTGCTAGTTTAGTTGCAAGTAACATGCGTTCTGTGAATATTGTGCTTATATATTGGCCTTAAACTACTTTTATATTTTAAAAAATATTGTTGTTAACATTCAGTAAAATTTTGAGAAAAATCGAATTGACAATTTAAAAATAAAAACTTAAAAGAAAATTTAACAAAAGTTAATAGAAATTGATTTTCGACTCAAATATCTTTTCAAAAAATTTAGATTATGGCTTACAACTAATTTTAACTTATAAGAAATATTGTTTTCAACATTCGGAAAAATTTTTAGAAAAATCGAATTGACAGTTTTCTTATAAAAAATAAAAACCTAAACAAAAAAATTAATAAAAGTTGGTAAAAATTGATTTTCAACCCAAATATCTTTTCAAAACTTTGAGATAATGACTTTAAACTACTTTTATCTTTTAAAAAATATTGTTGTCAACAATCAGTAAAATTTTGACAAAAATATAATTGACAGTTTTGACAGTAATTTGAGAGATATCAAGAACGGAACATTAATTTTTACCAAATTTGCGTACTATTTTTTGTAGATTTTATTTTTATAAAAAACTACTGAATATCGAAAACAATATTTTATGTGAAATAAAAAGAGTTTTCCGAATGTTGAAAACAATATTTGTTATAAGTTAAAATTAGTTGGAAGCCATAATCTAAATTTTTTGAAAAAAATATTTGAGTCGAAAATCAATTTCTACCAACTTTTGTTAAATTTTCTTTTAAGTTTTTATTTTTTGTAAAAAAAACTGTCAATTCGATTTTTCTCAAAATTTTACTGAATGTTGACAACAATGTTTTTTAAAATATAAAAGTAGTTTAAAGCCAATATATAAGCACAATATTCACAGAACACATGTTACTTGCAACTAAAGCAGCATTCACATGAGCGCGACCAACGAACGACGAATGAATTACAAAATGTGATTTTATGTACGTTTAAAGACATATTTCCACACAAAATCTTAACCAAACGATAGCAATATAGTTTCGATTTGATTTATGATGCATACTTTTACTTTTCAATATCATATATTAATAAATTTAAGAAAACAAATTTATTCGTCGCGAACAAAATTTTAGTTGATACGAACTGTTAAACTTTATTCGCGTTCCACATCATCCACACTCGCAACGAATAAAATAATCGCGCGTACTTAACCTAAAAAAATCATTCTTGTTTTGGTTTCTGTGGTGAATGTCAAACTTCATTCGCGACGAATTAAAAACTCTCATGTGAAAGAAATGTCAAAATCGACGAATATTCGTTCATTCGTTGGTCGTTGGTCGTGCTCATGTGAATAATGCTTAAACTAGCCGAGAAATTCCATTGTACATAGTAGCTGTCGCTCCGCTTTTCCCTCCACGTTTTTCTACCTGTTTGAGATCCATACTGCTATTTTTATACACAGGTATCTTTGAAAATTGTTCCTATATGTCTATTCAGGTAAGATTTAACATATAAATAAAAAAAATTACTGATTAAAGTGAAAACATATTGTTTAATTGGCGAACTTTTTTATTAAAGAAAAGATAAAGACTTATTGTTTTAAATTTATTTAACTTTTATTTTGGCTTCTATGCCCGAAACCGAGGCTTACAAAAGAAAAGTAGGTCTTGCCGCGTTGAACTTCAAAAGGGAACTAAGTATTAATGGTAGAAAATAAAGAAAGAGAGAGAGAAAATTGTGCATACGTATGTATGTATGCATGTATGCATAAAGAGAGCTCAAACATACTCCCCCTGGTTGAAATTTGATTTCAACAATCCACTAGCAAAGGACACAGCTTATTAAACGATCGCTTGATTTCACCCTTTGAGGTTTTTACTAGTGCTACTCTGGTCAGTCCATCTCGTCCTGGAAAGGGTTTTATAATTTTTCCCATCAACCATTGACAGGGAGGCTGATTATCTTCCTTTATGACTACAACGTCGTTGACTTCGATGTTCTTATAAGGATTCGTCCACTTTGTACGCTTTTGCATTTGATTAAGATACTCCCTGGACCATCTACTCCAGAAGTCCTGAACCGTGCGCTGCACAAACTGCCAACGCTTAAGTGATGAAATGCGCACACCAGAAAGATCTTCATCCGGAACAGATTTCATGGGTCGCAATATTAAAAAGTGAGCCGGCGTAAGAGGGTCGACATCTCCTTCGAATTTAGAGCAGATAGGTCTGGAATTTGCACATGCCTCGATCTGGCACAATATGGTGCAAAATTCCTCGTAAGTAACTGAAGCATTCCCTAAGACTCGGCGCAGGTGGTACTTAATTGTTTTGACGCCCGCCTCCCAGAGTCCTCCGAAGTGAGGGGCATGGGGGGGGATGAAACGCCATTCGATACCTTCTGAGCTCAAATGATTAGGAATATTTTCTTGAAATTCCGTTGAGTCAAAAAGATCTGACCACTCCCGCAATTGCTGATTAGCACCAACGAAATTAGGACCATTGTCGCTGAACATCGTATTACATTTCCCTCGCCTAGCTACGAATCGACGAAGGGCCCCGATGAACGCTGCTGAAGACAACTCGGTTACCGCCTCTAAGTGAAGCGCTTTGGTGGCCATGCAGACGAAAAGTGTCACGTAGGTTTTAAATCGTTTTGCTCCTCTCCCTTTCCACGAACTAACCGTAAACGGGCCCGCAAGATCTACTCCGGTATTGTTGAAGGCCAGACCAGGCTCTAAACGCTGGCGAGGTAGATTTCCCATTTGTTGTTTGTAAGGAATGGCTCTTTGCCTGATACATATGACGCACTTATGAACGCATCGCTTAATGACTTGATGAAGGCCAACTATGGAATACTCTAAAGAAAGAAGATATGTCATAAGGCGAATTCCAGCGTGCATGTTTCTCAAATGAAAATCCAAAACGATGAGCTTGGTAAGGTGATGATCCTTGTACAAGATGATTAGATGCCTTTGATTATAGGAAACACTGGCGTTATCAATTCTACCTCCAACTCGTAATAAGCCGTCCTCGTCGATGAAGGGGTTCATTTGAAAAATTCTACTTTTGGTGGGAAGAGGTTTGTTTTGCTGTAAACAGGTCAGCTCGTCTGCGAAGGAAGTTGATTGCGCGAGTTTATAGAGCGTTATTTTAGCCGAATTAATGTCCCGAACTGAAAAATTATTGAACCTTTGGCAGTATTGACTCTTGTATTTAGCACTGAAGCACCTGAGTAGACGAATGCAGCGCGCTACGACGCGCAGTAAACGAATGAAGGAGGAAAAGTTTTCCGATAGGATCCAGTCGGACTCTGCTGGACAGGTGGCGAGCGCGATTATTCCGTTCTCCGGAATCTCCTTAGAATCCATAAGGTTCTCGAATTCTAGCACTGGTTTCCGAATAAAGGAGGGTCCGTTCCACCAAAGATCTAGGTCTGGTAATTGCCTTGCCATTAAACCTCTTGTGGCGCAGTCTGCTGGGTTTTCGGCGGACCGAACGTAGTGCCATGCAGATGATGGTAGATTGGCGACGATTTGCGATATCCTGTTGTCTACGAAGACATTTCGACGTCGAGGGTGACCTTGAATCCAATGCAGGACTGTGGACGAATCTGAATATGCATAGCATTGAATATCGTGAATTCCGAGAGCATCTTTAACCTTGCTAAACAACTTGGTTAGCAGTAAAGAACCGCATAATTCAAGACGGGGTACAGTTAATGCAGGCTTAACTGGCGCAACACGGGACTTTGCACAAATTAACGTCGTATATACGCTTCCGCTTGGTTTGACTAAGCGCGAATAAATTGCTGCTGCGTAAGCGGATTCAGAAGCATCTGCGAAGCCGTGAAGTTCGAGGGATGCCGCTTGTTCATAGTATATCCACCGTGGAATACTAATTTCGCCGATATGATGAAGATCGTTTGTAAAGTCAAGCCACTCTCGATATAACTCTGAAGGGATATACGCGTCCCACCCAATTCCTTTCACCCACAATTTTTTCATAAAAATTTTCATTTTAATAATCATGGGAGAAAGCCATCCCAGAGGATCAAACATACGCGCAATACCGGATAGTACTTCTCGTTTTGTAATCTGAGAGGCTAACTCGGGTAGGCAGAACCTGAACTTGAAGCCATCGGCCTTTGTATCCCAAAACAGACCTAAGGTTTTAACGCTATTTTCCCCAATCGGCAAATCAGTTGAGAGTTCTAGACTATTAGGATCTATTTCCGCCAAGAATTCTACTGAATTTGATGCCCATTTTCGTAGCTCCATTCCCGCCTGACTTAGTATATGGCATATTTCGTTTTTAATCAGCAAAGCATCTTCGTAAGAATCATAACCGGACATGTAATCGTCTACGTAAAAGTCGTTTATAATACTATTACCAGCATTGGGATATAGGTATAGGCTGCGAATACCAACCTGCTTAAGTACCCTGGTGGCGAGGAATGATGCTGAGGCGGTACCATAAGTAACCGTTAAGAGTTGATAGTCGCGAGGCTCTTGTTCAGGATCTTCCCTCCACACAATTCGCTGGTAGTCTACATCGTTACTGTTGACGACCACTTGCCGGTACATCTTAGCAATGTCTGCCTTAATGGCAACGCGAAATCTTCGAAATTTTAATAAATGTGTAAACAAGTCATTCTGAATCGTTGGCCCGACAACGAGACAGTCATTAAGGGAAATACCGTTATCACTTTTATTTGAGGCGTCGAATACGACTCTTAATTTAGTTGTCGTGCTAGACGACTTTATTACCGCGTGATGGGGCAGGTAAAATACGCTTGACGTTGTTTCGCTTACCGGCACCGCTTTCATATGCTTTAAATCTTCGTAATCGCGCATAAACTGTACGTATTCGCGTTTAATTTCAATGTCTCGAGCGAATCGTCGCTCCATAGCGTACAGTCTTTTTAGAGCAGCCATACGTGAGTTACCGAATTCAACTGTTTCAGATTTAAAAGGCAACCGCACGACGTACCTACCATCGGGTTGAATAGTGTGGGTTGAGACAAAATGTTCTTCGATTTGCATGTCTGCATCGCGGGCAGGCTGCTGGATTTCCGGACAGTCTTCGGACTCCCAAAACCTTTTTAAAAGCGCGTCGAGATCAATTGAAGTGTGACCGCACACTAAATTTGGCTCGTTTTGCACAGAGACATTGCCGGCGACGACCCAACCGAAGGCCGTGTTTTGCGCTGTCGGCGCACCCGAGGGATGAATTATTTTACCATCAGATAGAATATCGAAAAATACGTCGGAGCCGATTAAAATGTCTATTTTGCCAGGAGTATTATAATTAGGGTCGGCAAGTGTTAAGTTTTCGAAGAAGTTCATTTTGTGTCTTGGAATAAGGACACTAGGCAAATCGCTGGTTAATTTTGACATGATGAAAGCTTTAGTCTTTATAGATAGAGTTTTGGCAGTAACCGACTGCAATACCAAATTCACCAAGCCTCTTGTGCCGTGCACACCGGAACCTATTCCGGTTATCGGAACCCTAGCATGAGACCTTCTTAGGAGCAATCTTTGAACGCACGATTCACTAATAAGACTAGTCTGCGACCCAGAATCTAATAGGGCTCTACATTTTTGAAACTTACCAGTTCCATCCTCTACCAGTATTGTTGCAGTTGGCAGAAGGGTAATTGTATCTTGAGCCATGAGCTGCGAGCTATTGACTGTCACTGAATTTGAATTATCACGATTCGATTGATCTGTTGGGTTTTCATGCAAAAGCGAATTATGCCGTTGACCGCATTGACGACACGCTGAGAATTTACATTCCGATAAATTGTGCTTGGCACGCAGGCAATTCACACATATTTTCTTATTCCGAATAAACTCCAATCGCGATGGAACTCTTAATTCTCGAAATTGTTCACATTGATATAGATAATGATTGCGGCTACATTTAATGCACGGTTGAACTTGCACTGTTGACGCGAGAGAACGTTTATTTTGAAATTTTATCGGCGCATTATTTTTTACGCGCGACACATTTAGGCTCTCGAGCTCATCGATCCTTTCCTTTAGAAAGTCTGTAAAATTTTGTAAACTCAGATTTTCGCACGTTTTTTGTTTTCTGATCCACAAAACGTTGTTTGTTTCGTCTAATTTTTTTACTAAAATATAAACGAGGATCCCCTCCCACGAATCAACCGGTTGTTTCAGCGCGCGCAATGCATTTATATTTTCAAAAACTGTATTGAAAAATGTTTTTAATTCGTCGAGTGAGTTCGATTTCAAAACCGGAAAATTAAAAATGTTATCAAGATGAGCAACTCTGATAAAATGCGGCTTATCAAAGTGCTCTTGTATTAAATTCCAGGCTACAGAAAAATTTTCATTGCTGGGCGTAAGGTGTTTTATAATTGATAGAGCATCTCCTTTCAATCGCGTTTGGAGATGTTCAAATTTTTCAATCCCGCTGAGTGACTCCTTCGACGCAATCAAAGCTGTGAAGAGATCACGAAATCTGACCCAATCACACAATTTTCCTGCAAACTCAGGAAGTTTTATTTCTGGTAAACGCGTATGATGAGGTTCTACTTTTGTGATGTTGATGGGTCTTTTCGTAGATTCTCCCATGCACTTGACTATGTCGGTCAGAGCCGCTTGACCATTTATTAATGATTTAATGGTGTCGCTTAAATCATTGGTGGTGCTCATGCTGCTCTGCGGCATGGACGCATCAATTCTTTCAGACAATGTCGCGGACGCATTAAAATATAACTCTTCGAGCTCAGCTCGATAATGCGTCTCGGCCTCCAAACCTTCAGCGGTGTCACATATTTGGTCAATTTCCGACTGTACGCGCTCATACTCGCGCATATTGTAGTCCAGTCTTTCTTTAAATGACTTTAATTTAGCCACTTGTGTATCGATTTTTGACGCCGAGTCGATACGTGTGATTTGACCCTTTATGGTCGCTCTTTGTCGACGGAGAGCTTCCATTACCTTTTAATTTTACCGAAAGAAACAAAAAGAAGTTGGCAACCACTGACCGCAAGGAAAAATTAATACCGCACCACCGATACAGCACTATATATAAGATAACTTGCCCACCACTAAATAGAAAGTCTCCACCGAATGAATGTGTTTTTTTGTTTGTTAGGAGACTGTACCGCAACAACGAACAACAATGAAAGGCAGCAACACAACAACGCAGTATATAAGCAGCTTGCGCACTGCTAAGGGGAATCTCACCACCGAATGAGAGTATATTTTTTCTTATGTAAGGAGAATGTACCGCAACAACGAGCAACAACGAAAAGCAGCAACGCAACAACCGCAATATATAAACAACTTGCGCACTGCTAAGGGGAATCTCACCACCGAATGAGAGTATATATTTTTTTAAGAGTATGTAACGCAACAACGAAAGGCAGCAACACAACAACCGCAATATATAAACCACTTGCGCACTGCTAAGGGGAATCTCACCACCGAATGAGAGTATATTTTTTCTTATATAAGAAGAATGTACCGCAACAACGAAAAGCAGCAACGCAACAACCGCAATATATAAACCACTTGCGCACTGCTAAGGGGAATCTCACCGCCGAATGAGAGTATATATATTTTTTTAAGAGAATGTAAAGCAACCACGAAATGCAGCAACACAACAACCGCAGTATATAAACCACTTGCGCACTGCTAAGGGGAATCTCACCACCGAATGAGAGTATATTTTTTCTTATATAAGAAGAATGTACCGCAACAACGAAAAGCAGCAACGCAACAACCGCAATATATAAACAACTTGCGCACTGCTAAGGGGAATCTCACCACCGAATGAGAGTATATAGTATGTAACGAGAATGCACCCCAACAACGAAAAGCAGCAACGCAACAACCGTACAGCACCGTTATCACAAGAACCTCCGAGAACAATTCTAATGCAGCCACGAAATTGAATTTCACTAGAACAAAAAATATCCGTGCTCGATTAGGACCATGTTTAATTCGCGAACTTTTTTATTAAAGAAAAGATAAAGACTTATTGTTTTAAATTTATTTAACTTTTATTTTGGCTTCTATGCCCGAAACCGAGGCTTACAAAAGAAAAGTAGGTCTTGCCGCGTTGAACTTCAAAAGGGAACTAAGTATTAATGGTAGAAAATAAAGAAAGAGAGAGAGAAAATTGTGCATACGTATGTATGTATGCATGTATGCATAAAGAGAGCTCAAACACATATGGTCAAACATTAATTTTTATAAGAATTTGTTTAAACAATTAAAAAATGGAGTACACAAAAAAATTTTGGGTAAACATTGCAATTTATAGTTTAAAAAACAATATCCCTCATCGATCATATTAATTCATTCACTGTAACTCTAATCCGAGGTGAAAACCCCCAGGCGCTCCACTAATTCAAGATGAGGACGAACATGTCAATTGTACAAGGAAAGAGTAACATAGGGATCATTGAACTCCTTTGCCCAGCGTTTTATAAAACCAAGCATAGAACTTGCTTTATTAACAATAAAATTAATGTGATGTGTAAATTCTTAGTTTGAACAGAAATGAACACCTAAATCTTTAAATGTTGAGACGCGACAGAGTTTTTGCTGAGATATACAATAATCAAATACACAACCGATTCGTTTTTTAGTAAAAGTTATCGTCTGGCATTTTAAAGGGTTGAGTGAAAGGCTATTTTTCCCACACCGGAATGTGAAACTATCAATATCGGTTTGTAAAAGAATACGATCATGGGTGGACTTTATTATTTTAAAAATTTTCATGTCGTCAGCAAAAATGAGTACTTCACTTGAGCGTAGACATGACGATACATCATTAATAGACAGGATGAACAGAAAAGGGCCAAGATGGCTTCCCTGGGGGACACAAGGTTCAGAATGACAATTTCTAAATTTTACCTCATAGGCAGGGGCGTCTTTAGACTTTTGGGGGCCCTGGGCCCAATAGGATTTGGGGCCAAAGAAAAGTAGGTATAATATATATTTTTTTAATGCTTTAGGTTAAAAAAATCATTTGAAAATGAATTTTTGTGTTTTTTTCTAATATTTTTACTTTTTAAAAAGAACTAAAAAAACATAAAACAGATATTTTTTTTATAATTTTACAATTTTTTTAATTTACCTTCAATAGTGGAACATTTTTCTTTATAGTTGATTTTTGATAATTTTTATTGTTTTTTTGGTTGTTTAATTTTTTTTTTTAAGTAAGTTTATTTCTTTATATTTGTTATTTTTTTATATATATATGTAAGTTTAAGTATACAATAAAATATTATTGAAGGCATACTTTTTTGACTTTGTCAGTTGCAAAATCATGAATTAAGTCATAAAATTCAATTTTCTGCAGTAATTCATTTTCAATTGATAAAATTGACAAGCTTTTTAGTCTAACTTGTAGCATTGTGCTTCGAAGTTCATTTTTTATCCGGTTCAATTTCGTAAATTAACGCTCTCCACTGCAGTTTGAAACCATCAAAGATACAAAAATTCTACAGGCTGTTTCTACATTTGGAAATGTGTTCCTAATTTCATCCACTGTAATTAGACTGTACAATTTTGATATTGTGATAAGATCTTCATTTACATCTTTATTGAATTCTTTTAAATACTGTACGAGGTGCAGGCATTTTACCTCAAGTTCTTCTGCATTAACATCTCTATGGTATTTTTTTGAAAACTGTTCGCAAGAATTTTGCAACTCCACTGAATTCAAATATTGCAATCGACAAAAAAAAGCCAAACAATGCATTAATTTCTTGATAGCAATTGGATCGTATTTTTAATTGCAAAGTAATAGTGTCAATAATTGGAAAAAAAGTTGATATTTTAAACTTTTCTTTCCCAATTAGCTGGATGGATGGTGCAGGACCATCAAAATATGTGGCACGCGAACTTCGTACTATTTTTCGTTGCATTAAGTCTTTATAATTATCATCCAGATTCTGAATTTTGACACACGCTTCAAATTTATCAAAATTCTCCCTTAAACTCATCATAGGACAACTTTGTGTTTGTTTATGGAGTGAGTTGAAAAGCCAAAATGTATGCAGAATTGTAGAGTAGAACGAAAGGAGAATTGTTAAAATAATGTTGACAGCGTGTACAGGTGTATGATTAAAGATTCATGTTGCCAGAAGTTTAAGATGTTGAGTGGTAGAATTTCAACGGAACGGAGAGTAAAATGAAACTTGTTTTTCTGTTACTGTCTACTAACCTTATTTCGTTTTCTATATTATTCTTGTATAGATTTATAGATTCATTAATTTTGAGTTGGTGGATTTGGGGGCCAAATAATTGCGGGGCCCTGGGCCCTGGCCCACCGGGCCCATGCCTAAAGACGCCACTGCTCATAGGATCTGTTTTCAAAGTATGATTTGATCCAAGCTAAAAAAAATGGTGGAAAACCAAGAGCTTTAAGTTTAAATAAAATAATTCCGTGGCTTAGTTGATCAAAAGCTTTAGAAAAGTCAGTGTATACACAGTCAACTTCATAACCTTGCTCTCAGGCGTTTGAACATTATGTTTGAGAATGAAAGGAGATTTGTAACGGTTGATCTTTTGTTCACAAAACCGTGTTGCTGTTCGCAAATGAGATTCTTACTAAAAAATGCTACACTTTCACAAACAACTTGTTCAAACACTTTAGGAATGCAAGAAAGCTTTGCAATGGGCCTATAGTTGCTTATATCCGCCTTGTTTCCTCTCTTGAAAATTGGTGTTAGAAATGACTTCTTCCATATACTGGGAAATTTGCCTGTTTTTAGAGAAAGTTTGAATAAGAACGTAAGGGGTTCAACTAAAGCATTACTACACTTTTTTAATACTATCGGGGGAATGCCATCGGGACCGGCTGAACAGTCATCACATCATTCAACGCGGATAAAAGATCAAGGACCGTACTCTGTAGCACAGGTATGTGACTACAGCTAGTTTGCGAAAAGGAGTCAAGATTATGAAAATATACTTCATCAACTTCTTCAGGGCTATTAACAAATGACTCACGGAAATTTGTTGCGAAAGCGTTACAGATATCAACAGTTTTATCTAATTAAAGGTTTTTGTAAGTGAAGTTAACTGGAGAGTCATCTGGTTTTTTCTTCAGGTTTACAAGTTTCCAAAATTTTTTAGGATTCTCTTTCAAAGAGGTGCCCATATCAGTAACATAGCTAGCATATACAAAATTAGAAAGAGACTTAAATTGGTTAAAGAGTTCAACATAGAAAGAGAAGTTGGTTGGAGACAGAGTTTTGAGATACATTTTCCATGCCTTATTTCTTTTGTTACGCAGTAACCGCAATTCTTTCGTGTACCAAGGGTGGCTAAAGTTTGTATTTTTTGATTTCTTTAAAGTTACATTTTTTTCCAAACAATAATTAAGGATCTTATAAAAAGTTGAAACTGCTTCGTCAATGTTAGAAAATGCTAATGTATCAGCAATTCCAGAAATGGTTAAATCTTGAGACAACAGCTGGAAATTATCTCTTCTGAAATCAAAATTATATAAGCAATCAAAGGAATTACTGTGTTCAGTAAGGTGATTACTTAAGTCAAAAAAATGTCCAAAGGGGGGTGATATTTATCAATATTAGTAATTCCTGTTCAAATGGTAGACATGTGCATTCAAGAGGACACAAGCGTCCACAGGTTTTTCTCAAAATCCACCTCTGTCTATCAACTCCTACTCTCACCTCCCCGTGGTGAACATCGGGTGCCTAGTACCTCAACTGGAGATTGGGTTCTAACCCCAGTGGAAAGTTGTTGGGGGCAGCAAATGAGAGAGGGGGAGAGGTGTTTCCACTAAGGCACCTCTCATTATCCACACGGCAGCGGACGAATTCTCGAGATGGAATCAACGGTGGCGTCTAGAGTTCCAGTAAGGTTGAACTACTTAGTGAACACCTTATAGGGCTTCTACGACTTATTCGGAGCCCAGGCCTATAAGGAGCGGTTTATCCGGCTCCCCGTCCTTGGAGTTATACTAAGGATCTGGCCCTCCAGGTTGGGGGTTGTGCCTTCGGGGTGACTTCCTGACCACGTAAAAATCTTCTAGTTGCGAAGCACCAACAAGCCTCGGATACGGACGGATTCACTGTTGACAACCCAAGCAAACGAAATAAGGACAACGAACTTCGGATCTGTACGTGAAATGTTAGGTCTGTAGTGGATATTAATTTATTCACCTAATACTCAATCGCGTTAACAAAGTTGCATCGCATCATATATAAGTTGCTTGTTTGAACGCTACCATTATTTACTTTCAATTAATAAACGCGACCATCATTTACTTTCAATTAATGAACGCTTCCGATCTCGAAAATTCTGAACGCATCCTAAATCAGAATGTCTTTGGTTCCCTCCTTGCTATCTTTTCCTTGTGAAAACTTTATAATCGTTTCTAATTAGAATCTTCTCGTCTTGTGCATCGAGAAAGAACTAATAGAGAGAACCAACTTCGACGGTTGCTCTCTTTTTGCCTACAAGCTGCGATTTGGCCACCAACTTGCATATGTATTAACTCCATATAAAAAAAATGTGGGGAACCAATACTTATGCAAGTTTGTGCGCAATTCTCACCAGGAGAAAGAGTAAACTTTTCTCTCTTTTCTCTCTGCTCACCACCTTTGAAAAATGGCGACCACCTTAGAAACATAAGACTCTGAAAGCACTACAACTATTAATTTTAATTTTCGCTCAGACTGTTGAAAAATGCAAAAAAAAACTCAGATTTGTTTCAATTTTCAGAGTTTATCGACTTAATTTTGTCGATGCGAGAGTTTCAGGAACATTGAAAACGAGAGTTACAGAATGTAAACATGGAACATTAAAAACATTTCTATATACTCATCTCTTTTCCCATTCCTATTTAATTTATGTGTGTGTACTCGTTGTTTATTTTCTTAACATTACTCACGACATTTCCAAAATGCTGAAAATAAGTGATTTAAGAAGAGACTAAATAAAAAGACTATCAACTTGTTACTTCTGTTGCCAATTTTCTGAAAGTGCATTGTGGCTTATTCATAGATTTGTATTTATAAAAAACATGTACTCGTTCATATATACAAATAAAGTCTAGTCTAAAAAACCTAAACCTTGTTACACTCTTAAGCACTTTTCACATGAGCACGACCAACGACCAACGAATGAACGAATATTCGTCGATTTTGACATTTCTTTCACATGAGAGTTCGTCGCGAATAAAGTTTGACATTCAAAACCGAAACCAAAACAAGAATGATTTTTTTAGGTTAAGTACGCGCGATTATTATATTCGTTGCGAGTGTGGATAATGTGGAACGCGAATAAAGTTTGACAGTTCGTATCAACTAAAATTTTTTCGCGACGAATAAATTTGTTTTCTTAAATTTATTAATACATATATGATATTGAAAAGTAAAAGTATGCATCATAAATCAAATGGAAACTATATTGTTATCGTTTTGTTAAGAATTTGTGTGGAAATATGTCTTCAAACGTATATAAACTCACATTTTGTAATTCATTCGTCGTTCGTTGGTCGCGCTCATGTGAATGCTGCTTTACTGCACACATACTTTCTTGTTTTGGTTGTTAATGCCATCTATCTCTAACTTAGAGAAAAACAAATTCACCACGAACTACCGGTATAACTTCTCCCGTTATTTATTGACAAACAAAAATGTTTTGCTAGAATTAATTTGAATTATAGGAGTATTTTTGTAGATATAAAAACGACAAGATGTTAGTAAAATTAAAGAAAGAAATTCATGAGAATTACAAACATTATAATGAGACTTTAAAAAACATAGTCTTCTTGGCTATCAATAAACAAAAATGAAAAATGTGGGATTTCCCGGAAATCATGTTTTTTTGTGTACTCTTCTTCGCGGTGGAAACATGTATACACCGATACGAATTCAACACGCTATAAAAAATGAGAGTAAGAGGTTTCGAAGGGACGGAGACGAGGAAGTTTGGCTCTCTCATTTAGTTTTTTCTCTCTGGTCTTGTGTGCTGAGCAGTTGTGCAACAAAGCTCTCAACCTAAAAACTTAAAACTAATTCGAAATTTATTTTATTAGTATAATAAAAACCAAAAAGGTTTATCCACTCGTGTTTTATTTTTTGTTTAAATATTTAATATATCGTGTTTATAAAAGAATAGCTACAATAAGCTATATTGGTGACCCCGACAAAGGACAATTATTCTGGATTGTCCAAAAAATCCACTGAGACCGGAGCAACGGTGAATTGTCCCCAATAACGGCACCCGTTAGCACGCCACCAAGAGCAACGGTGAAAATACAGTTCTTCGTTGGAATTGGAACGGAAAAAGTACAGTTGTGCAACAACTGCACACACGTTTCTACAACATTTTGCCTGATTTCCATCGTCGCTGTTGCAGCAGTTGCCGCCACTCAGAAAAATTTGTCATCGACATCGTAGCACCATTGAATCCAGAGCAACCACAGACATCTATATACAGCGCTACCGCCACAACCACCACCACCAGTTACATCATTTCATCGCCACCACCTGACAAAAGTTCACAAAAGCGCCACTAGAAACATCTCTTCAACATCGTGTCGCCAACGTTCTAGAAGACGCCACATCTCACATCGTTTTTGCCACAGTGCGTCCAAGGGCATTTCAAGCGCCACCATTCGCATTCGCCATTCACACGTGTCGCCAACATTCTCGTCCTTCCACCACCAGCATCATCATTACATCTTCGTCTTTTCATCATTCGTCTTTCAATCACTTCTTCATCATCATCTACATTTGCTCCAACGCCAACGCCATCGCATACAGTTCATAGAATTGCACCACAGAGGAGTACAACATTTTTTTCTCGCAATTTTTTTTTGGAATAAATAACTTGCAGAGGCGGAGCAAGAATTTTTTCTCGCAGTTTTTTTTTGGAATAAACTTGCGCATATTTTTTTTCCGAAAAGTTTTTTTTTAGAATAAATAACTTTTCCAAGCATTTTTTTTTCAAGTTTTTTTATGAAATAAAAATTTGCCACCATCCGCACAACCAGAATAGCAGCAGGTAATACTAAATACCTAACCAATATATCATCGGCGCACGCTCCAGACACGAATAAAAACCAGCGCCCAACCAGAAAAGCAGTACAAAAAGCGGATCAGCGTAACCTTCAAGCAGATCATCAAGAAACAACAAAAATTTTTGTAAAAAAAAAAACATTGTACAGGTGAGAGTTTTGTTTTCAGCACAGCACACAATTTTAAAATCGTATGGCATATATTATTATTATATTAAGTATATTATAGTATTTTGCATAGTATACTCTTTTTTTTTTCAAAGTAATTCTCAACTTAATATATTTTATTAATATACATATACCTACGCATTCAGAATTTTCACGTTCAGTTTTCAACAAAAATTTTTCCACTTCACTTCTTCATTTTTTTCTCGGTTTTCGGTATTAGAGTTTTAGGGTGAGCGTTCAAACAAACAATTTATACCGCGTTATTCGACAAATTCATTCTATCACGGGACATCCAATCAGTTTCATGATTCACTTTAGAAATTCACTTTTGAATTTCGTTTTTATTTCCAACAAATTATTATTATTCAACAAACTCATTCTGTCGCGGAACATCAAATCAGTTTCGTGATTCACTTTCCAAATTCACTTTAGAAATTCACTTTTGAATTTCGCGTTTTTATTTCCAAGTTTTTCATTTATGACTGGAACTAAAACCGAGATGACAGATCCTAATGGAACTGAAAATGGTTCGAATACCGGCCATGCCGGAAATTTGATTTTCACTACCGAGCACAATACACAAACCCAAGCGAGTCCTCCGTTCGTAGAGTCAATTAAACTTCGGCTTCCTACTTTTTGGAACACCAACCCAATCACCTGGTTTATTCAGACTGAGGCACAGTTTACGGTACACAGGATATCTAGTTCCGAGACAAAATATTGTCTCACGGTAGCTTCTCTTCCACCAGACACCTGTGACTCAGTGATCGATATCCTCTCAAACCCACCAGCCACCGAAAAATATCTAGCTTTAAAAGCAGCTTTAATAGAACGCCATTCAGTTTCTGAGATAAAACGGTTGGAAACGCTTATCGATAAAGCGGATATCGGTGATCGAAAGCCGTCGGAGGTATTGCGTTCGATGAAAATGTTAGCTGGCACTACTTTTAACGATGATATTATTAAAAAATTGTGGATGCGTCGATTGCCACAAGCCATAAACATCGCATTACTTTCAGTAGGTTCGAAAACCTTAGATGAGTTAGCTTCCTTAGCGGACAAAATCTATGAGGCATCTCAGGGTACATTTATCACTAGTATTTCCTCGGTGCAACAAAATAATAACACTTCAAACGCTACTAATGAACTCGAACAAAGACTTAATAAAATTGAGTCAATGATCGAAGCTTTATCACTCAGCTCACAATCGCGTAGTAGAAGCAAGTCTTCCCAAAATTTTAGAAATAGAGACAACCGTTCTCGAAGTCACGCTAATTCAAATTCAGGTTCAGACATTTGCTGGTACCATAGACGTTATCGCAAAAACGCGAGAAAATGCGACAAGCCTTGCAATTTTGAAAAACAAAAATACCAAAAGCACACCGATCACCCAAACTAAATAAGCCTGCTGTTGCAGCGGCAAACATGCAGACTCCTTTGAGCCGCCGCTTATTTATTAAAGATAAAAATTCAAATCTCACTTTTCTAATCGACACAGGAGCGGATCTCTCAGTTCTTCCTTACAATACAAAAAGGGGATCGGCATCCCAAAATCCTTTATACTTACTATCAGCAGCTAATGGAACTACGATTCCAACATTCGGCTCAAAATTATTAAACCTCGATATTGGTCTAAGGCGAAACTTTGTACACTCCTTTATATTAGCCTCGGTGAACAGACCAATACTAGGTGCCGATTTTTTAGCGTAATTTAATCTGCTGATAGATACCAAGAACAAAAAACTGATAGATCCTCTTACTAAACTTCAGACATGTGCTTCAACTAAACGAACAAACGATCCGAGTCCCAAACACTTTCAAATCAATAGTGATTACAATACAATTTTAAAAAAATTTCCTTGTTTAACACAGGAACCCAACTATTTCGCGCCAATCAAGCACACAATAGTGCATCATATAGTCACAAAAGGTCAACTTCCAGTTTCTAGGCCTAGACGGCTTGATGCCTCTAGGCACAAAGCTGTGAAAACTGAGTTTCAACACATGATGCAACTAGGGATTTGTAAGCCATCTTCTTCGAGCACATGCTCACCTCTCCATATGGTAAAGAAAAAGAACAACCAGGATTGGAGACCTTGTGGTGATTACCGCAGATTAAATGCTGCCACGGTACCGGATTGTCATCCGATCCACCACATACAAGATTTTTCCATGAACATACACGGCTGCAAATTCTTTTCAAAACTTGACATTGTAAGAGCTTATCACTTAATTCCGGTTGCACATGAAGACATTCATAAAACGGCAATAACAACACCTTTTGGTTTATTCGAATGGCTCCGAATGCCATTCGGACTTCGAAATGCCGCACAAACGTTTCAACGTTTCATGAACGAAGTTTGTTTTATTCTCGATTTCGTTTTCGCATACATTGATGATCTTTTGATCGCCAGTCAAAACGAAGAGCAACATAAGCACCATCTCGAACTTCTTTTCAAAAGACTGGAGGAGTATGGAGTTAATATCAACCTGTCAAAGTGCGTTTTCGGTGTTTCCTCTCTAGAATTTTTAAGCCACACAATCAATGCTGAAGGTATTTCCCCTTCGAAAGATCGTGTCGAAGCCATCTTAAAATTCCCAACACCTACGTCAATCAAACAGATTCAACGCTTTATAGGATTGATAAATTATTATCATCATTTTATTCCTAAATTAGCACAGATAATCGCTCCACTTCACTCACACTTAGCACTTCTAACCAATTCAAAAAAATCAAAAAAATCTTTTTCGTGGCCTGAGACTCTTGACAGCGTTTTTCGTGAAGCAAAAGAACCGCTATCGAAAGTAACCCTTCTGGCTCATCCAATTCAGAATGGGACTTTCAGCATCGCTACGGATGCATCAGACACAGCTGTTGGTGCAGTCCTTCAGCAGCAAGTTCATCAATCCTGGCAACCACTAGCTTTCTTCTCGAAAAAACTCAAAGACACAGAATCCAAATTCTCAGCTTTTGACCGTGAGTTACTAGCTATATATTTAGCTCTCAAACACTTCAGGTTTTTCGTCGAAGGGCGTGAAGTTACAATACTTACTGATCACAAACCACTCACTTATGCTTTGACCAGTAAAACGGAAAGAAGTCCGCGACAAACGCGTCACTTAGATTTCATTTCCCAATTCACTGCTGACATACAGCACATTAAGGGCAAAGACAACGTTGTCGCCGACGCCCTTTCTCGTCTTCATTGTCCCGAAATAGCTGCCATAAAAAGTCAAGAGCTAGATCTAGAAACAATCGCCAAGTTACAATCCACTGACCCAGAGTTACAAGAACTTTTAAAAAATGAAAAATCAAAGAAATCTTCATTCTCACTAAAAGCGTTCGAATTCCCTCACTTAAAAATCTATTGCGAAACTTCGAATAACAAAAACAGGCCTTTCATTCCTAGTTCCTTACGTTTCAAAGTTTTCAACATTCTTCACGGGATCTCTCATCCAAGCATACGCGCCACGCGAAAACTCATAACAGATCGATACTTCTGGCCAAACATCAACAAAAACATCAACAGCTGGACCAGATCTTGTTTAGGGTGTCAGAAGTCGAAAGTCCAAAAACACACCAAGTCAGAACATGGTAGATTCGAAGTCCCAAAAGGACGATTTGACCACATTCACCTCGACTTGGTAGAACCTCTTCCCATATCCAATGGTTTTTCTTATATCCTAACAGCCGTTGATAGATTCACGCGTTGGCCAGAAGCTTATCCTCTTGTTGACATAACAGCCAATTCAGTCGCGAAAACTTTTGTTGAAAATTTCATATCTCGTTTTGGTGTACCTTTGAAAATTACTACCGACCAAGGGAGTCAATTTGAGTCCAAACTATTCAGAGAACTTTCAAGGTTGTTAGGGGTACACCGAATACACACTACGCCTTATCACCCGCAAGCCAACGGCATGGTTGAGCGTTTTCACAGGCAGCTAAAGTGCTCGCTTAAGGCTAGATGCAACACTATAAACTGGAGCTCAGAACTCCCAATTATTCTTTTAGGAATCCGCTCCGCAGTAAAAGAGGATTTAAACTCTTCTGCGGCAGAAATGGTGTATGGGCAGAATCTCAGACTACCAGGAGAAATTTTCATTAGCAATGAAAAACAAGAAAGTTCTCCAGACGTCTTAATAGAAAAACTGCGTAACGTCATGAGAAACCTTATACCCACAGAAACTAGACAAACAGAACAAGAGATTTTTATCCTATGAGGGCCCATACAAAGTAATTCCACGCTTACGAAAATATTTCGTAGTACAAATTAAGAACAAAGAGGTATCTATATCTATCGATAGATTGAAACCAGCGCACTGCATTTAATATTTCGGTATGTGAAAAGCGAAGTAAGAATCTGATCTCACGTACGGGGGGGCTCGATTGGGGGAGGGTGATGTAGTGGATATTAATTTATTCACCTAATACTCAATCGCGTTAACAAAGTTGCATCGCATCATACATAAGTTGCTTGTTTGAACGCTACCATTATTTACTTTCAATTAATAAACACGACCATCATTTACTTTCAATTAATGAACGCTTCCGATCTCGAAAATTCTGAACGCATCCTAAATCAGAATGTCTTTGGTTCCCTCCTTGCTATCTTTTCCTTGTGAAAACTTTATAATCGTTTCTTATTAGAATCTTCTCGTCTTGTGTGCTGAGCAGTTGTGCAACAAAGCTCTCAACATAAAAACTTAAAACTAATTCGAAATTTATTTTATTAGTATAATAAAAACCAAAAAGGTTTATCCACTCGTGTTTTATTTTTTGTTTAAATATTTAATATATCGTGTTTATAAAAGAATAGCTACAATAAGCTATAGGTCCTTTAACAGACCACGTGCAGCCGAACAATTAGCGGAAGCCCTAAACTGCTGCAAGGCAGATATTACCGCCATCCAAGAAATGCGATGGGATGGACCGGGCAAACGCAAACTAAAAGACTGCGATGTATACTACGGCGACTGCTACCGAGAACAAAGACAGCGTCTATTTAGGTGTGGATTTGTTGTTGGAACTAGACTCAGGCAAAAAGTCTTGAGTTTCAACAGTGTGAGCGAGCGCATCACGACAATCCGCATCAAGGCTAAATTCGCCAACATAAGCCTAATATGCGCGCATGCCCCAACAGATGAGAAAGATGAAGACACCAAAGACATATTCTTCGAGCTCTTGGACAAGACATATGAGCAGTGCTCTGGCTATGACATTAAAATTGTCTTAGGAGATTTTAATGCCAAGCTAGGAAGAGAAGACATCTTTGGTGGCACAATCGGGAGATACAGCCTGAACGACACCACCTCCGACAACGGATTCAGGCTGATCGATTTCGCTGCGGGGCGAGACGTTCTGGTAGCTAGTACGCAGTTCACACATCTCAATATCCACAAGGGGACATGAAAATCTCCTGATCAATCAACCGTCAACCAGATTGACCACATTATGATCGACGCACGACACTTCTCCAGTATACAGGATATCCGAACATTCCGAGGGGCCAACATTGACTCGGACCACTACCTCATTGTAGCCAAGGTACGGCTACGGATATTCCGGTCCAAGCCAAAACAAGGAAGTACTGTGAGAAGTTTCAACGTTAGACGGCTACAATCGCAAGAGACTGCCATGTCATTTTCCGATCGAGTCTCTAGTAACCTCTTAAGGAGTCCTATGCTGCCTGCATTAAGCATTGATAACCAGTGGCAACATTGCCTTGCAGCCATCAGAGATGCTGCCTCTGAAGTGCTAGGTTTCACACGGCCACAACAGCGAAACCCCTGGTTTGACGACGAATGCCGGCAAGCGCACGCAGCGAAACAAGAGGCATACAAAACGGCGCTGCACAGAAGGACCAGAGCTGCTCGCGAGCTCTACGAGCAGAAGAGGAGAGAGGAAAACCAGCTTCTTAGATGGAAAAAAAGAGAGCACGTGAAGCGCGCGATCAAGGAGATAGAGGGATGTCACAACAGGAATGAGGTTCGTAAATTTTACCAAAATGTAAAAAAACCTCCCAAGGGTACCAGCCACGAAACGAAGCCTGTAATGACGATCAGGGGAACATCGTAGTAGAACCGCAGTCTATGTTGAGAATATGGAAAGACCACTTCTCCAAATTATATAACGGCGATGACGAACCGAATTCCGCTGTAAGGGAGATAGAACCACTCAACCTAGGCGACGCAGATCAACAATTCCGCCTACTGTTACACTTTTTCTTGCTCTAGTTCACCGCGATATATATTTAATATTATTAATTATTTACCCGAAATTATCACAACAAACTAAACTAACTAACTCGACGACGACGGCGGCTGCGTAACGCCGAACTTTCAATTCGCACTCAAACGAGTACGAACGCGACACAAAAGAGAATACGAAAAAAAGTGCAACAATACAGCTTGTTGACGAAGCTGTACCCGCGGCTGCTCAGCTGGGCTGGGTTCTTTTGGAAGAATTTGTTTATATAAATTATAACAATGTTGATTGATCTATAAAATCAATCAAATTGTTACAATTTGGAAAAATGTTATTGCAAGTACCTACAGTGGGATACTATGCAATAAAATGGGTGCCAGGAATTTTTTTTTAAAACCGAAAAAGAAAATTCCAAAACTCTTTGTGATAAGTGAAACGGTTAAAGAAAAATAACACAACGAACGTCTGTTTATGAATTTAAAATTTATTACTTTGGGAAACCGTGGGATTGAAGATCCCTGGACTAAAACCCAAAATGTTTTCGAAATAAAAGTTAACGAATTACAAAGAATTGAATTAAAAAAAGCAAATAATCAAACAAAATGGCAAAAGAAAATGAGTTTTTAACACCGGACGCGTATTAATATATATATTCACACAAACAAAGAAACAATCTACTTATCTTGTTTTCCTTCCTATTATCCCTTTAAACACGATCCTCACACCTCGAATCTCAATTCCTTTCCTTTTATTTTTTTTTTAAATTCCTCGAACTTTTCTATCCTCCTTCTCGATTCTTATTTCTCTCCAAACAATTCCTCGAACACTTTCTTTTCTATTTTTTTAACTTGTCGCTTGTAGGGCTCTATCAAGAGTGCCTTCCAAGCTAATTCCCAACTATGTTCTTCCTCCCTCGTCCATTCCAGTCACACACACATTCATCCAACACAAGCATCCGTTTTCGTGATTGTCGGTCACGGTATCGCGGCTTCCTGGAAGCTTTACGCTCATCAGGAAAGCCACCGTTGTTGACTCTCAGCGAAACTTTGCTTTCACACACACAATCACGGTTTCGACAAGTTGTTGGATGAGTTTCCAAAACTTGCCGAAACATAATGGCGAGTTCAGACCCCTTCCCAACTATTCCTATTTTTCGAGAAAGTTCAAAGAAAAACAAAAATCGAGAAGAAGTCTAAACTAGGCATTTTCCTATTACTATTAATTACGCGCGAGGTTCGAGGTGTGAATTTCGTACCAAATATTAAATTAAGCTACTTTAAAACGCGGCGTTAAAAACCCATTTTTTACATAAACGATTAAATATTAATTTAAGTAAATCTACGTTAAAATTACAATCTTTAAAATAAAAAATATGTTGTTGTTGTTGTTGCTGTTGTTGTTGTTTAAGTAAGGGTCCGCCTGACCACATACTTCTTCGGCTCATCCGCCGGCATTTTCGACCTCGTCGAAAGAACTCGTTCTCCATCTCGATCACCTGCTTTTGTTGCTTTTGCAAAATAAAGGCTAGGTACACCTGTGGTTGATGAGACCATGGTTGCCCTCAACTTTGCCGATATTTTGCAGCCACAACGAGAAAAAAAGAAAACAGCCAAAGGCTGGTTTTTGTTGCGGTAAAATTTACCGTAACAAATCCCACCCTTACCTCCCAAGAAATGTGTTTACTTTTCAAGAAAAGCAAACCATTTCTTAAGGCTCAGCCAGGGGTAGACAACAACAACAAAGGACCATCATTACATTTAAAAGAAAAAGAAAAAAAAACATTAGTGTGGCATATCAATTAAACAAAAATTACAATGACAAACCAAAAAAAAATACTACTACAAAAGGGACTTGACTCAAACATCAACAAACGGTTTTAAATCCTTAACATGCCACGTTCCTCGCTCCTTACCGCGATCATCTACCAAGAGGTATGTCCAAGGTGACATCCTCTTGCTGACCTTGAAAGGTCCTACAAATTTGGTCGCCAACTTCGCCGCGAAATAATTTGCTGCATCGGACAGCGCGAAGTTCCTACGCCAAACGAGATCACCCGGGTGATATTGCGCGTCCCTCCTACGTAAATTATAAGTCTTAGCAGCCTTCTTTCCCGCTGCTTCCAACTTCCTAGCTATATCCTCTCTCAGTTTCCGAAACTGCCTATCAATTTCCGTTCTATCTTGGTCCCTATCGCTATCCCTAATTCCTACATCATGGCCACTAGTTACCATGTTCCTACCGAAATTTGCGAAGTATGGCGACACACCTAAAACCTCATGTTGCGAAGTTCGGATTGCACAGGCCACTTTTGCCAGTTGCGAATCCCAACTCCGCTGGTTTTCCGAAACATACGCCCGGAGCGTAGTCTTAATAATTTGATTAATCCGTTCCGCCGGATTCGCTTGCGGATGATAATTCGCCGTAAACCGAAGTTGTGACCCGTACGCTTCGCTAAGCGTTTTCAGTTCCTTGCCACGGAACTGGGGACCGTTGTCACAGACGATCCACTTAGGAATCCCGAAAAGAAGAAACACGTTTTCTTCCAACTCCCGACATACCGCTTTCGCCGTTGCGGACCGTAACGCGAACAACAAGGGGAATTTAGTAAAATAGTCGACGACCGTTAAAATATACACGAACCCTCGCGACGATTTAGGTAACGGACCCACCAAGTCCACGCAAATCATTTCCCACGGTTGGGAATTACCGACTCGTTCGGTCATTAGACCAGCTGGTTTTTCATTCACCGGTTTCACGCTTTGGCAAATTTTACAACTCCTAACATACCTAGTAATATCACTCCTCATTTTGGGCCAGTAATATCTTTCTGCTATCCTAGCAAAAGTTTTCTTAACGCCCATGTGTCCTGACAACGGAGCATCATGGCACACGTTAAGAATTCTCGTCCTATCACTCTTCCCTACCACTAACTTCCACTCTTCACCATTATCATGAACGACTATATGGTGTAACCTAACATGTTTATAGAGCCGCCCATTCTCAACTCGCCAAGATGGGTATTCTAACGGGCTCTTTTCTACCTGTGATTTCATTTTAATCACCCAAGGGTCCGAATCCGCCTCAGAGACACCAGCTACTTCTGGGACTCCTCGCGACAACATATCAGGAACGACATGTTCTTTGCCCTTTCTGTGGATGATCTTGAAATCGAATTGTTGGAGCCGAATGGCCCAACGAGCTAATCTACCCTGCGGATCCTTAAGGTTGCTTAGCCAGACCAAAAAATGATGATCAGTTACGACTGTAAATCGAACACCTTCGAGATACGGCCGCAACTTTTCAATCGCCCAAAGGACCGCTAAACATTCCTTTTCGGTCGTAGAGTAGTTCCTTTCGTTCCTATTCAATGACCATAATTACATTTAAAAGAAAAAGAAAAAAAAACATTAGTGTGGCATATCAATTAAACAAAAATTACAATGACAAACCAAAAAAAAATACTACTACAAAAGGGACTTGACTCAAACATCAACAAACGGTTTTAAATCCTTAACATGCCACGTTCCTCGCTCCTTACCGCGATCATCTACCAAGAGGTATGTCCAAGGTGACATCCTCTTGCTGACCTTGAAAGGTCCTACAAATTTGGTCGCCAACTTCGCCGCGAAATAATTTGCTGCATCGGACAGCGCGAAGTTCCTACGCCAAACGAGATCACCCGGGTGATATTGCGCGTCCCTCCTACGTAAATTATAAGTCTTAGCAGCCTTCTTTCCCGCTGCTTCCAACTTCCTAGCTATATCCTCTCTCAGTTTCCGAAACTGCCTATCAATTTCCGTTCTATCTTGGTCCCTATCGCTATCCCTAATTCCTACATCATGGCCACTAGTTACCATGTTCCTACCGAAATTTGCGAAGTATGGCGACACACCTAAAACCTCATGTTGCGAAGTTCGGATTGCACAGGCCACTTTTGCCAGTTGCGAATCCCAACTCCGCTGGTTTTCCGAAACATACGCCCGGAGCGTAGTCTTAATAATTTGATTAATCCGTTCCGCCGGATTCGCTTGCGGATGATAATTCGCCGTAAACCGAAGTTGTGACCCGTACGCTTCGCTAAGCGTTTTCAGTTCCTTGCCACGGAACTGGGGACAGTTGTCACAGACGATCCACTTAGGAATCCCGAAAAGAAGAAACACGTTTTCTTCCAACTCCCGACATACCGCTTTCGCCGTTGCGGACCGTAACGCGAACAACAAGGGGAATTTAGTAAAATAGTCGACGACCGTTAAAATATACACGAACCCTCGCGACGATTTAGGTAACGGACCCACCAAGTCCACGCAAATCATTTCCCACGGTTGGGAATTACCGACTCGTTCGGTCATTAGACCAGCTGGTTTTTCATTCACCGGTTTCACGCTTTGGCAAATTTTACAACTCCTAACATACCTAGTAATATCACTCCTCATTTTGGGCCAGTAATATCTTTCTGCTATCCTAGCAAAAGTTTTCTTAACGCCCATGTGTCCTGACAACGGAGCATCATGGCACTCGTTAAGAATTCTCGTCCTATCACTCTTCCCTACCACTAACTTCCACTCTTCACCATTATCATGAACGACTATATGGTGTAACCTAACATGTTTATAGAGCCGCCCATTCTCAAATCGCCAAGATGGGTATTCTAACGGGCTCTTTTCTACCTGTGATTTCATTTTAATCACCCAAGGGTCCGAATCCGCCTCAGAGACACCAGCTACTTCTGGGACTCCTCGCGACAACATATCAGGAACGACATGTTCTTTGCCCTTTCTGTGGATGATCTTGAAATCGAATTGTTGGAGCCGAATGGCCCAACGAGCTAATCTACCCTGCGGATCCTTAAGGTTGCTTAGCCAGACCAAAAAATGATGATCAGTTACGACTGTAAATCGAACACCTTCGAGATACGGCCGCAACTTTTCAATCGCCCAAAGGACCGCTAAACATTCCTTTTCGGTCGTAGAGTAGTTCCTTTCGTTCCTATTCAATGACCATCATTACATTTAAAAGAAAAAGAAAAAAAAACATTAGTGTGGCATATCAATTAAACAAAAATTACAATGACAAACCAAAAAAAAATACTACTACAAAAGGGACTTGACTCAAACATCAACAAACGGTTTTAAATCCTTAACATGCCACGTTCCTCGCTCCTTACCGCGATCATCTACCAAGAGGTATGTCCAAGGTGACATCCTCTTGCTGACCTTGAAAGGTCCTACAAATTTGGTCGCCAACTTCGCCGCGAAATAATTTGCTGCATCGGACAGCGCGAAGTTCCTACGCCAAACGAGATCACCCGGGTGATATTGCACGTCCCTCCTACGTAAATTATAAGTCTTAGCAGCCTTCTTTCCCGCTGCTTCCAACTTCCTAGCTATATCCTCTCTCAGTTTCCGAAACTGCCTATCAATTTCCGTTCTATCTTGGTCCCTATCGCTATCCCTAATTCCTACATCATGGCCACTAGTTACCATGTTCCTACCGAAATTTGCGAAGTATGGCGACACACCTAAAACCTCATGTTGCGAAGTTCGAAGTTCTTGTTTTCCTTCCTATTATCCCTTTAAACACGATCCTCACACCTCGAATCTCAATTCCTTTCCTTTTATTTTTTTTTTAAATTCCTCGAACTTTTCTATCCTCCTTCTCGATTCTTATTTCTCTCCAAACAATTCCTCGAACACTTTCTTTTCTATTTTTTTAACTTGTCGCTTGTAGGGCTCTATCAAGAGTGCCTTCCAAGCTAATTCCCAACTATGTTCTTCCTCCCTCGTCCATTCCAGTCACACACACATTCATCCAACACAAGCATCCGTTTTCGTGATTGTCGGTCACGGTATCGCGGCTTCCTGGAAGCTTTACGCTCATCAGGAAAGCCACCGTTGTTGACTCTCAGCGAAACTTTGCTTTCACACACACAATCACGGTTTCGACAAGTTGTTCGATGAGTTTCCAAAACTTGCCGAAACATAATGGCGAGTTCAGACCCCTTCCCAACTATTCCTATTTTTCGAGAAAGTTCAAAGAAAAACAAAAATCGAGAAGAAGTCTAAACTAGGCATTTTCCTATTACTATTAATTACGCGCGAGGTTCGAGGTGTGAATTTCGTACCAAATATTAAATTAAGCTACTTTAAAACGCGGCGTTAAAAACCCATTTTTTACATAAACGATTAAATATTAATTTAAGTAAATCTACGTTAAAATTACAATCTTTAAAATAAAAAATATGTTGTTGTTGTTGTTGCTGTTGTTGTTGTTTAAGTAAGGGTCCGCCTGACCACATACTTCTTCGGCTCATCCGCCGGCATTTTCGACCTCGTCGAAAGAACTCGTTCTCCATCTCGATCACCTGCTTTTGTTGCTTTTGCAAAATAAAGGCTAGGTACACCTGTGGTTGATGAGACCATGGTTGCCCTCAACTTTGCCGATATTTTGCAGCCACAACGAGAAAAAAAGAAAACAGCCAAAGGCTGGTTTTTGTTGCGGTAAAATTTACCGTAACAAATCCCACCCTTACCTCCCAAGAAATGTGTTTACTTTTCAAGAAAAGCAAACCATTTCTTAAGGCTCAGCCAGGGGTAGACAACAACAACAAAGGACCATCATTACATTTAAAAGAAAAAGAAAAAAAAACATTAGTGTGGCATATCAATTAAACAAAAATTACAATGACAAACCAAAAAAAAATACTACTACAAAAGGGACTTGACTCAAACATCAACAAACGGTTTTAAATCCTTAACATGCCACGTTCCTCGATCCTTACCGCGATCATCTACCAAGAGGTATGTCCAAGGTGACATCCTCTTGCTGACCTTGAAAGGTCCTACAAATTTGGTCGCCAACTTCGCCGCGAAATAATTTGCTGCATCGGACAGCGCGAAGTTCCTACGCCAAACGAGATCACCCGGGTGATATTGCGCGTCCCTCCTACGTAAATTATAAGTCTTAGCAGCCTTCTTTCCCGCTGCTTCCAACTTCCTAGCTATATCCTCTCTCAGTTTCCGAAACTGCCTATCAATTTCCGTTCTATCTTGGTCCCTATCGCTATCCCTAATTCCTACATCATGGCCACTAGTTACCATGTTCCTACCGAAATTTGCGAAGTATGGCGACACACCTAAAACCTCATGTTGCGAAGTTCGGATTGCACAGGCCACTTTTGCCAGTTGCGAATCCCAACTCCGCTGGTTTTCCGAAACATACGCCCGGAGCGTAGTCTTAATAATTTGATTAATCCGTTCCGCCGGATTCGCTTGCGGATGATAATTCGCCGTAAACCGAAGTTGTGACCCGTACGCTTCGCTAAGCGTTTTCAGTTCCTTGCCACGGAACTGGGGACCGTTGTCACAGACGATCCACTTAGGAATCCCGAAAAGAAGAAACACGTTTTCTTCCAACTCCCGACATAC
Organism: Eupeodes luniger; assembly: GCA_951509635.1. Classification (NCBI taxonomy): domain Eukaryota; kingdom Metazoa; phylum Arthropoda; class Insecta; order Diptera; family Syrphidae; genus Eupeodes; species Eupeodes luniger. Next base: position 205,993,000 of record OX608073.1, on the reverse strand, counting down.
CGCTTTCGCCGTTGCGGACCGTAACGCGAACAACAAGGGGAATTTAGTAAAATAGTCGACGACCGTTAAAATATACACGAACCCTCGCGACGATTTAGGTAACGGACCCACCAAGTCCACGCAAATCATTTCCCACGGTTGGGAATTACCGACTCGTTCGGTCATTAGACCAGCTGGTTTTTCATTCACCGGTTTCACGCTTTGGCAAATTTTACAACTCCTAACATACCTAGTAATATCACTCCTCATTTTGGGCCAGTAATATCTTTCTGCTATCCTAGCAAAAGTTTTCTTAACGCCCATGTGTCCTGACAACGGAGCATCATGGCACACGTTAAGAATTCTCGTCCTATCACTCTTCCCTACCACTAACTTCCACTCTTCACCATTATCATGAACGACTATATGGTGTAACCTAACATGTTTATAGAGCCGCCCATTCTCAACTCGCCAAGATGGGTATTCTAACGGGCTCTTTTCTACCTGTGATTTCATTTTAATCACCCAAGGGTCCGAATCCGCCTCAGAGACACCAGCTACTTCTGGGACTCCTCGCGACAACATATCAGGAACGACATGTTCTTTGCCCTTTCTGTGGATGATCTTGAAATCGAATTGTTGGAGCCGAATGGCCCAACGAGCTAATCTACCCTGCGGATCCTTAAGGTTGCTTAGCCAGACCAAAAAATGATGATCAGTTACGACTGTAAATCGAACACCTTCGAGATACGGCCGCAACTTTTCAATCGCCCAAAGGACCGCTAAACATTCCTTTTCGGTCGTAGAGTAGTTCCTTTCGTTCCTATTCAATGACCATAATTACATTTAAAAGAAAAAGAAAAAAAAACATTAGTGTGGCATATCAATTAAACAAAAATTACAATGACAAACCAAAAAAAAATACTACTACAAAAGGGACTTGACTCAAACATCAACAAACGGTTTTAAATCCTTAACATGCCACGTTCCTCGCTCCTTACCGCGATCATCTACCAAGAGGTATGTCCAAGGTGACATCCTCTTGCTGACCTTGAAAGGTCCTACAAATTTGGTCGCCAACTTCGCCGCGAAATAATTTGCTGCATCGGACAGCGCGAAGTTCCTACGCCAAACGAGATCACCCGGGTGATATTGCGCGTCCCTCCTACGTAAATTATAAGTCTTAGCAGCCTTCTTTCCCGCTGCTTCCAACTTCCTAGCTATATCCTCTCTCAGTTTCCGAAACTGCCTATCAATTTCCGTTCTATCTTGGTCCCTATCGCTATCCCTAATTCCTACATCATGGCCACTAGTTACCATGTTCCTACCGAAATTTGCGAAGTATGGCGACACACCTAAAACCTCATGTTGCGAAGTTCGGATTGCACAGGCCACTTTTGCCAGTTGCGAATCCCAACTCCGCTGGTTTTCCGAAACATACGCCCGGAGCGTAGTCTTAATAATTTGATTAATCCGTTCCGCCGGATTCGCTTGCGGATGATAATTCGCCGTAAACCGAAGTTGTGACCCGTACGCTTCGCTAAGCGTTTTCAGTTCCTTGCCACGGAACTGGGGACCGTTGTCACAGACGATCCACTTAGGAATCCCGAAAAGAAGAAACACGTTTTCTTCCAACTCCCGACATACCGCTTTCGCCGTTGCGGACCGTAACGCGAACAACAAGGGGAATTTAGTAAAATAGTCGACGACCGTTAAAATATACACGAACCCTCGCGACGATTTAGGTAACGGACCCACCAAGTCCACGCAAATCATTTCCCACGGTTGGGAATTACCGACTCGTTCGGTCATTAGACCAGCTGGTTTTTCATTCACCGGTTTCACGCTTTGGCAAATTTTACAACTCCTAACATACCTAGTAATATCACTCCTCATTTTGGGCCAGTAATATCTTTCTGCTATCCTAGCAAAAGTTTTCTTAACGCCCATGTGTCCTGACAACGGAGCATCATGGCACTCGTTAAGAATTCTCGTCCTATCACTCTTCCCTACCACTAACTTCCACTCTTCACCATTATCATGAACGACTATATGGTGTAACCTAACATGTTTATAGAGCCGCCCATTCTCAAATCGCCAAGATGGGTATTCTAACGGGCTCTTTTCTACCTGTGATTTCATTTTAATCACCCAAGGGTCCGAATCCGCCTCAGAGACACCAGCTACTTCTGGGACTCCTCGCGACAACATATCAGGAACGACATGTTCTTTGCCCTTTCTGTGGATGATCTTGAAATCGAATTGTTGGAGCCAAATGGCCCAACGAGCTAATCTACCCTGCGGATCCTTAAGGTTGCTTAGCCAGACCAAAAAATGATGATCAGTTACGACTGTAAATCGAACACCTTCGAGATACGGCCGCAACTTTTCAATCGCCCAAAGGACCGCTAAACATTCCTTTTCGGTCGTAGAGTAGTTCCTTTCGTTCCTATTCAATGACCGACTTAAATAACATATGGCTTTTTCGCCATCCTCAAACTCCTGAGATAATACGGCCCCGATACCATAGTCCGACGCATCTGTTTGTACAACAAACGGCCTTGAAAAATCCGGACATGTTAGAATCGGTGCCGTAACCAAACACTCTTTGGCTTTCCTAAAACTCTCCTCACATTCTTGGGTCCACTCAAATTTCTTACCTTTCTTTAAGAGATCGGTAAGAGGCCTAACCAAAATTGCAAAATTTGGTACAAACCTACGGTACCACGAAATTGTCCCTACAAAACTCCTAATTTCCTTCACATTTTTCGGTGCAGGAATCCTAATCATGCTTTCCACTTTTTCCGGGTCAACATGAAGCCCGTTCCTATCAACTACGTAACCTAGAAATTTTAAAGAAGGCCTACAAAAATTACATTTTTCCCTACCTACTTTTAAACCTGCTTCTCCTAACCTTTTAAAAACTTCTTTTAAAATTTCTAGGTGCCTATCGAAAGAATCGGTGACGATGATAATGTCATCCAAGTACACAAAGACGAACGGTTCTAAGTCAGGACCTAAAACGTCGTCAATAAACCTCTGCCAAGTTGCCGGGGAATTGTGCAAGCCGAATGGCATCCTGCAAAATTGATACAGGCCACGCCCTGGCACGGTAAAGGCTGTGTACTTGCGCGATTCTTCCTCCATTGGAATCTGCCAATAAGCAGATTTAATATCTAACGAAGACAAGTACTTCGCGTTTCGAAGCTTGTCTAAAATCGCCGAAATAAAGGGTAGTGGATAAGCATCCCTATCTGTAACCTCATTCAACTTCCTATAGTCAACACAGAACCGATAACTACCATCTTTCTTCTTAACCAGAAGAATCGGCGATGCCCAAGGACTCTTCGACTTTTCGATCACTCCAGCTTCCAACATCTCCTGGAGCTCCTGATCGATATGTCTCTGAATCGCTGGCGAAACAGGGTAATATCGTTGTTTTATCGGTTCTGCAGACGTCCTAATCTTGTGCTCAACTAAGTTGGTGCACCCTTAACCTTAGGTCATTGTTTTAAAAAGTTCTCCTAACACTAGTTCTAACTTCCTATTCTCAAAATCGTTCAAATCCGATTTTTCCCTAATCGCTACCATGTCTGTCATCGAAGCCAATCTCTCTTGGCTCGAAAAATTCCACAGCCCTGATCTCAAATCCGGGACTATGCCCGATAGTGCCCAAAAATCGGCACCCAAGATCAACTGGTGTGGAAGATTCGGAATGACTAGACATTCTATTAAAAAGGATTTGTTCTCAACCTCCACTGGTAGAGAAACAGATCCAGCTACACCTACACCTGCTCCATCTGCTAACGCTACTGACCCAACACTACTCTTTCCTAACCTAAGCCCTAACTCTTTAAAAATTTTCCACCCGTCACCACCCACAATGGTACGAGAGGCTCCTGAATCAAGTAACCCCAGAAACTTGATTCCATAAACCCTAACTCCTAAATATGGTCTAGTGTCCCTACCATTTGCCGCTAACGTGAAATTCAGATAAACTCCTACCCGCTGATCGTCAGCAGACGACCTCCCTAACGCCGACGGACTCCTTGTCCTGCTGACACAAGGGCCCGATTCCCATTTCCCGAACACCTACAGTCCCTACGATACACTCCTACAGCTCCGCAACCGAAGCAACGTTTCTGAACGTTACATTTCGAAGCTACATGCCCTTCCTTGTTACAATTGTAACACCTAACCGACCTAAACGGATTCTCAGAAACAGGAGCAACAGCCGCTACTCGGTGTTGTCCAGACGTACTAGGTTGATAACCGCACTCCGGTTCCAACAAATTTTTGCCTCTAGAAGGCGGGGTAAAACTATCTACATTCACCTTCAGGGTATCTAATTCCCTACCTAAGATAGCGAGTTCCTTAACCGTCTTTGTTGGCACTAGCTATCTGCACCTGATAAAATGGATCTACATTTTTCCTTAATATAGAAAGCATCCTTCCCTCTGACAAAGGTTCCGACAATCTTCGAAACAATGTCCTCATCGTGGTCAGATATGCGCCGAAAGTTTCTTCCTTTCCCTGCGAACGCCGATTAATCTCCTCCAACAAGAGATCATCGTAATTCGCAGGAAGGAACTCCGCTTTGAGTTCCTTGACGAATTCCTGCCAACCCTCCAAATCTTCCCTAACCGACCTAAACCACAAAAGTGCCCTACCAGCCAATAGCTCCGAAGCGGATTTAAAAAGGTGGTTTTCAGGAACATCGTTAGCCAAACGAAGTTCCTCCACTCTTTCTAGGAATGAATTTACTGATGCTCCACCTGAGTCACCAGTAAACTTCACCCCCCACTTCCCAATACGTTCGGTGCGTTTCTGTTGAATGACCATTTGTTCAACAGAAGTGTCACCCCTATCGACCCTATTGCCTATTGGAACCCTTACTGATATATCACTGGCTGAAGGATTACTGTCACCACCCCTCGGTTCAGTCAATGTTCCTTCGGCCAGTCCTAACGCAGACCGTCCACTACAGGGAGTCTGACCAACTTGTACCCGAAGTTGGGTTTGAATCTTAAGTGGAGTCTTTGTTTTCTCCACTTCCTCTTCCCTATCGCTATTCTCACTATCACCAGTGAGATCTCCTAACAAACACAAAACCTTGTTCCGAAGTGAACTAACTTCATCTTCTTCATCTTCGGCCTCACAAGGTGTCCTAGCTAACCTGCCTATGCACCACTGAATCTTTGTCACTATCTTAATGTACTCCGAAGACTTTGGATTCCTCGGAGGTACTTTAAGAAGGATCCTAATCTCCTCAATTTTAGCTCCTATTGCCTCATCATCCTCTTCATAAGTGAAGGGATAAACTAAACTAACCTCCATCGAGTTCCTCTTAACGAGTAACCTCGATGATCTTAATGCCTTTCGCATTTCCTCCACTGTCCCTACTTTTAACCCCCTGACCTTCATCTCGTAGGCCAGTTCGTCCTGCGCTAACCTACCAATATTCATCTTAACTAACACAAAAAAAAAAACTTTCAAAAAAAAATTATTTATACAAAATATAAAAAAAAACTACTTGGCAACCCTAAACTAAAACCTAATTTGTAAATTAATTTATTTTTATTAGTTTAAAAGAAAAACAAATAATTTAAAAACACACACAAAATTATTTTTGTTAAATTTTAAATTTTATCAAAAAAAGTTTGGGATGCTCACACCAATCCCCTACTCTAACTCAATTCACTCAAACTATTTGAAAATTCTAAAATTAACTTCGACTCAAAAAAAAGGAAAACACTCTTGACAAAAAATCTATCACGCAAGTAAAAGTCACTCGTATAAAATTGGAAATAGCTAGCGATAAAACTCTCTCTAACTCAAAATCTTTGAAACTTGTATGATGAACTTACACTAAAAAAAGAAAACACAAAAAAATATCATACAAATAAATAAGTCACTCGAAATAGCTAGCGATAAAACTCTCTCTCACAACAAAAAAAAAGAGAGAGAACAACAAAAAAATTAAAAAGACAAAATGTCGCCCGAAAAATATAATTTAAATGTAAATAATAAAAAAAGAAAAAGAAGCAATTCAAACTAACAACACACAGTAAAAAAAAACGAGTTTACACTACACAAATTCACAAAAAATACTTGCGATTTTTTTCCCACTTTTAAACTCCCTCGTTGAAAATTTTAGATAGAAACTCCTATGAGTTATTTTACTCGAACAAAACCACTCCCAATTTCTTCTTTCCTCCTAGCAGGAACAAAACACCTCCAAAAAAAATCACCTCGAATAAACACCTATAAAAAAACAGAGGAATTAATAATTGTTCTATTAAAAATTACACAATAATATAAACACACGATACAAAATATACCACGAAATTCTTCCAATTTCTTTAGCCCCCCACGTTGGGCACCAATTTGTTACACTTTTTCTTGCTCTAGTTCACCGCGATATATATTTAATATTATTAATCATTTACCCGAAATTATCACAACAAACTAAACTAACTAACTCGACGACGACGGCGGCTGCGTAACGCCGAACTTTCAATTCGCACTCAAACGAGTACGAACGCGACACAAAAGAGAATACGAAAAAAAGTGCAACAATACAGCTTGTTGACGAAGCTGTACCCGCGGCTGCTCAGCTGGGCTGGGTTCTTTTGGAAGAATTTGTTTATATAAATTATAACAATGTTGATTGATCTATAAAATCAATCAAATTGTTACAATTTGGAAAAATGTTATTGCAAGTACTATGCAATAAAATGGGCGCCAGGAATTTTTTTTTAAAACCGAAAAAGAAAATTCCAAAACTCTTTGTGATAAGTGAAACGGTTAAAGAAAAATAACACAACGAACGTCTGTTTATGAATTTAAAATTTATTACTTTGGGAAACCGTGGGATTGAAGATCCCTGGACTAAAACCCAAAATGTTTTCGAAATAAAAGTTAACGAATTACAAAGAATTGAATTAAAAAAAGCAAATAATCAAACAAAATGGCAAAAGAAAATGAGTTTTTAACACCGGACGCGTATTAATATATATATTCACACAAACAAAGAAACAATCTACTTATCTTGTTTTCCTTCCTATTATCCCTTTAAACACGATCCTCACACCTCGAATCTCAATTCCTTTCCTTTTATTTTTTTTTTAAATTCCTCGAACTTTTCTATCCTCCTTCTCGATTCTTATTTCTCTCCAAACAATTCCTCGAACACTTTCTTTTCTATTTTTTTAACTTGTCGCTTGTAGGGCTCTATCAAGAGTGCCTTCCAAGCTAATTCCCAACTATGTTCTTCCTCCCTCGTCCATTCCAGTCACACACACATTCATCCAACACAAGCATCCGTTTTCGTGATTGTCGGTCACGGTATCGCGGCTTCCTGGAAGCTTTACGCTCATCAGGAAAGCCACCGTTGTTGACTCTCAGCGAAACTTTGCTTTCACACACACAATCACGGTTTCGACAAGTTGTTGGATGAGTTTCCAAAACTTGCCGAAACATAATGGCGAGTTCAGACCCCTTCCCAACTATTCCTATTTTTCGAGAAAGTTCAAAGAAAAACAAAAATCGAGAAGAAGTCTAAACTAGGCATTTTCCTATTACTATTAATTACGCGCGAGGTTCGAGGTGTGAATTTCGTACCAAATATTAAATTAAGCTACTTTAAAACGCGGCGTTAAAAACCCATTTTTTACATAAACGATTAAATATTAATTTAAGTAAATCTACGTTAAAATTACAATCTTTAAAATAAAAAATATGTTGTTGTTGTTGTTGCTGTTGTTGTTGTTTAAGTAAGGGTCCGCCTGACCACATACTTCTTCGGCTCATCCGCCGGCATTTTCGACCTCGTCGAAAGAACTCGTTCTCCATCTCGATCACCTGCTTTTGTTGCTTTTGCAAAATAAAGGCTAGGTACACCTGTGGTTGATGAGACCATGGTTGCCCTCAACTTTGCCGATATTTTGCAGCCACAACGAGAAAAAAGAAAACAGCCAAAGGCTGGTTTTTGTTGCGGTAAAATTTACCGTAACACTACCCGACCTAGACGAAGTGAAGATAGCTATATCTAAACTGAAGTCAAACAAAGCTGCTGGAGCTGACGGCATCACTGCCGAACTTTTCAAAGCAGCAGGCGATGACTTGGTAGGGAGCATGCACCAACTCATCTGCAAAATATGGTCGGAAGAAAGCATGCCCGATGAGTGGAATCTCAGCATAGTGTGCCCGATACATAAAAAAGGAGACCCTTTAAATTGCGCCAACTACAGAGGGATCAGTCTCCTTAACATTGCATATAAGATCCTTTCTGCCGTATTATGTGAACGTCTGAAGCCGTTCGTCAACAACCTGATAGGTCCTTATCAGTGTGGCTTCAGACCAGGAAAGTCCACTATCGACCAAATATTCACACTACGGCAGATCTTGGAAAAAATCCAGGAGCTTCAAATCAATTCCCACCATCTCTTTATCGATTTTAAAGCCGCGTATGACAGCATGCATAGGGAAGAGCTCTACAGAGCAATGTCTAGTTTTGGCATCCCTGTCAGACTTATCCGTTTGTGCAGAATGACGATGGAGAATGCACGCTGCTCCATCAAGGTCGGAAAAGATCTCACCGATGCATTTGATGTCAAAAAAGGTTTTAGACAAGGCGATGCACTGTCATGCGACTTCTTCAACACCGTTCTCTCAACCATCCAATTACTCGTATACGCAGATGATATTGACATAATTGGAAGATCAAAGCGTGATGTCAGTGGAGCGTTTTTGAGCATTGCGACGGAAGCGAAGAAGATGGGTTTAGTGGTCAATGACGGCAAGACCAAGTATATGCTGTCATCAAAAAAGGACATTAAACAACGACGTCTTGGACAAAACGTCACCATTGACAGCTATAACTTTGAGGTAGTTAAGGGCTTTGTCTACCTAGGCACCGCTATAAACACAGACAACGACACCAGCGCTGAAATCAAACGAAGAATAACTCTTGCAAATCGCTGCTTCTTTGGACTTAGAAGGCAATTGAGTAGTAAAGTCCTCTCTCGAGCATCTAAAATCACCATCTTTAAGACACTCATCATCCCGGTTCTCATTTATGGCGCTGAGGCCTGGGCCCTGTCAAAGAAAGATGAGAGCGTCTTAGGATGCTTCGAGAGAAAAATTTTTCGGGTGATTTTTGGTCCCGTACGTATAGATGGAGAATGGAGGAGAAGATATAACGACGAACTGTACGGGCTGTACAGCGACACTGACCTAGTTAGCAGAATTAAAGTCCAACGGCTTAGATGGCTGGGTCATGTAGAGCGAATGGACTCAACGCTCCAGCCCGGAAGGTCTTCGAATCCTATCCCGAGGGACGGCGCAGTAGAGGAAGACCGCGACTCAGGTGGCGCATTCAGGTGGGTGAGGACCTCAACCAACTTGGCGTGCGAAGCTGGAGACAGCTAGCTAGGGACCGAGCTGGCTGGAGACGCATGTTGGTTGAGGCCCAGGTCCGCCCCGGACTGTAGCGCCACCTTAAGTAAGTAAGTAAGTAATTCCTGATCTAGATTCTAGAACAAGAGTACTAATAGCGTCACAAGAAAAGACCAAATCGAGAATTCGATTTTTTGAGTTTTTAATACAGCTTGTTTGCTGTAAGTCAGTAAGAAGGACTTTATCGAGAGGAGATAGTTCCAATTGTGAAGAAGAAGGAGAGGCTTCAAGGCAGGATTCGTCTTCGGATGGAATCCAGTCAATGTGTGGTAAATTAAAATCACCTAGAAGTAAAAGATTGATGTCAGAGCTGGACAAATTTATAAGAAAGTCTAATGCCAAGGAGAGATCGTTATAAACAGACTCCAAACTCTTTGGAGGAATGTAGACGTTTAAAATGAAAATAGTCTTAGTCTGTACCGAGGGGTATAATTTCAAAACTCTTCTTTTCCAATTTTGAGAGTTTTAAGTAAAACGAAAAAAACTGTTAAAAGCTGCTAAAATGACATTAGCGATTGGTCGAAAGGCTAAATTTGAAGTTTGGAATGATCTTTATCTATTTTGTTTGATTTTAAACCTATAAGAACTTACCGAAGATGTTTTCTTAACAAGAATTATTGCAACACTAAATAGTTTAACCCATGAATGCTCTCAAAACAACAAAGATTCCCGCCTTTTCTATGTCATTGGAATACACGAGTTTTGAAAGCGGCTACTTTGATTTGCATAGGAAAAGAAGAGTTTTGGTTCGGATTTTGGTTTGTATGGGAATAAATGAGTTTTGAATTAAACGACTGAGTGGAATAGTGTAGTTTTCAAAAAAACTTCACTTTTTGAGTACTCAAAAGTATAGGAAGTAACAAGTTTTGATAAATTTTAGCTATATACATAGACGAGGGCTCTTCTAAAGAACACTTTCTCATACTTAACTCATTTTTGAAAAAAGTGGAATAGAAGAGTTTTGAAATTATACCCCTCCTTTACACATACTAGTTCAATTGATAATGCAAATGGAAAAGATACAGAAGAAGAGAAATATGTACTTTTTACCGCTATGAGAACACCTCCACCTAAATCCTTTGCATTACCAACATGATGATCGTTTCTGTAAACATCGAACTCTTGACTGAAAAGTTCTGTGTCGGAAAAGCTTGAATTAAGCCAAGTTTCTGTCAAAACGAATACGCCATGTGGAAATGATTGGGAGTTAAGGAAAATGTCAGCAGTCTTGCTACGAAGTCCCCTTACGTTTTGGTAGAAGAGCGCAAGCCTGTTAAGTTTTTTGACTTGGTTTTCAAAGAAACACCTTGTTTTTGACTTTGTGTAAATTCTTTGACTAAAGTCTCTGCGGGCCATATATTTGTGTTGCAAATAGAATCGAAGAACGTGGGATTCGTTATTAATTTAAAAGAAGAAACAAAGCTATTTGGTTTACTGATCTTAGTACACCTAATGGAAGAGCTGCAAGGTATGCTCTTGGTAGACACTAAGTGCGAAGTTATATCTTCTGGCGTTGTAACTGGGTCCGACGAGATATACAAATTATTTTTGGTTTCGAGACAGCTTTGATAGGGATGGAGTTATTTATTATAGTTCCTGTAACGGAGTCGCTATTAGAAGCTAAATTTGAGTCAACAATTTGAGGTATATGGGGGGTTCCGGTGGGATCTGTAGGTATTGGGGTGATGTTGACATTTGTTCTTTTTGATGGTGTTTACTGAAAAAACGATACTTTTTATATTTTCAAGGCTTTTTATTTACCGATGCGTTCAAGGTGGAGGTCAATCTGCAATTAACTTTATATATTCTTTCTCTTAAGGAGATTACAATTGACTTTCAGAAATAACTGTTAGACTAAGAGTTTTACAAAAGAAAAGCTATCGTATGATTTATATATTTATATAAATGGTAGATCGCATGATTTATTTATACGGTTATTTTAAATTACATACAACATTCGGCACTCCGCCCACCTTAAGAAACTCTTTTTTAATTACATACAAATAATGAGATCTTCATGAAATGTAATTTAATAGAATTATTTATCAAAAACAAAGGATTAATTAAAAAATCAATTCAACATTAGTCATAAATAAGGATATAGATATTACATAATTTAAGTTTCGGTTAACATTTATACTTTGTGGTAATACAAGCCAATAGATAAATTCTTGTGATCTTGATCATGTTAATCGTCGTTTGGTAGAAGTAATGCAAGTTTAGTGATGTCACGTCTCATTACACCAGATTTTGTTGTATCTCAACAACTCGAATAAGGCCACCTGCACCAGGAAAAAGATTTATGACTCGACCCATTAGCCATTTGCTTGGTGGAAGATTGTTCTCCAGAACCAAGACTAAATCGTTGAGCTCCATGTTCCGTTTCTTCAAGTTCCATTTCGTTCTTTGTTGTAGTTGCTGAAGGTATTCACGTTGCCACCTTCGCCAAAACTCTTGTTGAAGACGTTGTGTGTACTGCCAACGAGAAAGGGTATTTATCTTCGCATCGCACAGATTCTGCTCAGGTAATGTCGTTGTTGGATCACCTGTAAGAAGAAAATTTGGAGTTAATGGTTCTAAACTATATTTGTCGTCTATAAAAGCAGTTAATGGACGAGAATTTAGACACATCTCTATTTGACAAAGAAGAGTGCTAAGTTCTTCGAACGTTAGCGATGTCTGCCCCTTAACTCGACGCAGGTGAATCTTAGTCGACTTATCCCCAGCCTCCCAGATACCTCCGAAATGAAGCGCATGTGGAGGTATAAACTCCCAAGAAATTTCCTCTTCAGCTACATAATTGTAGATATCGCCTTAAGTTCCCGAGATGCGCCAACAAAATTTGACCCATTGTCACTCAAAATTCTTTTAACAGTTCCTCGCCTTGACAAAAACCTTTTTAAAGCCGCAATCGCAGCATCCGATGTTAGATCCGAGACGAGTTCCAAATGAATTGCTCGCGTTGACAAGCAGATGAAAAGAGCCACATAACATTTTTGATGCTTTGCTCCACGACCTTTAGATGTTTGTATGGTTAAAGGCCCCGCATAATCCACCCCTGTGTTCGTAAACGGCTTACACATTTCTAGTCGAACCTTTGGCAAATTACCTATTTGTCGTTCTAACGGCCGAGCCGCATACCGCTGACACTTAACACACCCTCGAATGTATTTGCTAACTTTTCCCTTTAGATGCAAGATCCAATAATTTTGCCTTATAACTCCTAGCATGAGATGGGGTCCACCGTGTGATGATGATGATAAAAATCAAGAATAAGAGTTGTTAAATGTGATTCCTTAGGCAAAATTGGTGGATGTTTTTGTTGAAACCCAAACTGTCCCTTCGGAATTCGACCTCCAACCCTAAGTAAACCATCATTTCCAATAAATGGATCCAAAGATTTCAGATTGCTATCCCTACGTATCGGTTTTGAAACTTTAAGTCGATTCAATTCCATTGAAAATGCTGCATTTTGGGTTTCCCTTATCCAAAAACATAGCTCAGCTTCTAGCTCATTTGTTGAAGGTGGTCCAAATTCCCTTTTTCCCTTATCTTCTCCCTTTAGTTTTGCATTGTGAATAAATCTTCGACACCAAGCCATTATCCGTTTAAGCCTTGTAAGTGAAGAAAAACGAAGAAGAATTGCATTCTCAGGCCGTGCTTCTGTAGTTGCTAAAGAAAGTGTGATGTTCCTTTTCTCAAGATCAGTTTCTGGATTTTTCAAAATGAATTTGTTGTGAATAGCATCCATGTCCCGTAAGAATGCAGGTCCTTGCCACCACGAGTCAAATGAGGGCAATAGGTTTGGTTGAAGTCCTCTCGATGCACAATCCGCAGGGTTGAGCTTAGAAGAGACATGCCTCTATTGACTTTTAGGAACCAATTCCAAAATCTCTGATATCCTATTTCCCACAAAGGTTGTCCACTTACAAGGATGTTGAGAAAGCCATGCCAAAACCACTTGGGATTCTGTCCATGCATAGCATTCCACATCACCCAAACCCATACCTTTCTTCACAGATGCAATCAGCTTGGCCAAGAGGTGGGTCCCGCAAAGTTCCAATTTGGGTATACTAATACGATTAACCGGTGCAACCTTGGTTTTTGATGCAAGTAAGGATACAAAACATTTACTCTTGGAGTGAATAGATGTATAGATGCAAGCCGCATACGCACGCTTCCTTTTCAATTTGTATCCATCGAGGAATAGAAATGTTTTCCAGGCATCCTAGATTTTTCCGTATAGTTAACCATTTCTGCATCAGTGAAGGTGGAAGCTGATCATCCCAAGAAACCCCAGCTATCCACAAATCTTGAATTAAAACTTTCGCCATAATTATTAATTATCACCCATCCAAATGGATCAAAAATCATTGAAATCTCAGAGAGAACAACCCTTTTAGTAGCTATTTTCTGTTCTTCTAATGTGACTCTAAAGAAGAAAAAATCTCCAGACGGATTCCAGTACAGACCAAGAGTTTTTACTGCCATATCTTCAGAAAGGCTTAAGGCTGACATTTCTAAACTATCTTCTGGAATATGCTGAAAAAACTCAGAACAGTTAGATGCCCACTTTCTTAAATCGAATCCTCCCCTTGCCAATAAGTTGCATAAATCTGTTTTCACACCTAATGCCTCCTCGATCGTATAACTCCCTCCCATAAAATCGTCTACATAAAAATTGTTCAAAAGATTTGCTGCCCCAACTGGATGCCTTCCCTGTTCATCTATGGTTAGTTGTTTCAAAGTCCTTATGGCTATGAATGGAGCGCAAGTAGTGCCATATGTTACTGTTTGAAGATTGTATTCTTTTACTGGCTCACCTTCGTTTTGTCTCCACAGAATCCTTTGGAAATGTGCATCTTCAGGATGTACTACCACCTGTCGATACATTTTTGCAATGTCTGCCGTGTAGGCGATTCGATGCACTCGAAACCGACCCAGAATATCAACAAGATCTGATTGTATTTTAGGTCTATTTAGAAGAAGACTATTGAGAGACTGTCCAGATGTGCTTACAGCAGAGGAATCAAATACCACTCTGAGTTTGGTAGTTGAGCTATCTAACTTAAATACAGCGTGATGTGGCATGTAAAATGATTTTTCCTGAGTGGTTTCCATGTCCCTCTCACTTACTTCTACCATATGGCCTAACGATAAATACTCTTCCACAAATTTCGAATACTCTGCCTTAAGCGTGCTGTTGTTTTGAATCGCCTTTCCAAAATATCAAATCTGCGACCTGCCATAATTTTAGAATTCCCTAACATCCCAGTTGATTTCTTGAACGGCAACCTAACCATGTAACGACCATTTGGTAGACGGATGTGAGTTGCAACAAAATGATTCTCACAACTCTGTTACTCCTCTGAATACAGATTCTTATCCCTTATGCTTTCAACTTCCCAAAATTGCCTGAGAGTCTTATCAACGTCTAAGCAAGATGTCAAAGTAATGTTAGGTTCCCTTGTTTGATTCTCTTGATGAAAGTGTGCTTTACCCGAAATAACCCAGCCAAAGATGGTTTCCAGTGCAATGGACGATTTACTTTTTGATTCCATTTTTTGTTTGCCCAAGATTTTAAAGAAAACATCGCAACCAAGCAATGTGTCGATCCGTCCCGGTGCCTCGAATGAAGGATCAGCTAGTGCAAGACCTTGAATCATATGTCTACAGTCATCTTCAATTTCAATCGATGACAAACTTGATGTGATTTCACTTAAAACATAAGCTGGTACCAATAGTTGTTCATTGTGTACACGCGATTTAATTTGTAGATTCACACCTCCCTTGGCAAAGTTTGAAAGCCCTTCACCCACTAAATTGATTGCAATGCGTGCGTTTGATCGAGGCAGATTCAACCTCTGAGCACATGCCTCACTAATCAAAGAAACTTGAGACCCTGAGTCCAATAACACTCTACACAATTGCCAGCAGCCAGAAGAATCCGTAACAAAAACAATTGCAGTTGGTAAAATAGAAGCAAACGATGAACATTTATGTATTGTTGAAAGCGAATTCACACCCTCAGTTTTAGATGAAACTGACCCTTGACTATCAGATATTTTTTTGGTTGGATAGACTGAACTCCATGGATTCGCACCAACTGAACCACCAGTTCGCACCAAATTGCCAACATACTTGGCAACAATATGAGTGACAAACCTTGCTTAAGTGACCCATTTTCAAACAGTTTAAACATACATTTTTATCTCTTACAAAATCCCTTTTACCTTTCACGCTAAGTTTTCCAAACCCTGGGCACTTCTCTACCTGATGATTTTCTTGACAAAAAACGCAAGCCAAAGAAGAAGAAACTGCAGCACATCTTGCTTTGTTAAGTGGAGTAATTGCAATGAAGGTTTTTGAGCACGTGGTACAATCGTACACACTTCATAAATTCTCCTATCAATAAATTCAAGAAGCTCTTTGAACGTTGGCCTCTTCTTTTGAGCACTTTCACGCCTCCATAGTTGTTGAGAAGATTTGTCTAACTTTGATGAGACCACAAACACCATCCAACAGTCCCAATAATCTGTTGGAATTTTCATGGCTTTCAAAGCCCCTATAGAATCACTAACAGATGACTTTAAAACCCTAAGTCCATCCTCCGTCACATGATTTAATGCCGGTTGATCCATTATTGTTTTCGAGTGTTCCTCAACAATAAGATTTTCCTTGCTATATGTTGCTAATAACTGTTCATATGCTGGTATGTAATTTACTTCCGTAATATTAAAACTGTTAATTACTGTTGCTGCATCATGAGACAGCGAAGTCTTCAAATAATAGAACTTTTGTGTACTACTTAACTTCGGGTTATTATGAATAAGTGATACATACAATATCATGAAAACTAGGCCAATTCTTAAATTTTCCATCGAAAGTTTGCAATTTAATCGGAGTAAGCTTGATTTCCGAATGGGGATATGTCATTGCAGAAGCTACCGAATCCTGCGCAGGAGTTTGAATAGACACCTGTTCACCCTCTTGAGGTGGCGGGGGAAGCGTACCAGATTGCAACATAGTCAGCTGCTCTGTACCAATTTGAGAAGCAGAAGGCTGTATGGAGCGTGAAACTAGCTCCCCAAGTGCAGTTTGATGTTCCAAAAGAACCTCTAGCGCGGAGTTAATTTTATCAATCGAAGTTTCTTGAGCATCATTATTTAAATTTGTCTCTTGTTGAACAGTTAATCCCTTTAACAAAAACCTTCCCGTAGCCCTAGCTTGAAAATACTTTTCCTCTATGTCCATCCTTTGACCCTCGCTTTCTGCTTTGAGTTCATCGTCATCAGTGATTAACCCTTCTATCCAAAACTGAACGTCATTGAATTCATTAAAGTGATCTGACAATTTTTCTAACCTCTCTTCAATAAGCTCTTTAAAACATGCATCATCCCCAGGCGCATCGTTTATAAAATTGCAACCCCGTGTAAGTTTCCCTTTAATTGTAGCACTTTTTCGTTTCAATTCTTCCAACGACATTGTTATGTATTTATATGATAATATAATATAAAATGGAAATTTAAAATAGGTATATTGTTTTTTACCTGATTAACAGAATACTTAACAATTTTCCCTGAACGACAGGATTTATCCAACAACCAATGTCCAAAAACAGCAGCCACAGCACAGCAGCAGAAGCAGCAGTACAAGCGCGTTCACCGGCAATATACAAATTAATAGAGACTATACAAGTTAACAACAAACAAGCTAAAACCAACAAAAAGCTGAATCGACAATACTTCCGTTCCCGTGGGAACATTATTGGGTAAGCAGCGAACACGAGCGCTGCATTTGCTGACACAGCGTCTGGAAAGAAAACACGCCAGTTGCTGATATGCTGCAGTAGCAGGTTAGAATAAGTTATGTTAAGTTTAGTTTCAAAATTGTCAATCAGTCTTAAGCAAATAGTGACCAAATAAAGATGTTTTTTTTTATAACCTTCTAATAATAAATAATTTAATTGGCGCCCAACGTGCTTTAAAGTTCATAAATATAAGTCGTCCTCAAGCAGCACGCCGCGAGTGTAACTAACAAAAGCAACCCAAATTATTTTAAAGTTTATAAACATAAGTCGTCCTCAAGCAGCACGCCGTGAATATAACTAAGAAAAAATACAACCCAAAGTGTTCTAAAACTCATAAAAGTCGTCCTTAAGCAGCACGCCACGAGTGTAATTTAGAATCAAAAATCCAACTAATTGTGACTCAAGAAAGTAAAATAAGTGCAGTTAATCACGCTTGGATCGATCGATAAAGCGAACAACGAGGGAGTGCGAAAAGGGTACCGCAGTAGGAAGCGAAAAGGACATCTACCCTCTCGCCAGCGTTGGAACATGAACTCACTTACCACAATTATTATTCTGTAAGAAAATTATTAAAGTTAAAATTAAAAAAAAAAAAAAGTGATAAATATTTAAGTTAAATATTATTTTTATACAAGTTATTCAACAAGTAACTATTTAAACCTAAAATAATTACAAAAGTTTTTTTTCTCTCATAATAATTTTTTGTTTTCTCTCTTGTTAATCTAATTTGAATTATTAGACCATATATTTTAGTTCATAAACTTAAATCAAAATATTTAAAAAAAATAAAATTTAATATCCCATTTTAATAAATATTTTCCAAAATTCCTAAAACTACGAAAGAAAGTAAATTTAAGAAAAGAAACATGCAGGAAAACGCAGTTTCTAACCCTCTCCCAAACATCCAACTCCCAAATTTTAACCTACCCCCTCCCAACCCAAACGCATCCACTTCAAACCAAGGTGCATCAATGGCCACACCAGAATTAGAAGAACTTATCACAAATATTGTTTCAAAAGTAATGGGTCCAATCGATATAAATCCACACGCGAACTTTTATAAAGGCAATGAGCAAGGTATTGATGTTCAATTTTCCGGGAACTTAACCGATCTCGATAAAGTACCTGATGTGGTACGTACTCTAAGGGATTTCTCAGGAAACCCTGGCGAGTATAGCTCTTGGCGAAAGAGCGTTGAGAGGATTCTCAACATCTACAAACACCTTAAAGGCACGCCCAAATATTTCGGTATTCTTAATACCATAAGAAATAATATTGTTGGCAATGCAGATGCAGTGTTAGAATCTTATAACACACCCTTAAACTGGGAATGCATGTCTAAATGCCTAACTACTCACTATGCCGACAAACGTGATCTAGGTACACTTGAGTACCAGATGACAACCTTTACACAGAGTAACAACAGTGTCGAAGAATACTATCAAGTAGTTTACACACATTTGTCATTAATACTTAACAAAATCTCTAGTATGAACATCTCTACAGATGCCATGCATCTGCTAACAGAAACCTATAGAGACAAAGCTCTGGACACCTTCATAAGAGGTCTTAGAGGTGACCTTCCGAGACTTTTAGTTATTAGAGAACCTGTAGACCTTCCACAAGCTTTGTATTTATGTCAAAAACTTGAGAACCAAAGCTTCCGCTCACAGCATGCTAACATCCCTACCGGTCATAACAAAAAAGCAATCCATGATTTGCCACCTCGCAAACCAGTTCATACCCCCCAACAGCAACAATTTTTCCCAAATCTGGTACATTTTCCACAACACCCCCAACAACGGTCTCATTATCCGCAATATTCACAAAACCCTCAATATCGACAGCAATTTCAACAACGTTACCAATACCCTCAACAAAATCCTTCTCAACAGTACGTCCCACCACGACCAACTGCCCCAAAACCTTTTCCTACACCAGTGCCAATGGATATTGACCAAAGCATACAGTCAAAAGGGGTCAATTATATAAATAAACCGAAACCTCACAACCCATTCTTCGGTAAAAGACCGAATAAGCAAAACACTCCATCCCCATCCATGCAAGCACAACCACCTTTAATGCAAAGAAATGTCCATGTCTCAACGACACCAAACTTTGAGCAAGCTGATGAACAAATTAACATTGCTTCAAATAATATTCAGCCATATGACTACCCTTACCAATCTGACGTCAATGCTTACAATTCACTTTTAAATTCAACGAATACAATGCATATTGGAGACGAATCATTAGAAGATCATATTGCAAATCAAAATGACTACGATCAACAACTTAACGATTTTGCAGATATTCATTTTTTAGGTTAACAAGCTCGTCCTTGCCATACTTTGAATGTAAGACGAGCGACGGCAAAATCTTAAAATTCTTAGTCGACACAGGGTCGAACAAAACCTATATTCAGCCCAGCTTAGTAAAGAATCCAACTATCAATAAACAAAACTTTTTTGCAAATTCGATGAAATAAGCCAACATAATATGATAAATCTTTTCGGTAGCAATACCATACAAATACAATTTTTTATTCTTCCCACACTTAAGTCCTTCCACGGAATTCTAGGCAATGACAGCCTTAAAGACTTGTCAGCTGTCATTTTTACAAAAGAAAGTTATATGCTCATTAAAAATAAATTAAAAATCCGACTCAAACAGCAAATTTCTGATTCAATAAACTCCGTCACCATTAGAGGCAGTCACATTTCACAAGAACAAAAAACAGAACTTCATAACCTTACGGAATCATACTCTAATTTATTCGCTGAAGCTGATGAAAAATTAACCTACACCACGACGGTGAAAGGTAGAATGAGAACATCGAATGACGAACCAGTCTATACAAGATCATATCCATATCCCATGTCTTTAAAAGATGAAGTAGAAAAGCAGATAAACCAACTTCTACAAGATGGTATCATCATACCTTCGCGGTCCCCTTACAACTCACCAATATGGGTCGTACCCAAGAAAATTGATGCATCTGGTGAAAAGAAATACCGACTTGTTATCGATTATAGGAAACTTAATACATTTACCATACCCGATCGTTACCCGATACCGTAAATAAACGATGTCCTTGCCCAACTCGGACAAAATAAATTTTTCTCGATACTCGACCTAAAAAGCGGATTTCACCAAATTAAACTTCACGAAAATGACATTGAAAAAACGGCCTTCTCGATCAATAATGGAAAATATAAATTCGTCAGACTTCCATTTGGATTGAAAAATGCTCCGTCAATTTTTCAAAGAGCATTAGACGACATTCTTCGGGAGTTTTTAAAAAACTCATAATATCTTCTGAAGGAATTTAAACAAATCCCAAGAAGATAAAAACAATAGCCCAATTTCCGTGTCCAAAGACACTAAAGGACCTACGATCATTCTTAGGCCTATCAGGGTTTTATCGACGATTCATCAAGGACTACGCCAAGCTAGCGAAACCCCTGACAGTCCTCTTCAGAGGGGAAGATGGACGCACGTCCAAACAATCCTCTAACAAAAAAATAATAAACTTCGATAACGAAGCTCTTGAAGCATTTCAAAAACTAAAAAATTCTCTCATCTCCGAAGATGTAATTCTCAAATTCCATGACTTCAAAAAAGAGTTCCACCTTACAACGGATGCATCTAACTACGCGATAGGTGCAGTACTTGAACAAGACGGCAAGCCTATAACGCTCATCTCAAGAACTCTATCAAAATCAGAAGAAAACCTAGCAACAAATGAGAATACTCTCAGAAATTATCTTTACGGATCAGCCACAGTTAAAATTTTCACTGACCATCAACCCTTGACTCATAGAGAAATATATCTACCAAGAGAACCGACTTATGGGGTTCGCTCTCTTTCGACCTACAAACTAAATTGAGCACATTTTTCCCATTAGCATAAGCACGTGTTAGTTGTCCCGTGCATTTCTTATGGGAAAATCCAGATTCTTTGTAGTTGTTATGGGCTTTTGGGGCTCAGTATGCATAGTTAGGGGGAAAACAATGTGAGGTGAACTCAGCCGTTCAAAAAAGAGATCCGTTGAATTCAAAAATTGAAAAATTGTTGCAATATTTTAAGGAAAATGAATTTTGCAACTTCTTTTTAGTGAAAACTGTGCTAAAAATAGTATTTGACTGCTTTTGGCACACAAATTCTGTGATTTTTATGAAAAGTTTCGCTAAAAACAAAAAAAATCATGCAGAAAGTATTGGCGCACCATAGAACTGCAATGCGAACGTGGCCTAGTTTGAGTTTAACCCAGTTTTGACAGATTAACAGCGAGGTGAGTATTTTGATAATTCTACGAAAATGAAAACAAAACAAAATCCATTCCCAGTAATGCAAAATAATGAAGGTAAAACAATTTAAATACAAAATATTAATTAATTTTAATAAAAATCTATATATTTAAAAATGAATTGCTGTTCGTTAGTCTCACTAAAACTCGAGAACGGCTGAACGGATTTATCTTATCTTAGTCTTGAAATGTTCGTGGAGGTCTAGGGAAGGTTTAAAAGGCGAGAAAAAATCGAATAATTTCCGGGAAAACCCTAAAAACAGCCCTTTTCTATTTCCCATACAAACGTTTTCTAGAGTCAATTTGAACTTTATTGCTATTCAATAAAGTTCATATTAAATTATAATCACTCACTGTTGTCTAAGCAATTTAGGTGTGTTCCTAACGTCAAAGAGCCAATTTGCAATTTATTACCACTGCATAAAGTTCAAATTCAATCATATCTATGAAAATAGTCTTGCGATTGTTGTTGGTGAATGTTCGTGGTCCGACATCGTTCAAACAACTGAGAACAGTTAATGGACAGCTGTGTGCGACTTACCGTGAGGCATGCCAACTATTACATTTACTTGAGAACGATTCGCACTGGGATGATACGCTCAAGGATTCCGTAATATCTTCATCGCCGCATCAAATTCGTACATTGTTTGCGATTATCATATCGACATTTTTCCCCTCGAATCCAAAAGATTTGTGGGTTAAGTATAGAGAAGACATGTCTGAGGATGTTTTGCATCATGTTCGCCGTGAAACTTCACTACAAATTACTGAAGAAATTTACAATGAGACATTGATCATGATAGAAGATTGATAGCAAATAAAGTATTGTCGTGTTTGGCAAGGACAGCATCCAACCGTCATATGCACGATGCATTAAACCACGAGTTGCAAAGGGAACAACAGTACGACATTGAAGCATTGTCGGCCAATGCTTCAATGTCGTACAAATGTTCCACAATTAAATCAACAACAAAGAATTGCGTACGACACTTTAATAGAAGCTGTGAACAGTGGGAATTTATTTCCTTGATGCTCCCGGAGGAACCGGAAAAACGTTCTTAATTTCATTGCTTTTGGCAAGGATCAGATCGCGAAATGATCTAGTGTTGGTTTCATCTGGAATAGCTGCGACTCTACTAGAAGGCGGACGAATTGCGCATTCTGCCTTGATATTATAATTAAACATGCAAATCACCGAAACACCAATTTGCAACATCGCCAAAAATAGCGCAATGACCAAGATCCTACAGGTATAAGAGGTCACTGGAGGCGCTGGGCAGAACATTGAAAGATCTTCGTGACAACCAAAATATTTTTGGTGGGGCCATGATTCTGTTGTCAGGTGATTTTCGTCAGACTCTTCCAGTTATTCCCCGATCAACTGTTGCTGATGAAATAAATGCATGCCTAAAATCATCGAATTTGTGGCAGTACGTAAAGACACTCCAATTAACAACTAACATGTGAGTATTTTTGCCACATGATGAAACTGCAAATTTGTTTGCGAAGCAGTTGTTAGATATTGGAAATAATAAAGTTGCAATGGACACCTCGACCGAATTCATCACATTACCCACAGATTTCTGTCACATCACAGATTCAAAAAAGGAGCTTATTCAGCGTGTTTTCCCAGATATAGCGCAAAAGTGGACAATTATACGTCGCGTGTTCGCGCGTCGGAAAACCGTCTTCTTTGTTTATTTATATTTACGCACCACAAAACAAAACAAAAAATATAGTTTATGAGAAAGCTTTAAATTGATTAACAAACTGTATCATAACAGTGTGTGTCTATTAATAAAAAATTAAACCTTATAAATACCCAGTATTTCAGGAAAACTCTATTTTTTAAGTAAGCAACATGATGTGTCGAAAATAATAATAAAAATTCATGCTTCATTAAAAAAATGCTTTTTTATTCAATACGTTCTGTTTGTTTTGAAATTAATTTATACAAAAGTTTAGGCCTTTTATTTATCGATTGAGGCAGTACGAAGTCTGCCGGGTCAGCTAGTATATAATAAATTTGCACTTAATGTAATCCTCAGATAAAGAAGAAACCAAGGAGGATGTTTCAACAGAAAAAGTGGAATCCCCCGAGAAGGAAGCCACCAACGCCAACATATTTATTCTGGAGCGAAAAATTATCAGCCACGAAGAGGTACAAATTCAAGGTATGTAAGTGTGTTCGTCACATTAATTTTAAACTCAAATTGTATGAATATTATTTTGTTTTTTTAGTTAAAATTACACTTGTCACCAAGATTTAGTTCCTGGCAATAAATTCGCTGTATTCTGATGGGTTCTTATGTCCTCCGACTCGACTGTGGAAATAAGAAGATCCCATTACACCGAAGCGATCGATATTGCCGAAGACTGGAAAGCTTCGCGATAAAATCGGTGTGACATGCTGTATTTGTCGAGAAGGATACACATGTCGAAAATGTGGCTATGAAGTTGAGTAATCGCTTTATTTGTTGACACCTTCCCTGGTTGGAAGTGAGTTTAAGTTAGAAAATTAATTTATTATACATATTGACATTTTTATATCGTTTCAAGTCGAAAATTCTTGGAATCTCTTCATAAGAACGCAAAATATGAACAACTAACGTCTGTGTGTTTTGTTGGTATGATGCTAACAATTTTCGTACGAAATTTTTTTCGTCCAAGTGTTGTCCTTTATAGCACCCAGAGTGTTGGCACAGGAAAGATTTCATTTGGAAATAAAGGAGGCGTTGCTGTTAGTGTAACATTTAATGATGCTACCTTATGTCACAGATAATAATTTTATACAGATGTCTCACCCTTATGGCGAGAAATGATATATGAAACTGAAATCAACCAAAAAAAAGAGCTTTTTCAAAAAGCTTTAACTCGTCTTCTTTCCTATGAATGAAAACTAAGGCAAAGAAAAAACTGAAATCATTTTTGTATGTTCTTTTCCTCTCATAATCCTAATGCACAGGCACACATAATACACCATGATCATTCTTCACAAATGAAAACAAAACTCGTTTTATTTTGGTTTTTTGTGGTGTGGTGTGGTTGGTGGTGATGCGTTGAAAACAAATGCAGGAGAGTTGATCGCTTGTCGACGACGAGAAAAAAAAATATTTACAGTTGTCTTTGGAAATAGAAACAAAGCAAGGACAAGGTTGTCTTTATAGCTCGAGTTCGT
Source organism: Eupeodes luniger (assembly GCA_951509635.1). Taxonomy (NCBI): domain Eukaryota; kingdom Metazoa; phylum Arthropoda; class Insecta; order Diptera; family Syrphidae; genus Eupeodes; species Eupeodes luniger. The sequence goes on along the minus strand of OX608073.1, from coordinate 205,968,264 downwards.
ATAATCGGATATGTAAATGCTAGCTGCGTGCATTCCATTGGATTTTTTTTTTTTAATTCATCTTTTTCTTCAATTTTCTAAAATCTCCACGAATACATTTTTCAGTTTTATATCTTTTTAAACGTAATGAAGTGTTGTTGACTGGTGTCAATTGGATGATGAGGTACCCATGTACAATGCACATGTATATACCTCATTGTACATAATGAGTCAACAATTAAAATAATATTTTTTTTTCTAGTTTGCAAAGAACTGATCTTATTTTTTTATTATTTAAAAGATAACTTCTGTAAAAAAATTTCTATTTCCGGTCCCATCGTTAATATTTTCTTTATTCATAGTTTTCGGTCACAACCAATGTGGTTGTTGTTGCTTTTCTAAAAAATATCATTGACCTGTATCGGAACAAACGTATGTTTGTTCTTGCACATTTGTTGTGCTCGGTACTTGTTCGCGGTAACGTACGTTATTTGTTGTTGCATTTTATCACCCCCATCGAAATACATAAAACCATTGAATAATTACAAATAGAAGGGACACCGGGCAAATCCTGCTCTAGATGGCGACACTTATTTCTCAAATGCTCATAAGTCGCTAGTATCGCACGGCGAGTTATTGTATCTCAGTCTATCAAATACAACACCCAATTTTTCAGATTTGGTCCTTATGGGAAATTTACTCACAATTTGTTGTCGAGAAAGATAACGGAATATTGTTATTTAGAATAAAAAACAACAATAACAACTGTGTAGGTACATAATGTCTGTAAAAGTGTGGCATTCAAGGCCAAATCACGTTCGCTGCAGAAAGTGTATTTTGAAGGTTTGTTTTTCTTCTTTAAATTTCGTTCTCATTCATAAAACGAAAATGATTTTGGTGCTTTTCGGTGCATTCGACATGATGATGTTTTGTGAGTTTTTCTTCAATTTCGTTATTAGTTTGATATGGGTTGGGTTAGGTTTATTTTTAAATTTCTTTTTTGTTCTGAAAATAGGGACAGTGGACGAATCATACTTTACTACAAAGTATAGGTACATTGCCAATGTACATACATAAGCATAGGTAGATATATTGTTTAGGCTAATGTTAGGTAGGTACCTAATTAGTAATTACTTATAGGTATGTATGTATGTAGGTAGGTATTCATATGCACAAATGGAGGTTAGTAGGTTAATGTGAATATAGGTACATATATGTATATATATACATATATGTATAGTATAACATAATTTGGGGGCGTACCTACCTCTTAGATTTTTGAACTATTTTAGTACCGAGTATATTTTTGGCAGATTTCTTTGCTTTAAACAAAACTGTCGGCTGAAGAAAAAAAGATACCTATAATCAAAGTGGAGTAAAAAAGGATTCTTAAAGCCTTCTGTTAAGATTTACCAGTGCACTGCGCGTACACAAATAACATACAATTTCTACTCGAGTTGTTGAATTCTTTTATATAGGTACATTTTGTGGTAGGTATACATACATATGTAGCTTTAAGAATTATTTTCTTACTTTGTTTTTGCTTTTACGTATTTTTTTTTTTTGAGATATTGTTTTGCTTTAGGTTGCCGGTGGCATGGAAGTAGTTTCGACGTTTAGCAGTTTTTGTAGTCGCTTTAATTTTAACTTCACATAGGAAGTTATTGGTCCGATTTGTCGAATTGAAAAATTTGACATTTCTCGACGTTTCAAGATCCCTAGAGTCGAAATAAAAGATTTTTAGAGAGATGTCTGTGCGTGCGTGTGTACGTACTATGTTCGTATGTCCGTACCATCACTAAGTTTTTTTTGTCGACCATACCTCAAGAAGCAGTAGAGATATCGACTTCAAATAAATTTTGTTATACAGACAAAAATACAGAGAAGATGTAGAAAGGACTCTAAACAAAATCGGGTGGGTGTTTTTTTTACCATAGCAATTTAAAAAAAAATTAAAATGTTGTTAACCCAAAATATTTCACGAAACAATAACGCTAGATGCTTAAATTGAATTTTATATTGTAACGTGATACCAAACAAGTATATTTTTGAAAAAAATCTGGTTAACGGTTTTTTATAAATCAAAAAAACTGTAAACAAATATTTGTCACCTCGAATATTTTACGAAAAAAAATGATTTTATCTCCAAAATAATTTTTTACAAAGAAGAATAACGTTTTTGACATCTGGTAAAATTTTGAAAAAAAATGACCATAAGTTCGGAAAAATTGATTTTCGACTGTGAAATCAATTTTTTTCATTATATGCAAAATATTGTTGTAATTTTTTTAATTTTTAGAAATAATTCAACTGACAACTTTTTTAACAAAACACGAAAACCTACAAATATTTTAAGCAAGACAAATCGGCAGACGGGATGGGATGTTATCAGTGTGGGTCGCATCCCAGCCTCTTTTTATAATAATGTGTTGCGCCAACAACAACAACATAAGGTACATATATATTATGGTGTTATATTATGTTATATTTAAAACATACAGTTTTGAGTTTTTTCTTGAGTTAGGTAAGTAATGTACTAACATACCTATACCTAAGGTATCTTGTTGAACCTCCGCCGATTTACGTTGTTTATCAATGTTTTGATTAACTTCAAATACTTTGTAGGTAAAGCAGACGTTTTTAAGTAATTTTTGTTTTGCTTGAAAAAAACTGTAAATTGAACAAACCACATCAAATTATAGTTGCAACACTTTACCAAAACTCTTAAATAAAATAAAAACAGCGTTAAAAAGATAATGTACATGAATATATTATTAATAAGATCAGATAGGTATACTGGTACATACATATGTACATTACAATGAAAAAACACTTCCTTTAAAATTTAACCTCGATCGAGTTAAATTGAGTATGAAACTAAGATTGAAACTAAATGATCAAGACCAAGCTATACGTTATGAAAAACTGCTGCTAGACAATTTTGATCGATATAAGATTTTTGTTGTTCATCATTTAATTTTAACATAAGTTTCATAATTAAGTGCTGTTGTGGTTGAATTCTGAGAAAAGTGTACTTTTGAAGCACTCTTCTACAAAACATTGCACAGTAGTTTTTACATGACTTACGAATTCTCTTGTGGGAATTGACAAGCCTCCATTAACCTTATTTTCGAATTGACGAAATTTTATTAAATGTTCCCTTGTTTCATACTTATTTTGACACAAGGACACTCTATATATGGAGTGTCTTTGTTTTGACATTTGCTTTTGTCCATAAACAATTTGCATAAATCAGTCATTTTTCTTTACCACAGATTTTGCAATATATCCTACAAAATACCTTATGTTAAGGACATTTTATTGTCATTTTCATTTATTTCATATTATTTTCAACGTCTCCTTAACAAAATTAAGAAAAAAGAGGCTGGGATGCGAACCACACTGATAACTTCCCATCCTGTCTGTCGATTTGTCTTGCTTAAAAGTTTGTCTATATGTATCAATTTTTACCAAATTTGCGTACTATTTTTGTAGATTTTATTTTTTTATGGAAAAACGGACTGCTGGATTTTTATAAAAAATTACTGAAGTAAGTTTGAAGCCAATATTTGTAATTTTTGAAAAGCTATTTGAGTCGAAAGTAAATTTTTATCAAGTTTTAGTATTGTTTTTTTTTAGGTTTTTAATTTTTTGTAAGAAAACTGTCAATTCGATTTTTTTCAAAATTTTACTGAATGTTGACAGCAACATTTTTTGAAAGATAAAAGTAGTTTAAAGCCAATATCTCAAAGTTTTGAAAAGATATTTGAGTCGAAAATCAATTTTTACCACCTTTTATAAATTTTTGTTTAGGTTTTTATTTTTTGTAAAAAAAACTGTCAATTCGATTTTTCTCAAAATTTTATCAGATGTCAAAAACATTATTCTTCGTTGCAGAAAATTGTTTTGGAGATAAAATAATATTTTAGTCGTAAAATTTTCGAGGTGACAAATTTTTTTTTCAGTTTTTTTGATTTATAAAAAAAACTGTTAATTGGATTTTTTTCTAAAAATATACTTGTTTTGTATCACGTTACAATATATAATTTAAAATTTAATTCAAGTCTCTAGCGTCATTGGTTCATGAGATATTTAGGTTTAACCAAAATTTTCACCTTTTTTTTAACTGCTATGGTAAAAAAACCACCCACGCAATTTTCTTGAGAGCCCTTTCTGCATCTTTCTGCCTTATTATCTGTATAACAAAATTTATTTGAAGTCGATATCTCTTCTGGTTCTTGAGCTATGGACGACGAAAAAAACGTCGCGAACGTACGGACATACGGACGTACGTCGTACGGACATACGGACGTACGGACGTACGAACGTACGTACACACGCACGCACAGCCATCTTTCTAAAAATCTTTTATTTCGACTCTAGGGACCTTGAAACGTCGAGAAATGTCAAAATTTTCAATTTGACAAATCGGACCCATTACAATAACTTCCTATGGGAAGTTAAAAATAATTTATTTGATTTAAGTTAGACATTGCAAATTGTAAAAAAAGTTTCAAGAAATACTAATGCATTAGTATTTATGTGCATATATAAGTACTATGTACTAAATAAATTATATGTGTTTCAGTTTATTTAAAAACCTTCAAATGGCTTTACCTACTGAAGAAATTTATTTTTTGAGTTAATATAGGTACAACATGCACTTGGCCATATCGTATTAACATTCACAAAACTATGTATATTCGTTAAATGGTATATCTGCCAGTACCGATAAAAAAATTCATGAAAAAGTAATTGCAATTTTTTTTATTTTGAACAACAAACCTCCAAGTAAACGATTTGGTAAATCAATTTAACCAAATCTCCAAAACAAAATAAAAATAGTAAGAACAATTTTTTACACACGAAAAATTAATAGTATCTTTTCAAATACCTACCTAACATATTAAGATGTAGGTATACCTATTCCTTTTTTTATGGCGACACAAAAACATTATCCCTTTTAACGCGTACATAATATATATTATTGTCTTCATCTATAAATATTCATATAGTTCGTTTTCAAAAAAGATCCCAAAAGGACTTTTTTAATCCCTTTTGACTTTGTATACACAAACCTTTTGAGCATTTAAATTAGCATATACAAAAACCAATATCATGAAAATGATATTCAAGCTACTAATAGTACTCACTGGGTGCTCATAAGTCGCATGGTCGTTTGAGCAATGTTCGGTGTCCACTTCTATTTGTAATTATTCAATGATAAAACCCTTTGATGCGCTCGTTGATTTCTTCAGGGGCCTGTTATGTATTTGTTGTTGTGATTTGTTAGTAATGTGTTTTAAGGTTTTTATTTTTTATAAAAAAACTGTCGATTGGATTTTTTTTTCAATCGTACTGAATGTTGACAACAATATTTTTTGAAAGATAAAATTAGTTTAAATCCAATATCTCAACGTTTTGAAAATATATTTAAGTCGAAAATGAATTTTTATCAACTTTTACTAATTTTTTTTAGGTTTTTTTTAATATTTTGTAAAAAAATTGTCAATTCCATTTTTCTCAAAATTTTTCTGAATATTGAAAACAATATATTTTATAACATAAAATTAGTTTAAAGCCATAATCTCAAATTTTTGAAAAGATATTTACTTCGAAAAACAATTTTTACCAACTATTGTTTAATATTTTTAGGTTTTTAATTTTTTGTACAAAAACTGTCAATTCGATTTTTTTCAAAATTTTACTGAATGTTGACCACAATATGTTTTAAAAGATAAAAGTAGTTTAAGGCCAATATCTCAAAGTTTTGAAAAGATATTTGAGTCGAAAATCAATTTTGAAAGATAATGTATTGACCAATGAATATTTACTTACATATGTGTATTGGAAAAAGCCGAAGGAAAACCTAATTTTTCCAATACACATAAGAAAATCAATTTTTACCAATTTGAGTAGCATTTCTTAAAAGTTTTTATTTCTTATATAAACAAATACAAATTGGATGAATTAAATTAATTTGAAGTCAATATATTCTATCGTTCACGAGATATCGAGAACAGACCATCATTTTTTACCCATGTTGAGTACTTGTAGATTTTTTTGTATGAAAAAACGGACTGTTGGATTCTTATAAAAAAATTATTGAATATCGAAAACAATATTTTCTGTGAGATAAAATTAGTTTGAAGCCAATATTTTTAATTTTTGTAAACATAATTGAGTCGAAAGTAAATTTTTACTAAGTTTTAGTAGATAATGTTTTTATATTTTGTAAGGAAACTGTTAACTTGATGTTTCTCAAAATTCTTGAGCTATGGACGACGTACATACGTACACAGGCACGCACAGACATCTTTCTGAAAAATCTTTTATTTCGACTCTAGGGACCTTGAAACGTCGAGAAATGTCAAAATTTTCATTTCGACAAATCGGACCCATTACAATAACTTCCTATGGGAAGTTAAAAATAGAAAACACAGAAACCAAGTCATGTGCACATTCACTTGTCCCTACTTGCCCACACAATTTTCATATATCAATACACAAGCAACTTCTTCTATTCTCCTTACCGGCCACCTAACAATCTAACATTTACAAAAAAATAAACAAAAATTATCGCCCTTTCTTCTTTTACGCACCAAAACGCGCATAAAAAAAACAAGATACAGACATAACCTACATCAACTCCCATATACTTCCTTGTAAAAAATAGGATTGTTTAAATTTGTTTCCAATGGACCGAACTTTGTTTTTGTATTCATTGGCAAACAAAATGACAAAAGAGAAGAGAAATGTTTCTAAAAAGAAAAAGAAAATATGGAAGGCAAAAAGAGCTTTCTCAGCTTTATTTTTAAAAGCTCTTGTCTGTTAAGGCTTGTCTGTTAAGGGAAAAAAATGTTTCATTTTTTCCTGCAGGGATGAGACATCTGTATAAAATTATTATCTGTGCTTATGTTTTGTTAATTCGCATTTAGCTGCTCATATGCATGAAATTGTAGCAAGAAATCAAGGATTCGATACAATAAATAGAAAATGCATTTTCAATGATATTTCTGGTCTTCGATGCAATTCACAGCATGAGTGAGTATTGATTTTGAATATTCCTCTCGCAATTAATTGGCATCGATACATTTTTGAATTAGTTTAAATATAAACTATCTTTTTTTATAGTCACATATATTTTGGATTTGTGATTTAAACTATCGCATCAACGGAATCCCTGGCATACATCTTGTTTCGAACTATGAAAGTCTGCTTAAATTTGATCAACTCGTTATGGAAATGAGAAAGGAAAATGTTTTTCGTGATTATACTGAAGGTCCTATTAAATTTAGCCCAACATATAAATACGATCCTGGCACGGATAATTTTGACTCCAGGTGAATTGTCAAAAAATCTCAAAATAACTTTCAAGGCTAATTAGTATTATTTTTTGTTTAGCGAAAAACTCCGAGCGCCTGCTTATTGTGATCGTGTTCTTTGGAGAGGTGATGGTATAACACAGTTATCATATAACAGTGTCATGGAAATAAGACAAAGTGATCATAAACCAGTATATGCTGAATTTACAACACCGGTAAGATAGTTTTTGGTTAGCCAAATACAAAAAAGGAAACATAATCGTTTATTTTTTGTGTGGTTTATTTTAGATAAAAACAAAAGATTTCGATTTTTTGGGCGATTTGACATTTCAATTTTTTGTCAGAATGCCCAAAAAAAATAATTTTGGGCGATTTGGTGTTTCGGCAATTTTAGTTGGCCCTGTGTCATATCGCCCAAAACCAAATCGCCCAAATCTAAAAAATTTCGCATCGCCGAAAATTTTTTGGCAATTTGACGCTGTGACAAAACGCCCAAAAAAGAAAAATGTCAGATCGTCCAAAGTAGAAATGGGCGTTTTGTCGCAATCCAAAAATACAAATCGCCCAAAATATTTATTGCAATTAGACCAAAATATAAAAAAAAACAAATTTTTTCAGTATTTGTGTCAGTTCCATACCAGTACAAATGTTATTTTTAACATAAACCATTCGATCTAAAAATCTCATTATATTAATGGCACCGTTTTCAAGAAGCGCAGAAGCCTCCATTATATTTTTGTTTCTCTCTATATCGATTTTTTTCTTTGATTTGGTACCAGTAGTGCCACTACTTTCTATAAGCATAGAGAAATTACGGCTTCTCATAAATTCCTCTTCTTGAAGGACTTTAACAAATTCAAAGAAATTGCCCTTTTTGGTCAACATTCGTTCAAGTATACTATTGTAGCCTTCAATATCGGATGTTGTCCTTGTTAGCTTTTTAAAAACTGATAACTGTAGTGGCCCGATCTAAAAGTAAGTAATGGGAAAAAAACACTTTGAACGGAAATGAAGTAATTAAATGTGTTTTGTTATCGTTTGGACTTAGTTTTTGTTGTATGCTTATGCGCGAGGGCAAAACGGGGCGCGTGCGAGGCGCGCGTCGCGGAGGGGCGTCGCGGACGGGTGACGCGGACGGGCGACGACGCGGATGGGCGACGCGCCGCCACCTGACCGCAAAGCGCGTCGCGCCGCCCCCCTCCCCCCGGTGGTTTCATAGTATTACCTTTCACAAACATGATTATTTAAGTAAATTTATATTCATTTACATACCTTTCGTATCCAAAACTTCTCATAATAAGCCAAAAAGCTGTCAAAATTATTGGAAAATTCTTCCACTTCGAGGAAATAAAAAAAAAACATTATTTTATTAGGATAATTCACCAACTTGTTACCACTTCGAGTAGTGTTTTTACACTGTCTTATCAGGTAATGGCAAATATTTCTCTAATCATAACTCATTCATGTGGAGAAGAACCAACATTCCGATGTGCCCCCTAATGTAACTGTTACAATTCTTCTTTAACATAATTTTTATCCCAATTTAACAAAAGTGTCAAATCGCCCAAAAATAATGCTAAATCGTCCAAAATTATTTATATTTTTTGGGCGATTTGACATTATGCTAAATCGCCCAAAAATGAAAAATGTTAAATCGCCCAAAAATTATTTTTGGGCGATTTGGCATTTTTCTTCATTTTTGCAATTTGGGAGTTTTGGTTTTGGGCGATCTGACACATGGCTATTTTTGCATTATGACAAAACGCCCACTCTTTTTGGGCGATTTGACATTTTTTTTTTGGGCGATTCAACATAATGTCAAATCGCCCAAAATTTTTGGGCGATGTGACATTTTTAAGTTTTGGGCGATTCGGTTTTGGGCGATTTGACACCCAACCTTCGTTCAAGGTTCTAGTATGAGTATTCGAGTCAAATTTCAAGCAAATTCTGAAACAATAGCTGATTTTGTTCAGAAAATAAATTCCTCAAAGAAAAAATCCGTTTTCGATATATTTGTGCTTCAAGTTAAAGATGGACCGTATTCGTTTATATCGATTCTAGGACTTTATAGGCCAAGTTGTTTTGATTTATTGGTGGAGACATTATGCCAAACAGAACGTCCAGTTTGCGAGTATGTTATTGAGGAATTAAATGAATTGGTGAGGATTTTTTTTTCGTTTGCATTTTTAAAATATCCAATCATGGTTTTTAAATATATATTTTTGGTTTATATTTTAAGGCAAATATCAAAGACAAGTTTCGAGTAAGTATGCCGAGGGAATTCTTTCTTCTTATCGATTGCCTTTATAAATCAAGAACGAAAACTAAGGGACTTTTCTCACTTAGGTAATCGAAATTATGCAAATAGTGAAAAAATCAATCAGATTCGAGATTGGCTGGACAGTTGGTCAAATGAAGACTTTCGTAAGTTTCCATTTTATTACATACTCTAAAATATGTTGTTTTGTTTGCTTTATAAAGCTAAATTAGTGTATTTGAATATATTCTGTCATGAGAAAAAGTTCCAATAGGAAAGACAAGAACTTTTCCTTCATTCACACTCTACTTTTTTCATAACTCTTATTCTTTCTATAAACTCTCAAGAGATGCCATAACAGCCCTTGTGAAATGGCATAATCTGATCATTCTTAAAATCCCTTAATTCAAAAGCTACAATTTTTTTTTTAAATGTTCACTGAAATTTAACATCAGTAATGAAAAACTTTTATGTACAATTTCACAGATGATTCATTTATTTTTTTAAATTTATAAAATATTTTATAGCTGGAAATCCTCATACTTCTGCTGAAGCATTACTTATGCTATTAGAATTTCCAAAGGAACCACTATTAAAGCCCTGCGCTGAACAATTGTTAAAAACAACAACGATAGAAGAAGTTCTGAATCTCATAACACGCTTAAGTCCACCAAGGCGTAATATGTTCTTCTATTTATGTCTATTTCTAAGAGAAGGAATTGGAAATAAATTTTACAATGTTGACGAAATAGGTGAGGTTATTTTTCTGCTTTTTAAATGCAATTAATTTAATAAATTTTATTTTAAATTAGCTACATTATACGGAGATATACTATTGAGAAAGAAATCAGAACAAGTTAAGGGTATCCAAGATCGACGTTGTCGTTTGCTGATGTTAAGATTCTTACATTCGGATTTAGGTATTTTCACACGAATAACGAATTCTATATTATCTGATCATCATCATCATGAGGATACATAAACAAAACAATAATAATTATATCATCTTATCATGTATATTTATTCAAATCACCATTAATTTTAAGCTAAAAGAAAGAGTAGATCATTGAATTGTTATAAATAATATACTGTCCATGTCATTAAACATAAAATAAAAGAAATAAAAAGACGTATAATTTAATAATTGGCATGAGAAGATCAAAGTGGGTAACCCCAAAAAGAAGTGTTTTTCTTGGAAAAAGTACATTTAATATTTTTTTATTTACTCAAAAACTAAGAGGTTACATTTTAAAATCCAGTTTTTGTTTTTTAAGTGAAAATACATTAATAGCGTTAAATCTAAAACAAAATTATACTAAATTACATACAATTTTGAAAAAAAAACTACAACTTTATAATATAACATAGATTGAAAAATGTTGGCTTATTAAGTCGTTTGCGTTGATATTCTTTTGCGAGGCAAATTCAAAATCCCAATCGGACCATATCACAAATGCACAATTTCCGATTTTATTATTTTTGACATTTTCGGCATATGAAGGTAGCGGGCTTGCAATTCTTTGCGCAGCGCGCAGCCACTCTTGCAACATTATTAGGCAATTTGTAGAGAATTTCCTGTGTCGACGTTCGTATGTGTGGTTCCAGATAGTTCTGTGCAGAATGCACTTAATTCTGGTGATGCAATAGGCATAATGAATTCAGGGAATTCTCCTATTTTGCACGTCCTTAAGTTTACCAAAACTGCAGGGAATTCTTAAATCATGCAATTAATGAGTTTTATCAGTGCCAATGTTATTAAAAAATCACAAATAAATATTCCTTTACAATTTTTGTATTGAATATTTTGAAAAATATAAAATTTGATGATTTTTTCCAATTAGAAAAACGAGCCAGCAAAAAACAGTTCAAAAGTTATAGCGTTTAAATAAAATTCCAAAAAATATTTTAATTATGTTGGCTAAGCCGATAAATTTGTACATTACCATTTGTATATTCTTCAAAATTGATTCAACCGAATTCAACCCCTGAAGCAAAAAGCACCAACATTTTTGAATTCAAAACAAATAAACATCTTAATTAGATGAAAGCTGTTCCTTTATTATTAACACTGCGCATAGGTAAAGTAAAGCATAAATAATTTTGAATAAAAATAATCCTAGTCAGCAAAGAAACAGTGGAATATACAATATATAAAAAATTACACTATAGCTTAAAACAAATAAACAAGTTGTTTCCAAAAAAGATTATTTTCTAGATATAGAAATATATCTAGGCTTCAATTTGACCAACTTTTACAAAAACTTTCGATGTAATACGTGTTTTTGAGGTTCTTTCTTTTCGGGCGTCTTTGTGACTGTATTCACATAAGTATATTGCACCAAGAAACCAAGAGTAACATCATCGCCTGGTTTGAGCCCTTATCCAGGTGTAAAGTTCAATTTGAACTTTCTCCAAGTGATGAATCTATAAAAAAAAAATTGGAGAAACAACATAGAATAGGAATTTCTAATTAGAATTTTCTGATTTTTACTTTGATTCCTCTCGTTGAACTTGAACTCCTTCGTCGACTTCCTTTGAATCGTCACGTTGATTTAGGACAAAGGAAGAATCCAACATCTCTAGAATGACGTTGGTGGGACTTTTAACACAAGGTGGTTCCTCGGTCAGTTATGTCTGCCTCGATAGACTCATGTTCAATAATAGTCGATGTTACTGCAGCACGGTCGTCTTTTATTCGAAGTCGATCATTCGCCGTTCCTCTTCCTTGGTTGGCAGCTCCATAATGGTTGTGGTCATATCGTGCATAGTTGCGCTAGTTAGCTTTTCACAACGCACAAGCAGAACGTCGGGCACATGATAGTTAGCGAACAATTGAATACGATACTTGATCGACCCTGAATGGTACTCCGGCTTGATGGCATTGTGTTCGCATTGTCAACAACGCACTTATCGCTTGACCCACAAACACTTCCGCTGCGGATAGAGGTTGTTCACACTTCACACTTAATTGTTGTGACTATAAAGAAATTAATTTTTATTATACTATGAGGAAAACTCAAATGGAAGTTGACTTACTGTGTTTGATATTGATTTTCTGTGTGAAAATCGATGGATTCAACTTGCCGACATCGTCAGTAAATGTCGAGGGACTGATCTGAATTTGTTTGGCCTTTGGGGGATTCTTGTCTGGCCAGCCCATTTGCCTCCGAATGATTGCCACCGTTAAGCCAGTGCGATCCTTAGGAGCAAAATGAATGGATTAGTTTTAGATTTAATATTTGAATTCACTTAATTTACAGTCAAGGTTGGTTTTTCGGAGTCTTCCTGCGAGTGTAGTCTTGTTTTTCTTGCTTCTCTTGCAGAACTACCGACTGGTAGTACACATAGAAGATGAAGATTAAGCGAGTTGACTACGATACGAATGTTTCGATTTGTACTTACACAATTGATCTCCGCGCGCTGTCGTTTTTTTTGAGCCGCTTGCATTTTATTTCTTGGCAGCTGATGAATAGGCCGAGTTGGCAGTTGCTGCTATTATGTCGTTCCATCACCAACACTCAGCTGCTGGGAGAAGGGCGTTAGCGGTCGACTATTGCATGGCAAAACTTCCACTTGCATCATTGACTTGGTGGTGTTGTTCCTTCTGGTTTTGTTGCATTGAACGCGTTTGACTATTGGTAGAGATGGTGACACCTCCACCGTCAATGCCTGCGGGAGCTATGCCGTTGAGATGTACATACAAACACAATGGGCAGTATCAGTATCTATCGTTAAAAACATTGATTATATTTTCTTAAGAGAAATATAATATATAAAAACTTGCCTGCAAATCAGCGCCTTGTTTGCTTTGTCTTCCAGATTTCTTCAGGGAAATTGCTTCCTGCATTATGGTATATTATTGGCAGTATCTAAAATGAAAACACAGACTATAAAATAAATCGATTATTGTTGCACCTCCTTCACTGCAATTTGACTTACTTTTTATTCAATGAAGTGAACTTGTATATATGTACATACTTTCTTCACTATAAAGAATTTTGGTCCGAAAATGTCAAATTATATTAAATATCAAAACAATTAACAAAAACTTACTCTTCAAATCCGAAATCCATTGTTTTGTTTTGCAAAATTGATTGTCATTTTTGACAGGTCACAAAAATTGCATACGTTTCTCTTTAGCCCAGTCCCCCATTTTGCTTTTTTTTGCACCACTCACATGTATTCACCGATAGCGAATTTCAGAGAGTTTACCTCGAATTTGAGAGTTTACCTCAAATAAAATTTGAGGGTGTTTCAGGCAAGACGGGTACCGGTCGGTTCTCTTGGTAAGTATATTTCTCTATGCCTTGACTTACGCATTAAGTAACAAAAACAGCAATAACAAACTAAAGTATTGGAAAGCTATACTCGAGGAGTATAAATATGAATTAAAGTACAAACCCGGCAGAACCAACGTTGTAGCCGATGCCCTATCAAGACCACCAACAGACAGCAAAATCCATTCCTTGACAATCACCCAACATAGCGACGAAAGTTCAGGACAATATCTCATCACAATTGCAGAAGAACCAATAAACGTTTATAAAAATCAAATTATTTTATTAGAAGGAAATACAGCGTCATACGATTTCAAAATCATTTTCCCCACTCATCACAGGCATACAATAATAGACCCAACATTTTCTTATGACAAAATTATCAATATTTTTAAACGTTATCTGAATCCATCTGTCATAAATGGACTTCAGACAAGGGAAAGAGTACTTGGAAAAATTCAAGAAATTTATTCCATCCATTTTAAACAGTATAGAATTAGATTTGCAAGGAAAACAGTTGTAGATTTACTTGACCCAGAACAACAAGAAAATGATATTATAAAAGAAAACAATCGTGCACATAGGAATAGCAAAGAAAACAAATTTTAACAAAGTTTTATTTTCTTCAAATGCGACGGAAAGTAGAAAAAATAGTAAAAGAATGCATTATTTGTAAAGAACATAAGTACGACAGACACCCTACTAAGCCTTTAATAGAACCAACCCCTATACCAACATATCCTGGACAAATATTACACATAGACATTTACTTTACAAACAAAAGAATCATATTGAGAATTAATACTCTCATTTGGTGTCCCGGATACTATAGTAGTAGATAATGAAAAATCTCTAAATTCCAACTCTGTTCTTTCGATGGTAGAAAACTTTTTTAACATAAAGGTTTTCAAAACACCGCCATGGACAATGGACAGATAGAACGTTTTCACTCAACACTATCTGAAGTGATACGTTGTCTCAAATCCCAAAACCCGAACTACACATTCCCGGAACTACTCGATAAAGCCATCCTTGAATACAATAACTCTATCCATTCCACTACAGGAAAAAAGCCAAAAGATATTTTCTTTGGAAGGGAACTCTCCAACAATCCCCAAGAACTCGAAAGAGAAAGAGAAAATACCTCACACAGAATTAAACAGAAACAAGACGTAGACCTACAATATCACAATAGAAAGAAAAGCCCTCCTAAAGAATTTTCCGCTGGCGAAGTAATTTACGTTAGAATGAATAAAAGATTAGGAAATAAACTATCTCCCAAGTATAAAAAAGAAATAGTAAAAGAAAATAAAAATTCAACAGTCATCATCATCACTAATTTAGGAAAAACTATCCACAAAAGTTTAATTAAAAATTAATACCCTCTCTTCACTTTAGGTTTCTGGTACACTTTTGTACCGTACACACAAACATCGAGATACTGGATTACAAAAACTCTCATTTAATCAAAATCAATATACTGGAAGTGCCAAGATACAAAATGGTTCCTTTAAAATCATACACGTTATCGACATTGACGCATAAGACAACTTTATTGAACAACTAGAAAAAGCCATATCCAATGTGAAATCCCAAAATCCTTTGTAGACCAAAGGATGTTAAAATTACCTCATAAGACTTGTGGAAGAACGCCCTTAACTTCATCCATAAACATAAACAGGCCTAAATGCAGCAATATAGCTGTCTCACTTTAATACCGCAGTTTGCACTCTTCACACTGAAATTTCGCCATTTTAGTTTTTATTTTTTGTTTCTCCGTCTATCCTTAATTTAAATTTCATTATGAAACTGAACTTTCAAGAGCTAAGTCGAGGAGTGCAAACTGCGGTAAGTTTTCTGGGAACAAATATTTGTATTCAACTAAAATGAACTCTGTAATTTTTCAGAAATAAAATATTACGAACAACTTATTACATTCGTTTTGATTAATTTCGAGCTCCTCGTCTGGAAAGGACAGCGTTTTATTTCGCCAAAAAATAAATTGCATTGTAATTGCCGCCATTTTGGGAATTAGATTGCGCATCTTGCCAGTCCGACGCCGCCGTATATTGAGAATCGTAGCAGGATTAACTCCATTCTAGTCGTGGTGTTATTTGCAAATAATGCAACGCACACCACCTAGGAGAAGCCCTCGCTTTAACCCCGAGGATCCATCAGCGATGCATGAAAATAGTGACCCGCCAACCAATGAATCAGAGCCAAATAATGCCGCCGCATCGATTGATTCATTCAACAGTGCCAATGTTGTAGGCGCTGCCGCCGCCGCACCCATACAAGGGGTTCCATCAATCGATGCCAATGCCGCCGCATCCATGGTTAGCTCTGCATTGGTAGATACGTCCAATTCAAACGTATATGGATGCCGGGCAAGTCCTTCACAAGGAATTGTTGTGAATGCCAATGCCACAGCAAATCCAACAGAATTGTTGAACGGAATTGCCAATGCCATCGTATCAGCAGGTACAAAATTGACGAATGCTCCAATGTCGCCAGCAGCCACAGCCCAGTCTGTTTTCACAGATAATCTGCTTGAGAATTTTCAGAGAAGATTATTAGCAATTGAAAACGAGCTAAAAAGTACACGGGTGAAGTTGGGTGAAAAAAGTTCACAGTGTGAGTCTCTGAAAGAGGCACTGCAGATGCAGAATAAAGTAATGCCTGGCGTTTCGCCCGCATTTTCTCAACTTACGTCGCCCTTACCCACCGCCGTGACACATCATTCACTCCCATCAGTATCATTTTCCAACCCGCTGTACAGTGTGAACAATTCACAGGCAGGAGGAATGATAAACCATAACGTCACATTCACCAGTGTGCCAAGAAGTTTTGGTGGGCAGCCATCTACACCTACGTGGGTTGCCGCAGATCAACCCATACCGCATACTGCTCCAACCTATTCTGGAAATAATAGTGGTGCTTTTCAGCAACATTTTTCTGCGCCTCGAAAGCTTCAAGATTTGCCACAATTTAGTGGTGATCCAGAAGACTGGCCTATGTTTTCGAGTGCATATTCTGAGTCCACAGCAGTCTACAACTACACTAATCTGGAGAACAGTATGCGTCTACAAAAATCTCTGAAAGGCGAAGCAAGAGATGTGGTGAAGTGCATGATGATTCATGCCGAGAATGTAAACATGGTCATGGAGCAACTGCGTTCGAGTTTTGGTCGCCCTGAACAGTTAATAGAAAGCCAGCTTCAACAAGTAAAACAAATTGCACCCATATCTGAAACCTCAATGGAAAAGTTGATTCCATTTGCAGTGAAGGCAAAGAATCTTTCTGTATTTTTGTCATCGATCAATGGCCAACACCACCTAGCTAACCCAACTCTACTGAAAGAGCTTATATTTAAGCTTCCTATGAGCCAAAGAATTCAGTGGGCTGGGTATTCAGCCCAGATTCGGCCTTACCCAACCATCATCGACTTCAGCAACTGGTTGAGTGGAGTCGCAAGTTTGATTTCCGTGGTACAAGACAACAAGAATACCGGCAGTCGAACAATTCCAGAACCAAAACGCCGGTCAGTTCTACATGTAGTTGAGGGAAAGCCAGCAGAAGCATTCAAGTGTTCAATTTGTCAATGCAATCACAGAACACCTGAATGTAAACAATTTTTGGGATGTAGTGTGAGTGACAGGTGGGCTCAGGCCAAAAAGTCTCGATTATGCTTCACATGTCTGGAAGTAGGACATGCTCTGAGGAATTGCCGCCGCCGACGAAAACCTTGTGGTGTTGATGGGTGCCAAAAGAGTCACCACCAGTTGTTGCACGAGTCACGACAACTCGCCTCTGTGCCACGTACACAGCCACAACTTGACGTCAACCAAAAGAAGGAAGCAGTTCTGAGTTGTTTAGCCAGACCAGAAAAGAACAGCAAATTACTCTTCCGAGTTCTGCCTGTTATTTTATACGGACCTTTAAAGCGAGTCGACACTTACGCGCTTATGGACGAGGGTTCTTCAATTACAATGATGGATAGCAGCCTGATTGAAGAACTTGGTCTGGATGGTGACAAACGTAATCTGGATCTCCAATGGTTTGGAGGTAGAGCCGCTCAAGAACCTTCAACTGTGGTCAGCGTTGAGATCAGTGGAGCGAATATCAAAAAGAAACATTTACTTCGAAACGTTTATGGTGTTTCTAACCTAAGTCTACCGATGCAAAGCTTGAGTGAAAATGATTTGCACCGGGATTCTAAATGGTTTGATCGGTTGCCAGTTTGTCCGTATAATGCCATCACGCCGAAGATTCTCATTGGCTTAGACCACTGTCAACTAGGTCTTCCAAGTGAGACAATTCAACTTCGAGATGGAGGGCCATATGCTGCCCACACTGAACTAGGGTGGGTAGTATTTGGTCCAGCCTCGACATCATCATCACTGCCGAAGTCATGCCTGCTGATGATTAAACCAAGTGAAGATACCCTCCACAAATTAGTGGCAGATTATTTCGACACCGAAAGCTTTGGGGTGCGGCCGGCACCAGTGTTAGAAAACCAAGACGATTTACGTGCTCGTTGTATATTGAAGTCAACTACGGTCAAAGTTGAAGGAAGATTCCAAACTGGACTACTTTGGAAACGTGATGACATCGAGCTTCCGGATTCCTATAATATGGCAAAGAAAAGGCTTATAGGTATTGAGCGTAAGATGAAGAAGGATGATACGTTTGCTGCCGCCTACAATGATATCATCAGCTCATACATTACGAAAGGATATGCCCGTAAACTGCAGCCAGCAGAAGTCGCAAATGTTGGTCCTAGGACGTGGTACCTTCCACACTTTGCCGTAGTAAATCCCAACAAGCCGGGTAAAATTCGCCTGGTGTTTGATGCCGCCGCCCCAGTTGCTGGGATTTCGCTCAACTCTTGTTTGCTGAAAGGACCACAGGAGTACCAGCCGATGCCATCAGTTCTGTTCAACTTTCGAGTAGGTACCGTT